>BSBM01000711.1:10540000-10643288 GCA_027924585.1 Larix kaempferi | reverse complement strand
TGAACGAATATAAAAATTAAAATAAATAAAATTTAAAAAGAATAAAAATTTTAAATTTAATTCATATTAAACTAAATTTTAATTTCTTTTAAAATTAAAGTACTTTTATTATCAATATTACATTATTTTAAAATGTTTGTGTCAACTCACATTAAACACACGCGGTCTTTGGCTAATTTTCACATTTTATTACCTTGCTCCATAGTAATACGGAATCACAGATTAACGAGAGAAAGGATATTATAGACTTAAAAGCCATTTTTAAAGGATATTATTACCGTGTCTGATTTCGTATTAGTAAGGGTAGGGTAATAATAAGGGTAATAATATGTCATAGTTATTACAGATTAATTAGAGAAAGGATATTATAGATTTAAAAGGGGTGAATAATATTTAGCTTGTTGCAGATCATTTAATATAGTTGTACCAAATTTATTGATCTTTAGATTTCAAGTTGTTTGAGATCCAAGGATTAATAGATCTGCTGTAATGGCATTAAATGGTTTGCAACAAGCTAAATATTGTTTGCCTCTTTTAAATCTATAATATTCTCTCTCTGATTAGATATTACTAAGGGCAAGGTAAGGATAATAATATGTTAAAATGATCGGCCAAAGAAGGTAGTCCACGAAACTTTGAAGGTGTAAGAATAGTTGCATATTAATAGCTATTTACTAGCAAGCCAATATCAATATTAATAATATGGCTTATATACTCGATCGGCGTATATCTATTGTTTAAATGTGGTTGATATATGCCGATCAGCATATATCAGCCATATTATTAATATTGATATGGCTTGCTAGTTGATAGTCGACCTACGAGGAGGAAGGATTGTTTAATTTTAATTATTAATTAAAGCATATATAGTTAAGCCATATCTAATTAACAACAACAATTCTTATAATAAATAAGAATAATAATTAGTTTTTTAATAATCAATAATTATAATAATACATAATTTAGTATTTTAAAAAGTAATAATTATAATAATATAAATAATTAGTATTTTAATAATTAATATGGCTTATAATTAATTATAATATTAATATCAATAGTTAATAATGAATTGATATTAAATTATAATAATAACAAAAATTATAATATTAATTAATTATTAAAAATTATTAATTAATATGGCTTATAATACTAATGTGGCTTATAAAAATTATTAAAACTATTATTATAATTATAATTATATTTATTAATATAATTGTAATTGTAATTATAATTAATAAAAATTATGTTTTTCAAATGAATAAATAATTTATAAAAATTATTATATATTAATATTAATATGAAAGTGGTAATGTGGTAATGTGGCTTATAATAATAATTATTAATTTTAATATAAAATAATTAATAAATAATTCATATGAAGTTATACTAATAATAAAAATTATAATATTAATTAATAATTATTATCATTAATAACACACTTCTAGCAGTAGTAGGAGTAATATCTCTAATCATGGTTAAACATACTCGAAATAATTCATTGACATTATAAAAAGGGAGAGAAAATTTTTTTATCTGAGATGGGTTGTTTGCAATTTTATATGGCATTCTACAAACAAGACCTTTGTATTTTTCTATTTCAATTTTAGTAAAAAGTTTTGGATGTTGTGAAATATTAAATATTATTATTGTAAAGATTAGTATTATAATAATAATAATAATAATAATAATTTTTATTATTATTACTATAATTTTTTGTTTTTATTATTATTAGTAATATTATAATATTGATTATGTATATTAATATTTATTAAATAATTATTATAATAGTAATAGTAATAATAATAACTAACATTATTAATATTTATTATAATAAATAATAATAATAATAAAAACAATATTATAATTATTATTATAATAATATTATAAAATATTATAATTATAATATTATGAATATTAATATTATTATAATTATTATTAGTATTAAAATAATAATAATTATAATTATTAATGAAATTATTATTATAAATGCAAATTGTAATTATAATAATAATTATTATTATTATTATAAACAATTAGTATTATAATAATATTTATAATAATAATAATGATAATTATAATTATTGTTATAATTACAATTATAATTAAAATTAAAATTATTATCATATCTATAATTATTAGTAGAAATATAAATTTAACAATAAATAATAAAAACTATAATTATTATAAATATAATTATTATAATTAATTTTAATAGTTTTTAATATCAATATTGATATTAAAGCGATAATAAACTTATAATAATTATTTATAATATAATGATTAATAATTAATAATTAATCAATATTAAGTTTAAACAGTAATAATAATTATAATATTAATTAATTAATAATTAATAATTAATAATAATCCATATAAAATTTAAACAATAATAATAATTATAATATTAATTAATTAATAATTAAATCATAAGTAAATAATAATTATTAATTAAAATATATATAGTTAAGCCATATCTAATTAACAACAACAATTTCTTATAATAAATAAGAATAATAATTAGTATTTTAATAATCAATAATTGTAATAATATATAATTAGTATTTTAAAAAGTAATCATTATAATAATATATAATTAGTATTTTGATAATTAATATGGCTTATAATTAATTATAATATTAATATTAATAGTTAATAATGAATTGATATTAAATTATAATAATAACAAAAATTATAATATTAATTAATTATTAAAAATTATTAATTAAAGGAGAAAGTTTTTTATCTGAGATGGGCTGTTTACAATTTTATATGACATTTTACAAACGAGACCTTTGTATTTTTCTATTTCAATTTTAGTAAAAGGTTTTGGACCCCTGTGAAAATATTAAGGTACTTATAATGAAAAAGTAAGTTGAAGAATAACAACATTGGAGCACTTTAATGTTTTGCCATGTTGCTTTATCACTTTAGTAATGTATATGGAGCACTTTAATGTAATGTCATGCAATACCATTATCACATTCCAACCATAATATTGCAGGTTTTGTTTGAGCTCGATAGTGTCATTGGGAGAATTTTAAAAAAAATTATCTATTAAAATAGTAAAATAATTTAAAAGAAAGAGATTATTTAAAGAAATAGACAGAATGTGAATTATTAAAGAAACAAATTATTTAAAGAAAGAAACTTGCATAGTTTGAAATACATGAATGTTGAAATAGTAGTATCAAACAAATAATTGCTATGTTGCTTTATCGCTTTAGTAATGTATATCGAACATTTTTAATATTATGTCATATTTTCATGTTAAATAAAATAGATTGAATGAGTTGAGTGTAATGCCATGTAATACCATTATGACATTCCAATCATAATATTACAGGTTTTGTTTAAAATACATTTAAAAATATACTATGTATGAATTAGTAAAATAATTTTAAAGAGATAGATTATTTATTTCTTTTGCATTACTCGAATGCATTACTCGGATTGAAAATGTTAAGGTACATATAATGAAAAAGTAAGGAGAAGAAAGAATGTGAATTATTAAGGCACTTACAATGAAAAAGTAAGTTGAAGAATGACAACGGCTAATTAAAAGACATGTATATTCAAATAGTAGTATCAAATATATTGCCATATTCTTTTCACCCTAGTAATGTATATGGAGCACTTTAGTTCAATAGTGCCATTGGGACAATTTTAATGTAAAGAATGAATACAGTCAAACCAATTTACTTTTTAGTGTGTTTATAATGTACCATATTTAAAATACATTTAAAAATGTATTATGTATCCGGACAATGTTAATATTAAACCAATTTATTATTAGAATTATAATTACTTTGTGTGACCAAAGTTAACCATGGTTGACTTTGTTTGAATTCAATAATGATTTATCATCATTGATAATGGTTTACTTTTAGTTCACTTTGATTGATTATGGTTGACTATGGTTGAACTTGGTTAACTATGGTTAACCATACTTGACCATGTTTTACTATTGTTGACCATGGTCAACTTTGGTTTACCATGGTTGACTTTTGGTTGACCATGTTTGACTTTGGTTGATTATGGTTCACTATGGTTGACCATGGATCACTATGGTTGAGTAGGGTTAACTTTTGGCTGTATTAGGTTAACTATGGTTGACCATGGTTAATGTTGATTGAATGTGGTTGACTTTCGTTGACCAAAATTGACGTTGGTTGACTTTTGGTTGACCATGGTTACTTTGGTTGATCATGATTGAACTTGATGACCATGGCTGGCTTTGATTGACTTTAGCTTATCATGGTTGGCTATCGTTGATCATTGTAAACTTTGGTTGACCAAAAACTGACTTTTGGTTGACTATGGCTTACCATGGTTAACCATGGTTGTGCATGGTTGATTATGCTTGACTATGGTTCACCATGGTTGACTTTCATTGACCATGGTTGATTTTATTTGACCATGGTTGATGTTTGGTTGAGTTTGGATAGCTCTTGGTTAACTATGGTTGAGCATGGTTGATTATGTTTGACTATGGTTGTGGAAGGTTGGCTATGGTTGACCATGGTTGACACTGGTTGGTTTTAGTTGGCCATGGTTGACTATGGTTGACAATGGGTGACTTTGTTTGAATTTTGCTTGACGATGGTTGCTTTTGGTTTAAAAATGGTTAACTTTGGTTAAATTTAATTGACCTTTAGTTGACTATGGCTCACTATGGTTAACCAGCGTTGAATTTGTTTAACCATGGTTGACTTTTGGTTGGCTGTGGTTGGCTATTGGTTGACGATGTTGACTTTAGTTAACCATGAAAAATCATGGTTTGACTTAGGTTTGAGCATGGTTGACTTTAGTTTACCACAGTTAACCTTTGTTGACTTCAATTGTCTTTCGTTGACCATGGTTAACTATGGCAGACTATTGTTGACCCACGGTTGACTTTGGTTGGGCATGGTTGATTTTGGTTGACTTTGGTTTACCAAGGTTGACTATAGTTGACTTTGGTTAACCATGGTTGACTATCATTGCTCATGGGTGACTTTGGTTTATCATGGTTGACTTTTGGTTGACTATGGTTGAGCATGATGGACTATGGTTGAACATGGTTGACAATGGTCAATCATGGTTGACTTTGGTTGGGCATGGACCACCATGGTTGACTTTGGTTGACCTTGGTTGACCAATTTTGACTTTAGTTGATCCCCTTTGACTTTGGTTGACCACTGTTGACTTTTGGTTAACCATGGTTTCACCTGGTTGAGTTTGGTTGACCATGGTTGATTATTCTTGACCATGGGTGACCATCCTTGATTTTAGTTGACTTAGGTATAATTACTCGTATACCGTTGGTGACGATGGTTACCAAGGTATACGAAAGTCAACCATGGTCAACCAAGATCACCAAAGATGACTATAGTCAACCATGGTTAACCAGAGTCAAGAATGGTCAACCATAAACAACCAAACTCAACCATTGTCAACCAAAGTCAACTTTGGTTGACCAATACTCAAACCATGGCTGACTCTGGTTAACTGTGCTTGATTTTGGTTGTCCATGGTTAAACATCGTTGACTTTTGTTAACCATGGTTGACTATGATTAACCCTGGTTGACCATGGTTATCAATGGTGGACTTTGGTTGATATTGGATGATTTTGGTTGGCCATGGTTGACAATGGTCAAACATGGTAGACCATAGTTGACTTTAGTTGACCATAGTTAAACTATGGTTGAAGGACTTTAGTTTACCATGGTTAATTATGGTTGACCACGATTGAGTTTGGATGTTCATGGTTAACAATGGTTTCCCATGGTTGACTATAGTTAAACATGGTTGACTTTGGTTGAATTTGAATGATTATGGCTTATAACCATTTTTTTACTATGGTTCACCATGGTTGATCGTAGTTGACCATGGTTGACTTTGATTGACCATGGTAGGACTGTGGTTGACCATGCTTGACTATTGTTGACCATGGTTAACTTCTGGTTCACTTTGATTGACCATGGTTCATTATGGCTTACCATGGTTGACTTTGGATGTTCATCGGTGATGATGGTTGACCATGGTTAGCTTTTTTTTTACTTTAGTTGACCATATTTGGTTATGGTTGATCATCCTTCACTATGGTTAACCATGGTTGACTGTGGTTGACCATAATTGATTACTGGGTTTACTTTTAATGTTAATGGTAAATGGATCGTTGACTATAGTTGAATTTTGGTTGACCATGATTCATTATGGTTGACTTTGGCTAGTCATGGTTAACAATAGCAGACCATGGTTGAGTATGGTTGACTTTGGTTAAACCATGGTTGACTAATGGTTGACCGTGTGGGTGACTTTTGATGCTCATGGTTGACTATGCTTGACCATGGTTAAGTTTGATTGACTGTGATTGATTTTGTTGAGCATGGTTAACTTTTGTTGACCATGCTTGAGTATGGTTCATTAGTCGAACATGGTTGACTTTGGATGTCCATGGTCAATAATGGTTGACCAAGGTTGACTTTAGATGTTCATGGCAATGATGATTTCCTATGGTTGACCATGGTTGACTTTCGTTTGCCATGGTTGACTTTAATATTGATGTTTCCTAACATTAATGCTAATTTTAGTATTATTATAAATGTTATTGTTAATGTCGTTATTATTATTATTATTAACAATAATATCAATGTTATTAATGTTAATAATAATGTCATAATTAATATGAATAATAAAGTCATTACTAATATTAACAGCGTGCCATATTATTTCATATAGCCACATTTAAGTAGTAATAATGTAAAAGTCATGTTTATGTATTATAATAATGTTGTGAAAATTGTGAAAATAGAAAAATAATAATTTTATAAAATTATACTTAAACAAATAATATAATTTTAAAAAATTATGTTATATTTAAAGTAGATATTGATATTTCATTAAAAATAATGTTAATCTCAACATTACTAATAATAATGTTAATTAATATTAAATATTTACATATAATATAATAATATTAATATTAAACATTAAAGATTAATATTAACATCAATATTAAATCTTAACATTAAAGATGCATATTAATATGGATATGTTATGGTTAATATTAAGATTAAATATTAATATAAATCTTACACATTAAATATTAATTAAACATTACACATTAAATATAAATATTAACATTAAATATTAAATAAATATTAATGTTAAACATTAAATATTAATATTTAACTTTATTGTTAATTTTAAATATTAAAAATTAATATTCAACATCATTATTATTTATCCTTAGATATTAAATATTAAACATTAAACATTATTTTTAAAGATTAAAATTTAATTTTAAAAAAATATTTAATAACATTATTAATGTTTTTAATATTGTTAAGTTTATTAATAATCATACTAATAATTATAATAATAATGATATTAATATAATAATAATAATAATGATTATAATAATAATTTGTCTGATAGACTATTTCTTCATAAGTGAAGAAAGTATTTAACCATTTCTATGAAAAAAACTATTTAAAAACTTTTAACAAATTTGTTTTTCCAACGGTGGCTTTAAAAATTAAAAAAGAAATGAATTTCAAATAATAATGAATGAGTTTTCATCATATTCATAAGATAAAACATTGTAAATTTTGTGGAAATTCAAAATATCAATATTATTACAAACAAAAAGGAACGGACTGTATAGTTTTATATTTGAAACATTATATATATAAGCTTTCTGCAAATTCATAATGTCAATATTATTAAAAGAAATAAATGAAATGGTAAAACTTTTAATGAAGCTGAAACAACAAAAATAAAGAAATGGAATAATGATGGATTTTAAGGGGCAAGTTGGTTCAACCGTTAGAGGTTACAGATTGACTCATAAATGCATGTGAAATATGTAAGTCGGTACCTTTTGTTTTTCAATTTTTTAAGTGATCTACCATACAAAATAATGAGAATTTCAGGCTATTGAACATTTAGATGTGAATTAAATATATAATTAGGATCTTCTATTTGTTTTTTTCATCTTTCAAATGATAAAAACATACAAAATAATGACAAATTCTATCAAGACTTTGTAGACATATTGAAAGCATAAGGAATCTGAATTGAATTCACGACTGTGTGGACATCTCGAAAAGATAACAATTCTGAATTCATTTTAAGAGGACGACCATACTGAGTCGGTGACACTGGAATACTGTGTACTGTCGATGACCTATGTCAACATTTCAAATTCAAATCCGTAAACATATTTATACCATAAAAATCTCAAATCTAATTAGAAAATCCAACGCCAACCCTATCCTAAAATTCTAAAACAATATTTACAAAACACAAAAATAAATACCATCTACTTTAATAATGTTTAATCTCAAATATCATCATCTTTGTACTACCTTAATAATGGTTGTTCTTTCGACTACATATGAAGTTAATTAGTTTAAATTTGTTAATCAAATTCTAAATTTAAAAACAAAGAGCATACACAGGAACATTTCTACATCAATAAAGTATACACACAAGGTGTTGTACCATTCATTTTACAACTGCAGATTATAACAGTAAGATTCTGGGGCTCGACTCTCTTATGGAGAGGTCGTCTCACACAATTACAAAAATAAATGTATAACACAAAGATGTTGGGGGTTGGACTCTCTTATGGAGAGGCCATCCCAATCCTTCACGGAGGAGGAAGATGTATATTAACAAAAAATAATGATAACGAGGCACAATAATGACAAAGGGGATGGCCTCTATGGAGAGATGTCCCTCTCTCCACGCAGAAGCTAGATGCATATATCAACAAAAAAAATGATAAATGGGATGGGATCTATGGAGAGTTGTCCCTCTGTTCACACAGTCGTTGTTTACTCTCGGAAATAAATAGAAATCTACAAGCAAAAAAAGAATACATGCAACAACTAACTCAAGGAAACACATTCTCATTACCGAGACTGTTCCATAGCTATTGAGGATCTCCCCTCTATTTCGCTTCATACACGTAGAAATATTTTTATCATTAATACATGCGAAGAAAGAACATTAATATAATGCAACTATCGAAAGTAGAAAATGGTGGAGGTCCTCCCCATGAGGTCGCACCTCTCTAATTCCGCTCAAAACATCAAATGCCAGATATCTTGCCAATATCCCTTTCAAACAATTACACAACAAAAACTAAAGGAAAATCATGCAATCAAAGAATCCCAAATTCAATCATTGGGGCGTCTCCCTCTTTGAGAGGTCACCCTCCCATTTTGCATGCCAAAATGAAAAGATAATGACAAAGATGGTTTTGGCTCTATTTCACGTTTCACGACCACAATATCACCTAAGACTAAGAACAATAACGTATCATCTAGCAATCATGCGGGGCTTGGCTGTGAAAAAGAGCAGCGAGCTTGTTCAGGGCCTATCACTGGCTCCAATGTCTTGGAAGTGGCCGCCTTGCTTCCCCTACCTTCACGCATAAGAAACTTAAACATCAACAAATAAAATATGAAATAGGGATTGTTCTCTCTTGAGAATCACCCTCGCTGTGCTGCAAACTAAATCAAATTAATAAAGAAAAGCAAAGGGTAGAGAACGCCCTTCTCTCTGCATCAAAATGAAATTGTTAAAAGTTTGCAAATAAAAGTCATGGATAGAGAACGCCCCAATCTCTACTTTAAACAATAGCAATCCCAAACCCTAAAGGACAAGAAATTCAACACCAAAAAGCATTCTGCGAAATTCTGGAAAGGCATTTCAAATTTCGAACAACCACACAGGTCTGTGATTACAAAAAGCAATGGTCTCTCGGTCCGATCCGTACCTGATTTTGCTTGTTTTTGCAGGTGGCTGTTGCTGAAGATGCATGCTCGGTCCGGTCGCTTCTGCTAGTGGCTAGATGCACACTCGCTCTTCTTCTGCACACTAGCTCTTCTGCACGATCCTCTGGGGTTGATTCTACTTTGTTGGTGGCTAGATGCACGCTCGCTCTTCTGCTAGTGGCTAGATTCATGCTCGCTTTTCTGCGCGATCCTATTTCCATTTGAGCGTTACAATTGTGGTGTCGAGTGGGGGTACAGCGCGGAGTGGAGGTGAGCGACGGTTTAATTCCTGCAGTGGGAAGTGGCAGGCATATAGCGCGTATAGGAGTGTGGCAGAGTGGAGGTGAGGGACAGCGGCACTTGGCATTTGTAAATAATTTAATATATTATTTCAAACAGTATGCGTCATTTGAATTTAAAGCTGCGCGTGAGTTAACTCAGCAAATCTAAGTGCTTCATCAATGCACCAGATGAAGCATATTCTTCTATCATTAAAATCTAACCATTGAATATTAAAAATGCAATAAATCACCCACCCCCAGACCCACCCCCAAAAGTTTAAAGAATACGCCTATCGACCTAATTATATCGACCTAATTATGTTGAAAACTGTCAGGCTGAATAAATATACCCCTTCGTAGTACATAATACCCACGGAAGATATACTATTGGCCTATGGACGTAAAAATAGATCCTATATCGAAGGTAATAACAAGCCGAGTAGCTCAACTTGTTATAGATAAACTAACATTAACCACAATAATCCGGAGCAGCAGCTTTTAGGTTTTGGACACCACTATCAGCGATTGAATGAAAGGCAACTTTATGATTCCGTAGCTATTGAAGCCCGCTTTCTGGAACAACCCTTTGAATTCTTCCTCTGTTCTCTCCTTCCCACCCATTGTATAAACCATCAATGCTACATCAAATAACGAACCCTATTGTCGTGACATACTTCCACCTTCTTTAATGCGTTCTTCAACAAATGCATTTATAATTAACAACTATCGTGTTACATCAGCAAATAAACAAATTTAGATTGATGGCGACCAACATTACAAATCTTACCATTTATGAGAGGTGCCGCGGCAATGACATGAGGGAGATCTAGATTAATGCCATGAATGTGTGGATGTTCCTTCACAATCATGGAAAAGGAAGACGCTATACCTCCTCTAATGTCTACCAGCGTGTTTATACTCTTAAACCCGTCTTCATACATCTTCACCACAGAAGCCATGACAGCGCTACTGTTGGTGGCCATGGCCTTGTTGAAAATTTTGTTGGCTTGAGGGTTGTGGCCCAGATATTCCCAGAGACTCATACCATAAGCTTTGTTAAATGTGTAGCAACCCTCCAAGATAGATTCGTGCAAATGTTGATAAACCTCCATGTAGACTTTGTCCACTATCAGGAGCAGGAAAGGCCCAGAAGATGGCTGCTTTCCACCCTGCACCAGCAACTTCGAAATGCTCGTCAATCCGTACTTTATCTTCTTCATTTCTGCATGGTCTGCCTGATCTGCTTCTTCGTACTGTTCAGTAAAAATGCCATAGGAAGCAAGAAGCCTCAAGATTCTGTAGAGGTGTCCAAGATCCACATGATGGGAATTACCAGTAGATGAGGAATTAGCAGCAGCGAAATGAGAAGCAATCTGCTCAACGAAAAGGGGGCACCCATTGCCTTTAGTGGCAATAATGTCAGGAATGTTGAGAAATACGGCTGCTTTCAAAGCCATGGGCTTGACAGCAGATAATATCATCTCATAGAGCTGGAGCTCTGGAGTCTGTTGCCCGGCACCATGAGTCAAAACATGATCAATCGAGTCCATGTAAGCAGAAATGAAATGGAATCGATCTTGAATGGGATGAAGCTTAATTTCTCTCACCGCTAGTCCATTTATATAGTAAATATATTACACTTCCGGAGTGGCTTTCTAAATCAGTCCCGGCGAGAGTGGCTTTTCAGGTGATCAGTCTACGTCAATACCAGCTTGAGTGGCCTTTCTGCGAGCGTTCTATTAGGCAAGGGATATTGTATGGAATTAAATTTTGTAAAATTCATAATCTCATTTCCATTAACTTAAAAGAACATCCAAATTCATAATCTTAACCATTTATTAGAAACATCTCATAATATTCGTAATCCAAATTGATAATCTTAATCATTTATTAGAAACATCTAATAATGTGAGAATTTTTTTTTTTTCATAAGTAGAATAGTTGATGCTCGCATTTTTTTTTTTCATAAGTAGAATAGCTGATGCTCGCTCATTTTTTTTTTTCATAAGTAGAATAGCTGATGCTCGCTCATAGTCAAGAATATTTTAAAATATATTTTTATTTTGTTCATAATATAAAAGTGATATTCATTTAGACCTTTTTTTGGTTAATTATCAATATACCTGCTGCTGCAACATTAAATGACCTCTAACAGACTGAATAATGTTCCCCACCTTTTTATTCATAGTATAAAGTTGACACCCAATCAGACCATCATGTGTGTCATGGACATGAAACATCGTCCTCAGAAATGTACTGATCGAACATCCTCCTCAACCTTTTTTTTTCATAGTCAAAAGTTGACGCCCACGGAGAACATTATGTAGTGTCTTCGAGATAAAAAATCGTCCTCAAAATATTCTTTTCTCCAACATCCTCCATTTTTTTCTTAATCAAAAGCTGATGCCCACCAAAAGAATCATCTATTCTCTTGAAGCTCGAACATAGTTGTTAAAATCTTTTTTTTTTCATAGTGTTCTGGAGATCAAACACTGTCCCAATTAACCAGTCCATCCTAATCCTTGAAACTTGTAATGACATATTGCAAAATGATTCCAGTTGTTCAAAGTTTGTTTAAAAACCTTGCCAGAAAAGGCTTCAGCTTCCTGCCTCTAGGCCCAAAACCATTACAACCAGACTCAGGATTTTTACTATGAGGTCCTGCATGATTACCTTCAGACTATGAAAGACTGAGTGCAGATTCATATCAGAACCAGGATGGCAAAATAATGATGATGGAACTTTGCTACAAACCGTATAGATATATCTATAGAGGATACCAAAAGACAGATAGAAGTGCGGCATTTCATAATCTATTAAAATCCTACCAAAAGAATGTTTGTACACGACTAACAGTAGCGAAAATTTAAGAATTAAAATTTCTATTAATATGCTTAATTTTTTTACTATTAACGAGTAATTTAATATCCTTTAAAAATATAAAGTGCATCCTCGCTATCACTCCATTTAACATTTAATGAGATTTAGTTATGTAAAATTCAGTGCTTGATGAATGTGACAAGTAAATAGTTCTCGCTAAATACGGTCGCGAAAATGTAGGAGGTTATAAAATTGTATTGATATGTATCATGTTTTTATTATTATCGAGTAATTAAGCCGGAGGTTTTTCACAATGAAGTATCATCTGGAGACCACTTCCTGGTCGTTAGAACGAATCCAAAACCGCCACGTATATGTATTCAAAAGTGTAGTTGAATTCAATTGTGAACTAGTGAGATTATAATTCTTCACACACCCTTTTAATCTCAACTGGGACAATATTTAGCACTATCAATGCTTAAGTGTTGTGCCTGCTGGTCTATGTCTCAACTAGGCATACATTTCATTCAAAAAACTTAAGCTTTACTTTCTTCCTTGGTGTGTACTTAGATTGCTTCTTCTTTGTCTTCTTGAACTTGATGTTAAGTAGGTGTTCCTCAAGGTCTTCTTTGGCTTATGCACAATAAACAATTTTATTGATTTTCATTGGTACTGGAACATAGTTCAAGTCTTCTTCTTCTTCTGTTGTTTCAACATATTTTATGTTGCTATCCAATTTACGTGCAAATACATGAGAATGGAAATATAACTATCTTTTATTCCTTCTCTATCACTAACTATTGCAATGAAAGTTCAAACCCTTATAACTACTATGTGAGATTTTCAAAAATAGCTATTATTAGAAAATTCCTGCATGACTCTAAAACTAACCAATAACTAAAATCTAACTAGAACGACGTTATATGTCAACTAGCTTTCTTTATTAGGTGCATAAACTAAGAGATAATTGATAATTACAAATTTAAAAAATCTTGAAAAAACACTTAAACCCCAATTTGAGGCATTATATGAACTAATTTGGCCCCGAAAAGGTGTCAAAATGAGGTTTGATCTAAAGGATCAGATTGTCATGACAGTGAAATCTTTGAGATGCAACTTCCTATTAAATTTCATTCCAAATGCATAATTGAGTAAAAATTTATGACCCTCAAAAATCTCTGCATGGTTCTCCTCTTGTTGAAAAGAATGCAGCTCCTACAAGTTATTGTCTTCAAACTGCTGCTACTTAATAGGATCTAGGTTCATCAAGTCCCCCCTCTGCAATCCATGTACTCTTTCCTGGTGCTAAGCCTTCCCATTGGACCAAATATTTGTTGTATTGGCCTTGTCGAGTATGAAGGGTCTTCTTATCTAAAATATGAACAATATTTTCACTTTTCTTGCTTGGAATAGCTTGTTCCCAATCCACCTCTTCCTCATTGTCATCACCTAGATCGTCCTCATGGAAGATATATAAATCAGAAACATCAAACATGGTAGAAATGTCGAGATCAGCTGGTAAATCCTTCTTATAAGCATTTTCATTAATTTTTTTGAGAACCTTACGAGTACCAATTTTATTATACTTCAATTTGTGGTAGGTTCCTCTAGGAAACCTCTCTTTTTGTAAATAAACCATCGCCAATGCACCTTCATTGAATCCCTGATGTCATCACTGAGCATCTTTTATAATTTTATTTATGCTCATTACTAGCATGCAACTTTTTCTCACCTATTGCTACAACTATTGAATGTGTTTTACAAATGCTTCCCCATCACCACTGATTCTATCCCCAAGTGATAGTTGCACCAAATATAGGACACCTGGGATTTCTATTGTAAACAACCTGAAATGGATATTTACCTATAGATCTATTCATTGAACTATTGTAAGAAAATTCTGCTTAAGGCAAAGCCAAATCCCACTGCTTGGCTTCTCAACAACAATGTTTCATAACAAGTTTCCCAAACTCTGATTTAATTTCTCACTTTTTCCATCTATTTGGGGTTGATAGGAACTACTGAACTGTAATTTAGTCCCAATTTTATTCCATAAAGTCCTCCAAAAATGACCCAAGAACCTAGTATCTCTCTCAGAGGTAATAGTTTTTGGAATACCATGCAATCTAACAACTTCTTAAAAACAATTATTCCACCTTCGATTCATCACTAGTTTTCTTACAAGCAATGAAATGGGCCATCTCAAAGAACCTATCAACAACCACAAAAATAGAATCATTACATTATTGTGTGTTTGGGAGCCCCAACACAAAGTCCATGCTCAGATCTATCTATGGGTTTGTGAGTACTAGGGATGGCATATACAACCCTATATTTTGTGAGTGTCATTTAGCCATTTGTAAAATCCTACATCGTGCCACATACTTGGTTATATCCTTTTTCATCTTCACCCTGTAATACTTATCTTTGATTAAGGGTAGCATTTTATCCTTTCCAAAATGTCTTGCCAAGACACTATTGTGAAGTTCTCTGATAATATTTTCTCTCATTGAACCAATTAGAATGCATAGTTGTTTTCCTTTGAAGATTTACCCATATTGCATACAATATTCACCCTGAATAAGATCCATGTTCCCAGTGATTGGATTATTCAATTGTTCAACAATCTCCCCAAAAAAATTATCAGACGCATAGAGATCCTTCAATGCAACAAACACAATTACTTGATTTACCATGGTTTTCAAAAGAATAGGGCATCAACTCAAAATATTTGCAACCTTATACTGCCTTCCTGATTTGTGCTTCAGAACAAAGGTGTAGCCTTGTAAAAAAGAGACCCATTTTGCATGTCTACTATTTAATTTATTTTGGGTGTTTACATATTTTAATGCAATTTGATTGGTTAATAAAAGAAACCCCTTTGCACTAAATAATTCCTCCAATGTCGCAATGCTTGCACAATTACATAAATTTTTACATCATATGTGGAGTAGTTATTTCTTACCTCATTTAACTTTTCAATAAAAAATGCAATTGCTCTACTTGCTTGGCTAAGTATAGCTCCAATGCCTACATGTGAAGCATCACATTCTACCTCAAACAATTTATCAAAATATGGTAAGGATAATATATGTTCCTTAGTTACCTTCTTCTTTAGAAAATTAAAACTTTTCTTAGCTTCATTGGTCCACTTGAATGTCATGCCTTTGGTGCAATGTGATGAACCTGCAATAATTAATTAATGCAAATACACTAGATATCAGAAATAACAGAACTTAGAATCACTTTTATATTGATCGCAGGCCACTTCGAGGGGGAAACCTCCTTTGAGCAAGCTCAATACAATTAACTTCCCAGTGCCTTCATAGGCCTCAACACACACTTATTTACTAAGTCTATGCGCCAATACTATGAGTCAAAACCATGGGCCAATACAAACTATGGGCGACTTACAAAGCATATGCGCCAGCAACAATAACACAAACTATGGATCAATAAATGCTACGGGGTGACTTACAAAGCACATGCGTCCAACAACAATATACTAACAAAGTAAAGACATGGGTTCCTAACATCCCCTCTCCCTTAGAAAAAGCTTTGTCCTCAAATCTTTAAATGTGGAAATTGATGCAGAATCTGAAGGAGTGGGTCCCCTATAGCATCCTCGGGTTGCATTCCGGGCCACTGGCGCCTTTGGTGTTTCAGGGAGGATTGTGTGGAAGGCTATAGATGAAGAAGAACCATATCATCGATGTGAAAAGTGCATGCAGAACGGTGCTGATCGGCTTGTTGTTTCAGTCGAATTCTTGCCATGTGAAGATTGTCCTGTAGAATGAGAAGAAGTTGATTGCGGTTTTGAAGAATTGAGTCAATTTCCTGAACTGGGGAGCTGCTAAAGGTGTATGGAAGAAGATCTGATGATGCCTTTCCAGAGACTGCTTCATATGGTGTCCTTTTAGATGTGGTACTATACCACTGGAGCGCTTCTAGGAAATCCATAGAAATAGTTGTCCAAATCTGTGGAGGGATGGGCAAGGGTTCGAGTAGTCCTGAAAGGAGTGTTGTTTCACCCTTGTTGACCTGGAAAGTATCAAAGCCAAACACCATCTGTTGAATTGTCATTTTGAGTCCCTGGCAAAAGAAGTTACATTGTTCCTAGTCATACGTTTTGAGGAACCCAGAGTGCCCTATTGATGAAGAAGCATGGAGTTCATAGAAGAGATAGCCCCGTTGAATAGATTGCAACCAATTTGGAACAAGAAGAGAAATAGCTGTAAGAGAAACTGGGTCATCAAATGTGTGAGGAGGATCATCTACCACCATATTGTCCTTACCCTTCTGGTAAGTGGTCGCATAGTCATAACCCATGAGTTGGATAACCCATTTTAGGTGTGCTTGGGAAGAGACCCGTTGTTCCAGGAAAGTTTCCAGACTCTGGAGATCAGTCTTGATGCAAAAATAATTCCCCAATAGGGATGGCTGCCACTTTTGTACTGCATGCAAAATAGCCATCATGTCCTACTGAGATGTAGATGCGGCTAAATGCTTACCAGAAAGGTCTCGTGAAGGCGGCAAGCCCACTGGTGCAACAAAGACATGTGCATATCTATCCAAGGAAGTAGTGGAGACCGTTGGTGGGTGCATCTGAAGGGAATGGAGATGAGCAATGACACCATGTGAATTCTTCTTAACGATCTTTTCTAGGCGATGTGAACTAATGATGCGGAGAGACCTTGGTTGTAAGCCCATAAATTTGTATTGTGTCCCATTGACAGAAAGCTGCATCCAAAGTTCAGCAAAATCCCATAAGATGGGGCCAAGTGTGTGTAACCATTGAACGCCCAAAACCACATCACATTCACCTAAGGACAAGGAAAACATATCAAAGCACAGGTTATAATATTCCATAGAGATACGCACATTGTGACACTTCCCCTTGCAAGGTAAGGTGCCCCCATTGGCAACCATGACTTCAAAGTTGGAGTAAGGATGGACAAAACAATCAGCCTGTTTGGCAATCCGAGGGTCAACGAAGTTATGAGTTCTAACAGAATCAATGAGTATTGTAAGAGGGAGCTTCTTGAAGTATCCCTTGACCCGCATTGTTTGTGGGGTGGTGACGCCAATTATAGCATGGAGAGAGATCTCGGGTGGGTCGTCTTGAGATGGGGTGTCAACAGGCGGGTGTTGAATGCTGACCTGATCATCTACTGTATCTGGAGCTTCTTCACTAAGTTCTGAGGTAAGCGGAGAATCCACATCCAAGAGATAAAACTTTTGTTGAACACATCTATGTCCCAGAGTGAATTTCTCATCACAATTATAACAAAGCCCTTTTTCTTGGCGTGCCTGCATCTCTGTTTCAAACAAATGCTTGATAGGAGTTGGTTGAGGAGTAGGCGTGATGGGAGGTCGTTCAGAACCCATATTTCGGAAGGGAACAAAGGTGGGTTTGGAGTGTTGTTGAGATGCGATCTTGTCCTCTACCAACTTAGCCAACCCTACCTGACTTCCATCATTGTGTTGGGATAGAACATTTTGATCTCTGAGCGAATTTTATCCTTGAGACCACTGATAAAACAACTCCTATAGAATTCATCAGACAATCCTTCTGTGTGATTGGCCAGTTTCTCAAATTTTGTCTGATACTCTCTCAGTGTGCCAATTTGGTGAAGTTTAGTGAGTGCTCCTATGAATTCATCAAAAGCACTAGGACCAAATTGTGGCAAAAGGAGTTGGCAAAAATCTGTCCAGTTTGGCTCAAGATGAGCTTTGATGTACCAACGGTACCATTGAAGGGCTTCCTGTTCCAAATGAAAGGATGCAAGTGGAACTTTCTGGACATCAAAAGTATTATGTAGACTAAAATATTGTTCTACTCTGTATATCCATCAACTCGGATCAGTACCATTGAAGCGAGGAAAATCAAGCTTTGGCCCATGAAAATGACTGGAACAAGAGAACCCGGTGACTGCAAAAGATTCTGGCTGTCGGTTATTGTTCATGGCTGAATGTTGAAGATGGAGGCTGAGAAATTTTTCATCCAGATCTTGGAGTTTGGTTTGGATGGCTGCAAGTGCTTCCTCCATGGTGTGTGCTCTTGCACGGGTTGCAACCATAACCAGGGTTTTTTTATTATTATTTGGAATGGGTAGAAAAACAAAAACAGAAGCTGATTTAGTAAAGGGAAATTTGGATTGGGGAAAAAATCTGATGGGTAATTGGGGTTTGAATAGATTTTGGACACTGTTGAAAGGACAAGAAAGCAGAAAAGAGGGATTTCAGAAGCGGGGTGAAAGAATGAGAAAATTTGGCAGAGAGGGACGAAGAAGTAGAATTAGAAAAGGAACTCTGTGGTAAAATTTGAAGTCGATCGGGTGAAAATCAAAGAAGTTATGGAAAACCCTAAAAATAGACAAATGTGAGATTTCGAGTGTTGGGAAGTGGAATGTGGGATAGGGTTCTCAGGAGTGAAATATGAAGAATGGGATTGCAGGGGAGTTAAAACAAGGGATCAGAGAAGGTTTTTGTTTTTGTTTTTTTTTTCAGAATAGATTTGGAACGACTTTCAAAGTGGATCTGAAACGGCTGGATAAGAAACGACTTGGAATGGATCTAAAACAACATGGAAGTGATCACCAACAATTCAGTTGAAAATAGATATGGACCCTAGGTATATTTGGCTTCCTAACAGTTCAGGTGTTTCACTCAGCCACCAATGTTGTATGATGGCTTGCGTATTGGGGAAACACCCCTCACTCCACGGCTAAGGTAAAACTGATAACCGCTTTGCCACAAATGACAACTCTTTGTTTACCTCACGGGTGGGAACTAGTAAATCAGGTAGGGTTCGTTGCCCTTTTCGTTGGCAGGTCTTCTCAATGGGCCATCTACTTTGGGGTTCCTTTGGTACTCCTCACAATGCGTTTTATGGATTATGCCCAAGTACTTCCCACAGTTAAGCGGATAGGGATTATTCCCAGATCTGAACTTGCAACAGATGTGAAAAAAAAAAATTGGCAGAAATTCCACCCAACGAGCCCAAGAAAGTGCTCTGATACCAGATGTGATGAACTTGCAATAATTAATTAATGCAAATACACGAGATATTAGAAATAAAAGAACTCAGAATCACTTTTATATTGATCATAGGCCAGTTCGAGGGGGCAACCTCCTTTGAGCAAGCTCAAGACAATTAAATTCACGGTGCCTTCATAGGCCTCAACACACACTTATATACTAAGTCTATGCGCCAATACTATGAGTCAAAACCATGGGCCAATACAAACTATGGATCAACAAAACTATGGGCGACTTACAAAGCATATGCACCAGCAACAATAACACAAACTATGGATCAACAAATACTACGGGACGACTTACAAAGCATATGCATCCAACAACAATATACTAACAAAGTAAAGACATGGGTTCCTAACATGCAATCTGTTATGGGTGCTATAATACTACTAAAATTTCAAATAATGTTTTGGTAAAAGGTGGCCATCCCATGAAAACATCTTACCTTTGTTATGCTTCTAGGACTATGTCACTCCAAAATTGTTATGACCTTCTTTGAATCCATCTTGAGTCCTTCTGTTGAGATGAAAAAACCTAGAAAAACCAAATTTTCTTGCAGGAACCTACATTTCTTTAGGTTTGCATAAAGCTAATGTTTTCTCAAAGCATCCAATATCATATTTAAATGCTACATGTGATCATATTTGTTGTTACTAAAAACTAGGATGTCATCAAAATAAATGACAAGAAACTTACCAATATAAGATTGAACCATAATATTCATAAACCACATGAAGGTACTAGGTGCATTGGATATCCCAAATGGAATCACCATCCATTCATATAGTTCATCCATGGTCTTGAAGGAAGTTTTCCATTCATCCCCTTCGTGAATTCAAATCCGGTGGTATCCACTCCGCAAATAGATTTTACTAAAATATTTAGCTCTGGCTACCACATCCATCATGTTGTCCAAGAGTAGTATAGGAAACCGATATTTGATGGCAATTTTATTGATTGCTCTTCTATCTTTGCAAATATGTTAGTTATCGGCTACTCTAATTCCTCTTCTTCAACTTTCTATGGGGTTGACCCGGGTTCTGCGAGGTTACCCTCTAGTCTCTAGTCCAACAAAATCCCCTTCACTGGTCTTTTCGGCATCAACTTGTGAGCAGGCTAAAGTCTCACCCGAAGCGAAGATGGGTGGTTACAAAATCAGGTTTCTGTAACCTAGTGGCACGTGGTTATGTTATAAGAGCTTGATATGCGCAGCTTACGCAACGTCCACTTCGTAGATTGCTAAAAATAGGTATTTGTACACTTCGTAATTCTCAATAACCTGCAGACTACATTGAATCATTGTTTCTGTGCATATCCTAACGTATTTACCATATCCAATACAACTTCGCAACGTTCATACATGCATGTTTACCTACTTATCATATCATTCTCATTCACATTCATACGAAAACACATATATAAGCATAGAAATTCATAAACATTCAATATAATAGAGATTCAAACACATAACACGAGTATTTGCGTGGTTCACCCACCAAATGGGAGCTACGCCCATGGAAACTGTTCTTATATTTCTTGGCAGGGGTTAATAGTTCCAATCTGCACACTCAAGAAGACTCTTCTCTACAATAGATCCCTGCGCACATAGCTGTAGAGTCTTTTTCCTCTCTTAGATCTCTCTCAGCATAGATCTTCCCTTCTAACACAATCTAATTCAAAATCTAGCAATCAACTAGATTCTACCCCTTCCTTATCCAAAATTGCTCTTTCTATAGATTGTGCCCAAAGGTCACATCTTTACAATAACTATGGGACAAACTCCATAGAACCCTTAAACCCAAAATGGCATGGCTCTCCTGTTGACCATGCTTTGCCTTTACTTCGATGGATCTCTATTGTCCTTTTGCACCACTTCCTATGGCTCTAATGCTTCTCTGATTGTCACAGTTCTGACCACGTGGCTTTTGACGCCAAAATGGTGCATCCTTTGCACCATTCTGCTTCTTTGCTCTTCGCTTATGTAGCTGACAGTCCATCGCTTTATTCATAATTGCTCCAACTAATTCGATGGTCCTTAGTAATTTGCATTTACTAAGGGGACAAATCCTTTTCTGCCACTTTGCTGTGCTCCATACCCTTCTCTCGGGAATTGCGGAGTTGTTTCTCCCAAAACTGGTTGATGTTAGGCCTCAGCTAACTTGTACCTTTTCTATCAAAACTTCTGCCACTTGGGCCATGCCCAAGAAAATCCTCCATGTATTATATTTTTTTGGAGTCAACAATATTGGTATAGCACAGGGACTCATGCTTTCTCTTACTACACCTTTCTCTCATAAGCTCTATTACTTTCCAGTTGAGCTTTCCATGTTGTGTACGACTCATCCTATATGCTTCTTGATTAGTTAAAGATGATCTCAGGATTAGATCAATGTGAGGTTTAATATCCCTCTTTGGTGGAAGACCATTAGGTAGTTCATTAAAGATAACATCAACATCATCTTCTAGTACCTTGGCCACTTTAGTAGGTATTGATATGTCTCCCTTAGCTCCTTTTTGCACTATTAAAGCATAGTATAATCTTGTTTCCTTCATTTCCTTAATAAGATCTCTTTTCGATAACATATTCTCAGCTTTCCCTTCATCCTTAAGGGGAAATAAGATGACTTTTGATCCATCCTTCCAAAAGGAATAGGTACTCTTTTCTCCATCATGCTTGACTTTTCGATCATATTTCGAAGGCCTCCCCAATAACAGATGACATGCATCCATCAGAATGATATCACACCATATTTTATCTTTATAAGTCTTACTGATGGAAAACTTGATCAAACATCTTTTATTAATGGTGACTCCATTCCCTTTTTTGAACCATGCAATTTGGTAAGGATGGGGATTTGTTTCACATCATAATTTCAACTTATCTACCATCTCTTTGGAAACCATATTCTCACAAATGCCACTATCAACAATAACTTCACATACCTTTCCCTCGAAAGTGCACCTAGTTTGAAAAATATTTGTCTGAAGCAACGAATCTTCATTCCACTACTCTATATTTTCTCTTTTTGGGAATCACCATTGACCTCCATATCATGATATTCTCCCCCATATCGGATGGGGCTTTAGATTCAAATCCTTATTCTTCATTCTCATCTTGGACCAAGTTTAAACTAGGTTTTTGTCCTTGCTTCGGCTCTTTCATGTTATAATTTGAGCATTCAAATGCTCGACGACCCTCTACAATACACCTAAAACACACATAAGGTCTTGCTTTTCCACCACCTTAACCTTTACCCCTATGAAATCCTCTTCCTCATAGTTGATTCATGTTATCTTGTTAAGTATATTCTGCTTTATCACATCCTTGGGATGATTCACCTCTACCATAGTTAAAACCACCATGTGAGGTAGATGATGTACCCCTCCTTGTTCCTCTAATCCTCTGAGCAAATTTTCAGTTTTTTTTTTTCTTCAGCCTTTGAGGGAAATTGGTATGCCTCTTCCAAGTTGTGAACCCTATGTGTGCCCAATTCATATTGAATAGAAAATTTCAAACAATTCACATACCTTGCATCAAGTTGCTCATCAGTTTCCTCATGATCCACACAAATGGATAGTTGATAAAACTTGTGTGTGAGTTCCTCCATGGTGGACAAGTTTTGTTTTAAGTTCTAAAATCTATGAAATTGGGTTCATGCATAATCCAAAGAAAGAAAAAAATTTCTCGCAGTTTTTTCTCCATCTTACTCTAAGTCCTAATTTTGTATTTTTCTTTTTGTGTTCTGTCCTTCTACACATGATCCCACCAGATCCATGGCATGACCCATCAACTTGGTGCATGCAAATTTCACCTTATTTTCCTTTTCATAGGATTTCATTCAAAAGAAATTTCCATTGCGTTCAACCAATCTATTAAGTCCTCTGGTTTAAGACTCCCTGCATATTTTGAAACTTCCATTTTGATCCCATTATTTCTCCCTTCTAGATCCCTAAGCATCCTTTCTTCAAAAGGCATGTGCCCTAATTTTTCTTCTTCATGTTATATATGTTGAACTACATATCCTTGATTTGTCTCCTCATTGGATGATTCTCTTTGTATTATTCTCTGACTAGCCAGCACATTTGTAATATTTGCTATTGTCTTTTGAGGTTTTACATATCTCTACACATTTGATCAAGACTTGCTCTTCCTCTTCCTCTCCTAGCCATCTTCTTACTTTGATACCATATCGGAAGTAACCAATAAAATTTTATTCATTCACACGATATAAAAACCTTGCAAACACATGAGAATGAAAAAATAACTATATTTTATTCCTTCTCTATCACTAACTATTACCATGAATTAGTTGAACCCCTTATAATTACTATCTAAGATTTTTGAAAATTGCTAATTTTATAAAACTATTGCATGAATCTAAAAATGACCAATAACTAAAAGCTAACTAGAGAGACATTATATGTCAACTTTCTTTTCTTATTAGGTTCATAAATTAAGATATAACTGATAATTACAAATTTAAAAAATCCTGAAAAAACACTAAAACCCTAATTTGAGTCATTATATGAAGGATTTTCGCCCTAGAAAAGTGTCAAAATGAGGTCCAATCTAAAGGATTAGATCGACATGAAAATAAACTCTTCAATATGCAACTTCGTGTTCAATTTAATCCAAAAGGGATAATCGAATTAAAAGTTATGGCCCTCGAAAATCCCCGCATCAAACATCATGGGTCTTAAATTTTGAGCATTTTTAGCATTAATTCACAATACTTTAGGATCTTTGCTGATAGAATAGCATATACAATATATCAATGCATGAAAATCACAATATGACAAGCATCACAAGAATCAAAAGCATAAGAGACAAGAGACACAGAGTTTTCGTGGGGAAAACCCTAAGGTGAAAAACCCCACAACTTCCTTAGAGATAGAGAGAGCAATGGCTCAACCAAAGTATAACCAAATAACACTGAGATAGTCTCCTAGTAGTAGATGATCCTCCTCCTCACTAGTGCGCCACTTTCTGAGTGAGAGTGAGTTACTTTCCCGAGTGTGTAAAATAGAGATCTCCAATCTCTATTTATACTAACCTTTTTGCCCAGTGACCTTATGGGGCCGACTTGTCTAGCTAGGTACATCCACATTATATTATATATAATTCAGGGCTGACCCCACAAGGTGGTCTAATAACCCATCGGCAAGTACACACACTTGCGACACTTGTCAATCCACATGACGACACTTCCTTATAGAGGAATGACACATCTCTTATAAGGTTACAATAAATATATATAAAATACATAGATGGAATACATTCCGAAGTTACATATACATCAACACCCCCTCTTAACTAGGAAGGTATTTCTCGACGCAGATCTGTTAGACAAGTCTTCTTCTCGAGATCATCATCATCGATGCATCGTCATCATCATCATCACTGCTGTTGCCATCTCAACCAATCTCTGACTCTACTCATCATAGGAAGTTCTACAGAGCCAGTCCTTTTTCATACTGGATGTAGGCCCACCTCAAGACTTATTACGTGCGTCACAAAACCTGGCTGCAACATCCCAGGCTATTACGAGCACATAGCTCTACCTGTAGGATCTCCCAGGAGCACATTACATGTGACCCATCACAAAACCTGGCTGAAGCATCGCAGGTTGTTACGAGCACACGGCTTTACCTGTCAGATCTCCTAGGAGTACATTACATGTGATATCACCACAAAACCTGGCTGAAGCATCCCAGGCTGTTACGAGCACACGGCTCTACATGTCGGATCTCCTAGGAGCACATTACATGTGGTCCACCACAAAACCTAGCTGAAGCATCTGAGGCCTTTTTCATCCTGTCCAGATCTCCCAAGAGAAAATTACATGTGGTCATGGCAAAACCTGGATGAAGCATCTAAGGCCTTTTTCATCCTGTCGATATCTCCCAGGAGCAAATTACATGCCATAGGACAAAACCTCGAAAGAGCATCTGCCAGATATCCCAGGGCACCGAATTACATGCCATAGGCAAAACCTCGAAGGACTATCTGTAGATCTCCCAGGGCACAAATTATATGTCCTCCCAAGCCAAACCTCAAAAGAGCATTTGCCAGATGTCCCAGGGCACCGAATTACATGCCATAGGAAAAACCTCGAAAGACCATCTGCAAATCTCCCAGGGCACAAATTACATGCTTACTTGCACAACCTGATCCACGGCCACAAAGTATCATCTGATACTCACCATACATCATCCTGATGTACACACAATCACCCTGATCATCATCACTGCAACATCTTGCTGCATGTCATCTGGAGAAGCTCGTTATCCATGATCATCCTGATCATACAATGCATCCATCTGATGCATACAATGTATCTACCTGATACATATCATCATACATAGTGTATCCACCTGATACATATATACATGATCCACACAATGTATCCATCAACATACATGATCTACCTGATCATATCTGATACATATCAATATACATGATCTACCTGATCATACAATGTATCCGCCTGATACATATACAGATACATGGTCCAAGCATCCAACATGATGCATATACAAAATACATACACATGATCCAACCGATCATATCCAGTATCCAACATGATGCATACATACATACAAATGATCCAACTAATCATATCCAGCATCCAACATGATGCGTATATACAAATAAATGATCCAACTGATCATATCTAGCATCCAACATGATGCATACATACATACATAAAAATGATCCAACTGATCATATCCAGCAAAAACCAGAACATCATCCTGATGCTCATCATTCAGTGCTTACATCCACATCCATGTGAAGGATCCTCCTTCCAACATGCTTGGAATGGCTTCAGTAAATGTGTCCATCACTTCTTCCTCGAAGTGTCCTTGATCTGAAGAACGCCAAGCCTCTCTCTGAAGTACTCGAACTTCACTCTGGCTAGTGGCTTCGTCAGCACATCTGCAATATGCTTGTCCGTCGCAACATACAGGAGCCTCACAGCTCCTCTCTGCACCATATCCCTGATATAGTGATATTTGATCTCTATGTGTTTCGACCTATCATGAAACACTGGGTTCTCAGACAGCTTCACACAACACTGGTTATCACAGAAGATACCAGTAGCATCCAATGGGAGATCAAATAACTCAAACAGTAGCTTCCGTAGCCATACTACCTCACAACTAGCTGAACAGGCTGCAACATACTCTGCCTTAGTTGTACTTAGTGTCACGCAGGACTGCTTCCTACTAAACCATGAGATCACACCTGATCCCATACTGAAGCAACACCCAGATGTGCTCTTCCTATCTGTAGCACTGCCAGCCCAATCTGAATCAACATAACCCTGTAGGTTAAACTTTTGATTCGCTTCATACTTGAGCCCAAAATCCACTGTACCCTTCAGGTACCTCAGAACATGCTTTACAGCAACCAGGTGAACACTCCTCGGATCTGTCAGGAACTGGCTCAATGTGTTCACAGCAAAGCAAATATCTTGTCTCGTGTTCGTCAGGTACATCAAGGACCCAATCATCGGATGATACATAGATACATCAACTGGCTTAGATGAAGCATCACATAGAAGCTTCAGATTCGATGCCATAGGTGTGGCCATGGCCTTGTAATCCATCATCCCAAATCTCTTCAGGATATCTACTGTGTACTTCCCTTGACCAAGGAAGATCCCACCTGCATTCTGCCACACCTCCATACCTAGGAAATAGTGCATCATTCCCAAATCTTTCATATCGAATTCAACAGCAAGCTTCCTCTTAGTATCTGCAATCAGTCTGTCATCTCCTGTTACAAATAATTCATCCACATACAGGAGTAGAATCACAGGATTCCCTTCCTAAACCTTGTAGTAAAGGTTGGAATCTACTTTACTCTTGGTAAAGCCCAAACTAGATAGGAAACTGTCCATCCTACCATACCAGGTTCTAGGAGCTTGCTTCAAGCCATACAAGGCTTTCTTCAATCTGCACACATATGACTCCCTGTCATGTATTTCAAAACCGAGTGGTTGTTCCACATATACTTCCTCTTCAACTACACCATTCAAGAAAGCAGTCTTGACATCCATTTGGTGTATTTTCCATCTCATTGCTGCAGCCAGGGCAAGTACTGTTCTGATGGAAGTATACCTGGCTACAGGTGCAAAATTTTCTTCATAATATATTCCCTCTTTCTGAGAGAAGCCACGAGCTACGAATCTTGCCTTGTATTTCTCTACACTGCCATTTGCAGCATGCTTGATTTTGAAGATCCATTTAGAAGTCACAACAAACTTCTCTTTAGGTCTTGGGACAACATCCAAAACATCATTCTTCATTATTGATTGGTATTCCTCAACCATGGCATCCTTCCATTCTTTCTTTCCCGCTGCTTCTTCATAACTGGAAGGTTCTTTGTTCAAAATGTCACAGAGTAAAGCAACATAGCTGGTATGTGATCTGGTTCTTTTCTTTGCTCTGTGTTCTTCTTCTCGAATGCCAAATCTTTCTGCATCTTGAATGAGCTCTCTAGCCCATGCAGGTTTCCTCTTGTGAGAGTTATCCTCACGGGGTGGATCTACAGGTTCTTGTGGATCTTCAAACTCACGAACAACTTCTGGAACTGCTTCAGTCATGGTAGTGTCTTGAAATCTGGTTTCCTTAGGTTCTTCATAAACTTCGATAGGTGCCTTCCTTGATTTGATGAATGCTGAGTTTTCATCAAATGTTACATCCATGCTGACATCAATCTTCTTGAACCCTAGAAAGCATATTCTGTAAGCCTTTGAGCTTTCACTGTAACCCACAAAGATACCCTTCTTTCCTGAAGGATCTAGTTTAGTCCTCTTTTCTTTTGGGACATGAGTGTATACTAGACAACCAAATATTCTGAGATGGCTGACTTCAAGTTTCTTACCAGAAAAGACCTCTTCTGGGGTCTTGTTGTCCAGTATCTTGTGGGGTGTTCTGTTCTGCACATATACTGCTGTTCTAGCTGCTTCTTCCCATAGATGCATAGGTAGATCCTGGTCAAGGAGCATTGCTCTTGCTGCTTCCATGATTGTTCTATTCTTCCTTTCTACAACTCCATTCTGTTGTGGATTGTAAGGAGTAGTCAACTCCCTCTTAATCCCTAAATCACTACAAAGCTTCTTGAAGTCACCTGAGGTGAATTCTCCACCATTGTCGGATCTGAATGTTTTGATCTTTTTGTCAGTTTGATTATCCAACAAGGTTTTGAATTCCTTAAACTTATCAAACACCTCATCTTTGTTCTTCAAGAAGTATACCCAAGTCTTCCTGGATAAGTCATCAATAAATGAGACATAGTAAACATACCCACTCAGATAACTGGATGACATAGGACCACATACATCTGAGTGGATGATGTCCAGGATGTCTTTGTCCTTGCTTTCACTGCTTGGGAAAGCCTTCTTAATGTTCTTACCTTTTGCACGTCCTTTGCAAACACCTTCATGTTTGGTCTTGATTTCAGGAAGACCCTCTACAGCCTTGCTTGCAATTGGAAGTGCTCTCTAGTGCATATGAGCAAGTCTTCTATGCCAAAGTTCACTTGGCTCCATGGATTCATGCACCATGGCATGTTCAGGTTGTCCCTTCAATTTATACAAACCTCCCTCTTGCTCTCCAATCACTACTGCATCATCTATGGTCTTTCCCTTTGGCCACATTAGGACTTGGCCATCCACAAATGCAACCCTCATACCTTTTGCATCCAATGCAGAGATTGAGAGTAAGTTATTCTTGAGCCCAGGTACATAAAGAACTTCTTTCACCTTCAAGGATTTTCCAGAATCTAGGTTGTAGGAGGCTTCACCACTTCCTTTGATTGGGTATTGATAATCATCCCCAAGTTTCACCTTATGGGGTGATTCATGTTCAGATAGATTCACAAAAGATTCCTTAAACATAGTCATGTGTTTGGAAGCCCCACTATCAATCAACTAATCATTACACCCATGGGAGATGGAACCCTGTGAGAGCAGAGATTAGAATATACTCTTCTTCACTTGATGAGTCATCATCACTTTCTTCCCTAGCCTTCTTCTTGGGTGGTTCATCATCCTCGGTAGCATGAGCATGAAACCTTCTTTTGCTGCCCTTCTTCTTCTTGTTGGAGTTGTTGTTGTCCTTCTTGTTCTTGGGACAATTTATGGCAATATGTCCTTTCTCATTACAGGTGAAGCATATTCTTCTTTCTTTAAAGTGATGTGAAGATTTCTTGGAGTGAGGTGGCTCTCTCTTGGAATTCCCTTTCTTGGTGTGAGCTGTGAGAGCTTGATCTTCATTCCCTATCTTTTCTTCTCGTGCCACAAGCCTTGCTTCTTCTTGTGAGCATTATTCTCGTAGTCTACTGAAGGAGATCAACTTCTTCCTTGCACAAATTCCTTGGATAAAGGAATCCCATGACCTGGGTAGGCCATTTAAAGTGGTCATTACCACTTCACCATTCTCCACCATTTCATCCACTGCTTCTAGTTGTTCCTTGATCTAGGAGACCCTTGAAAAATAAGATTGAATGGTTTCTCCATTCTGAAACTTTACTCCTTTTAATTGGTTCCGCAGGGTCATCTTCCGATTTATGTTCTTCCCTTCAAATAGCTTGGTCAAAGAGTCAAACATCTCCTTGGGTGTCTTTAGAGAGGACACATGGGGTATGAGATGATCTTTAATGGAATTAGCAATGTTTCTCTTTGCCTTGACCAAGTTCTTCTTATGCAATACCTTGGCCTCTTCATCCTCTGGGATAGGGATGTCTTCTTTCACATATGAGTCTAACTCATTCTCTTTGAGGATTAACCCAATCCTATACTTCCAAGCCCGGAAGTTATCAACTCCTTCAAGCATATCCTCAAGATTGGTGTGGTGAGACATCTTAAAGAGTACTTCAAATGGAAATAGAAAAGATTTATATCTTACCACTTGAAATGCTGAAAACTGGATCTGGTCCTGGATTAGGGTTTGTCGAAAAAACCCTAAAAATTCAAAATGTGAATTTCAATTTTCTGAAAGGATAGAAAGATGCGCCTTGATGAGCTGATCAGCCTGGTGTATTCAGAATTTGAGATCAGCAAAGATTTGCCCTTCAGATTTGATCTTTTGTCCTCCCGGGTTCACTAGCGAGAGCCCTGAATTAGGGTTTGAGATTCCCGAAGATCTACCCAGCCAAAAATATCGATCCAAAGCTCCAAACTTCGATTTTTACAAGGAGCTTCTAGCTGTGTCTTCAGATTCCAGAAATTCCTATTTTTGTGGAAACCCTAATTTTTAGGGCCAAATCTGAAAATGCTCAAAATTGAATTCTGATTGGACAGATAGATGCGCCTTGATGAGTAGAGTCAATCTACTCTACTAATTATCAAAAACCTGTGGAGATAAACCCAATAAACAACGAACTCAAGCTTCTGTCACTGCGAAATGTCTTCTTCTCAGGTTAGCTCTGATACCATGTTAAATTTGGAGCATTTTGAGCATTAATTCACAATACTCTAGGATCTTTGCTGAAAGAATAACATATACAGTATATCAATGCATGACAATCACAATATGACAAGCATCACAAGAATCAAAAGCATAAGAGACAAGAGACACAGAGTTTCCGTGGGGAAAACCCTAAGGTGAAAAACCCCACAACTTCCTCAGAGATAGAGAGAGGAATGGCTCAACCAAAGTACAACCAAATAACACTGAGAGAGTCTCCTAGTAGCGTATGATACTCCTCCTCACTTGTGCGCCACTTTCTGAGTGAGAGTGAGTTACTTTTCCGAGTGTGTAAAATAGAGATCTCCGATCTCTATTTATACTAACCTTTTTCCCAGTGACCTTATGGGGCCAACTTGTCTAGCTAGGTACATCCACATTATATTATATATAATTCGGGGCCGACCCCACAAGGTGGTCTAATAACCCATCGGCAAGTACACACACTTGCGACATTTGTCAATCCACATGATGACACTTCCTTATAGAGGAATGACACATCTCTTATAAGGGTACAAAAAATATATATATAATACACAGATGAAATACATTCCGAAGTTACATATACATCAACAATGGGTGCCAAAAATGTGAGTTGGGTTGTAATGGTGCGCATCCATGAGGGAGCATTCTATTATTGATAAAAAAATTGGTGGCATGTCATGATCGAGAAGGAGGACCCTATTGTTATCAGCGGGAGTACTGGGTAAATGCAATGTAAATAGGGGAGAACGTTGCCTATATGCCAGTCAAGATGATATGCCTTTGATTGGAGTCCATGCACTGGTGTTGTAAAATGGGAGGTCATTTCTCAATGATAATCCCACACACATGACGCAAATACCCAAACGTAATATAGATTATGACAAGAGTATTGGCAATGCATATATTTGACAAGAAACTAGCACACCTGTGGCATGGCCATGAAAATGGGAGGAGCGGTTTGGTGGAAACCACTAGTGGCATGATGGAGATTGTTGGTGCTAGAAATCATTGCAACATATCTTGATTGAAATATTTTTTGTGCCTCTGTGTGGCATCAAAATTCAGTCGGATTTGTGGAGGAGAGTATATTGGTTGTAACATGGGTTACACTTCCCAAGGATCCCCAACACATGGCATAGGCATGCATGGAAAGAACATTTTTAGGTATAGCCCATTGACAGGGCTATTTAGAAGGACTCGATTAATATCGCTGAGTACATATGCTCCTTTGGGAAAGCGTTGTTTAACAATGTATGGGCCAATCCATTTAGACATGAACTTGTCACGTCCTAGTTTTGTGTCTTTTTTACCATTGAAAACAAGGACAAAATTGGCCCCACTAAAGGTGCAACGGTGGACATGGAGGTCATAGTAGGATTTGGAATGAAGTTTCATGGCTTCGTTTTGTTGTAAAGAGTCTCGACGTTCCTCATTGAGATGTTCCAAGGTGAATATTCGTTGCTCCAAATCCAGGGTATCCGGTAATAGTTCAATGACTGATTGGAGGGTAGGAATATGGAATTCAACGGGGAGGACTTATTCGACTCCATGAACAAGGTGAAAAAGATTAAAACCGATGGAATTCTTAACTAGTGTGAATGGTATCCCGATAGAGCAAGAAACAAAAAATGATTCCAGTTGGATTTGTTTTTATTAATTGTTTGTTGAAGCATGGTTTTAATGATTTTGTTGACAACTTCAACTTGTTCATTGGCTTGAGGGTAGTAAGAAGTTGAGAACTCATGTTTGAATCCTAATAAGGTTGAAAACTCCTCAAAAAATTTGTTGCAGTACTTTTCATTATCTGAGACCAATTGTTTTAGGTACGCCAAAATGTGTTATGATGTGGTTAAAGAAGAAGCGGGTGGCTATAATGTCGATGTAGTCAAAGGTAGGCATCGTGTCGACCCATTTATTGAACTAATCAATGTCATCAATGATGTACTTGTGACCTTGGGATAATGCAGCATGATACTCCATGAAATCAATTCCCCATTTGTAAATTGGGTTGGCGATGATGACTAGATGCAGTGGGGCGGATGGTGCTCGTGTCTTGAAAGAATAGACTTGATAATTTTTTGAAGAATTTGACTGCGTATACGCAATATTTAAATAGTAAGGGACGAAATTACCTAGAACAGAGGATTTTTGGGGTAGTGACCAGTCCTGACAAGTGGCCACCATAGGCTCCATGGTGGCAATCTTGAAAACTTGTCTGGCTTCCTCATGAGATAGGCACCGGGGTAAAATGGTGTAAATTCCCCATCAATACAAGACGTCTCCTAGGAGAAGGTATCAGGGGCTTGATGGAATCAACATAAAGATTGTAGCTCACTAAAGGAATCCTCATCAGATCTAGAATCTAGCAACTGAGTTTACAAATTCCAAAATCAATCAATATGGAAAATCAAATGATTAAAATCACTGTAAATCTAAGCCAGTAGCGTAACCCTTCCATATAGTTAATTGTGCATACCCGCACGGAATTTCTCTCAAAACTCATGCAACTATCAAAACAATAGGACCACTTACTTCCACAGCACATTGAAGGCTCAAAACGGCTCTCTTGGCTCCAAAATTCGAATAGGAAATTCTCACATGCTTGGGATCATTGAATATCCTCTCTCATGTACTTGGGAAACCAATTCAAAGGAATGAGTGTTCACATATATGGATATATATGTTTCTTGGCCTCCATTTGGCCTATAAAAGGAATCCATGGGCATGCATTCCATAGGAGAAAATAGAGCAAAGTTACGTTGTTGGAATTACATTGAGAGCTCTTCTTTCAATCTAATTTCTCACTCATATTGGCATACACAAATATCCCTTTCTCTTTAGCCCTAAGAGGAAAGGGTTTCTCCATTGTTCTATTGAAGTTATCTTGTAATTGTGTGGACAAAAAAGGCATTCCTAAGGGATATTGTTGGCTTCCCTTGAAGCTTTCACTTCCTTATTGACAGAATTGTATTTAGTTGGACCATTGGGAAATAAAAACATGGCTTGTCACACTCTTGCTCCATCTTGTTTTGTTTTAGAACTTAACCTCTTTTATTTTAGTTTATTTCTTGTTATTATTTTTTTGTTTCTAATCAAGAGTTTGCTTAGCCATTTTGTGTTTTTAGTTATTGAATTATGAAACATAAATAATAGGTCATAGCTGCATCCTCAAGGATACTATCATTGTTGGAAGGTTGTCCACCCTTGTGTCCAATTTCCCCACAACATCATTATTTTGGGGATTAGTTGTGTATTGTAAGTTAATAAGCGATGACCCATACCCCATGAATATAGTTGCAACTAACCAATTTATCAGATTTTTGAATAGTCGACTTAGCACTCATTGCATCGGTTGATGCTCAAAAGGGTGAAGAAGTGGGATTGAGATAAGAAAAATATATTGTCATGTTGCCTCCCATGAAACCAACCAACAGAGGGAACATGACAGGTGTACAAGGTGCTAAAATTTGCCTCTAAGGCCATACTATGAAATTCAGTAACATTTAAATGTGTGTGCAATGCATATTAAAGATACGAAGTGGAAATTAAATCAATTACACACACACATGACATAACCTGCATATACCAGTATGCTCATCACATGCACAACAATAAAACCATGCACAAAGATAAATTCATCTTTTGCTATTTGTAGGCATTCAATTTTGACAAATCAAATTGGGTCATTTCATTCAATTGGATGTAAGCAAATAGTCATTCATAACACATAAATTTATCATAAATAAACAGTAAACACTTATCTTTAATTGGAGTTGTCCAAGCAACTAGCCATGGAAGAGCAACATTCAAACCAACCATAGATCTTTGTATAGCCTATATTATTTCAGCTGAGCGACCACCCCCGAGATGGGCTATGTATCAACTAAGGAAGAACTACTCAGGCTCACTCACTGCCATAGTCACAGTCACTCATGCTAAGCTAGCACATAGATGGGTTTGTTAAGCATGTAGGGAAGTAGGGAAGGAGAATGCTAATCCAGTGAGCTCAACTACAGATCTACAACCATCTCAACTGATCTTAGACATCCTTGGCACCCACAATACCTACCACACCCAACACAAGGAAGGTCCCCTTCTATGCTACATAGTCCCTTAGGCGTCCCTTCCCTCCAGTGCTCTTTAGGGTGGGCATAGAAAGGTCAAATATGCTAGATCCACAAAGATTCTTTCCTCACTAGATTTATTAAGCAATTTCGACCTCTGATCTCTCTCCCAATTCAATCCACTCTTGGATTTTTCCGAATTTTGGCCAGGTGACTCTCAAAACGGAATTGAATTTCCCAATATCGAAATCTGAGTCTTCCTATGGATTTTTGGGAATTTTACACTCTCAAAATTTCCCCAGGGTTTATGTCTATGGATTCCCCATTAGATTTCACTGCTCACAACAAATTCTGGGCATTTTTGGCACTGTAAATCGTGGCTTCTTTCCTGGTTACGATTTCTGCAATTCTTCACTGATGGGAATGCATAATGGTGGAGAATTAATTTCTAGTTGTTCAACAATGGAATGGGGATGAAGGAAAAAACAAAGTTCCATTATGAAATTAACTTCTGGGACAAGTAAAGTGAGCCCATGACCCATGATACGAATTTATGAGCTTCCCATGCTCCATTAATTTAATGAGTTAATTTATCAACTGCCTCTTCCTAATAGAATTAAATGTCAAGGTGGGTTCTCAAAATGACACTTGGAAACAAGGGATTAAATCCCCCAACCCCTCACCTCTCCCTAGTGGATACATTCAAGCCCCTCTTTTTTAGTTGCTTCCATAGCCAACTCTTAGAATTTTATTTGCATTATAAATATTTACATGATTTTAAAATTTCCATGGTTTACTAACACATGGATCACAAAATATAAAATGCTTTCTTTTACAAGCCATGCATTCGCTAGCGGGGCCTTGGGCTTGAGCTCCACGCTAGAAACCTTAGACTGCATATTTACAATATTGACACATTAAGCCAATAATTCCAAAGGTCAAAATTGGAGTGTTACATATATCACATAGCATCAATCATCACTTATGGGGCTTGCACTCGGTAACCAAGACTTCTCGAGAGGTCACTCATCCCATGACTCCTTTGGATCAAGATCATTTAATTATGGATTTTTCCCCACAATAAAGCCCACTTAGCTTGCTACCTCACTTGCAAAACCTTGGTAGGTATTGTTCCTTATGAACTATTTTGTTAGAGCTTTCTTAATTCTTTTTATTTAAGTATAGGGGTTTTCGCAGTCCAACATGTGATATATCATTATTTTTTAGATGATCTACATAGTATAAGTCATTAATATATGACCCATATCTTATGAGTATAGTTGCAACTGAAGAATTTCTCATGGTCTTGAATAGTCCACTTAGCACTCATTGCATTAGGTGATGCTCACAGGGGTGAAGAAGTGGGATTGAGATTAGCGAAATGGATCACATAACATTAATCATCACTTATGGGGATTAGACTCGAGAACTATGACTTCTTGGGAGTTCACCCATCCCAAGACTCCTCTAGCTCAGACTTTATGGTATTGCAAGCTAAAAGGCAGATAAAGAAAATTATATTCCAGTTTATTCTCTATATGAATTTCTAAGTTCGAAATGTTATTGTGAGTTGAGAGTTTAGCTATTGAAGTTCCCTCAGTGCTCTTCTTTATAGAGAAAGGGTCCACTCTGAAGAGACAAGTGTTATGTTGTTGCTTTCTTGCTTAATAGTCTAGTTTAGTTTAGTATCATTTATATATCAATTATGTCTCCACAACACTTGTTTTTAGTTTCATTTTCATATTTTGTTCATGATTTACTTGCTATAAATCGTCATATGTACCAATGAACTTATGTGCTACTAATCCTTTAGATGGGACTTAGAGTGTGGTTGCATGTTCTTTGATTTCATGGTTAAATTTCTTAATTTATTGTAACTTAGTTTAGCTTTACTTTATTAGAATTAGAATTTGATTCCTTGGTAGACAATAAGTAGCATGTTAACATTTAGAATCTTAATTGCTTCTTAATACCTGAATATATTTTGCATGATACTTTGCAAGCATGTACAATCCTTCGGTTGATAGTAAAATGCACTTGCAAGATAAGTTCTATTGAAATTAATAAGATATATAGAAATCCTATTAGGTACTCAACACCCACTCTAATGAGAACATATGTTTTATAATTGGTAGGAAAAGTAACATAACATGTTTTAAAAACTTGAATTTCACATCATAATAAAAAAATTCCATAATTTTTTTTATATATTTTAAGAGTTAATTATTTGATTTCCTACATTTCATCTTCTTATGTCATATTCCAATTAGTTGTAAAAGTACCATGAATCATCCCTCCAAGTGAAAAAAATTGTTGTTTTTAATATCTTCATTGTCACTAATGCATCAAGAGAGACCATCATTAGATTTCACTCACATAAATATGTGATGTAACACCTATGGGCTATAGATAAAATTCACATAACAAAAGCACTCATAGAAAACCACAAAATTGTAAGTCCATTAATTTAAACAAACCATTCACACACATAGTTTGTTATAAAAAAAAGTTTACAACAAAGACCTTCAATAACATTCTTTGGAACTTTATCAAGTCAATGGTCAATGACCTCGACCCTCATTATAGTCAATGAGCCCTCATTAGAATCAGTGAGCCAATGAATAGGATTTTGGATAGGATAATATAAACTCTAGAAAAACACAACTCAAAGAGAAAGCCAAAGGCCCTTTGTTTATTCAAAAGATTCATATTTACAACCCATTTACAAAAAGTTACATAGGATGGAAAACTTGCATTAATTTCTCACCAATTCCAAGTTTTTTAAAACATGGTAGAACTTTGTATCATACAAATGCACACCAAAATTTGTAAAAGTATCCTTCTAAAATAAGTGAAATTCTATATCTATAGCGGTTTGTATTGCTAATCCAAATTGACCTCCATTTATGCATATCAAATTATTTACGTTTGTAATTTTCATCAAATTGATTAAATTGTCTCGATTCACTAAAATGTACACTAAATTAACTATTCACAACATCCTAATCAACCTTAAAAACTCACGCATTACAAAGTGAATATGATATTCTTCTTTTGTTCATTATAAATTTATGTTCATCACATTAACCACATCATTTGGAAGTCTTCCACCATGTCATGCCATTGTCCCAAATATCACTAAAAATACAATTAAGTAAAACAATCAAAAATATCAAAGGGTGGTACATGAATCCACATCATTTGGAAGTCTTCCACCATGTCATGTCATTGTCCCAAATATCACTAAAAATACAATTAAGTAAAACAATATAAGTGGTACATGAATCCATGGTATTTAAGTTTTAAATATAAGTGGTACATGAATCCATCATATTTCAAGTTTTAAATATAAGGAAAAAGGCACACACCACAACTCTATCTGAATTTGAAATTATGGTGTAAAACTTACCAACTCAAGTGCAAAAGAGTTAATAAGATAAAGATAATTATGTGGTGAGCATTTTGATTATTTTTTATTATATATCTATATACATGTTGGGAAAAATATATACATAAAACATATTATAATTTATGTAGCAAATTACTTATTAAGCATACAATTTATTTAGAAAATTAGTTTTGGATATATATTTATATACATTTGGAAAAAATGTATAAAAGCATGTAATTTATTTAACAAAGTAGTCATCAAATATAAAATTTATGTAGAAAATTAGTGACCTGAGATTTTGGTTATTGAAAGCTCAAACAAATATGAAAATAGAAAGGAATAAAAATTAAATTTAAAGATATACTTTAAAAAGTAACTCATATTAATTTAGATATTTTAATTTTTTTAATTAAAATAAATATTAAAATATTTATTATTATTAATATTATATTATTTTAAAATGTTTATATAAATAAAAAAATTGAACCAAATTAGAGAGGGAAACAATCATTTCTCCCAACCACCTAAATTACAATAAATTAATATAAAAATATAGATTATATTCATAAATAATCTACCCATACCTTTTTAAAAAATAAACAACAAACTTTAAACTTTTAGTAAATTAAAAACTACTACAAAGCCGTACAAATAACAGAGACGAGTACTAGACGTCTTCCTATTTCCAGCGAGAAATTTAATCGGTTTTTATCTCAAAATCGCTGAAAAAGCGGACCGTTTTGATTATATTTTATCTTACACTACTTTATCTATTAAGGTAGTGCAAAATCCTATGAAAACACGTGATCTTGACAATCTATTAAAATCCTACCAAAAGGATGTTTCTAGACCACTAGGTCGAGAAAATTTCGCAATTACAAATTTGTATTAATATGTATAATTATTTTACAATTAACGAGTAATTTAATATCCTTGAAAAATAAAAAGTGGACCCTCGCTATCACGTCATTTAACATTTAATGAGATTTAGTTATGTAAAATTCAGATTTGGTTATATAAAATTCGGTGCTTATTGAATGTGAGAAGGAAATAGTTCTCGGTCGCGAACATTTAGGAGGTTATAAATTTGTATTGATATGTAGCATTTTATTATTATTATAATTTAATATCATTAAAAAATCTACAATAAACCCTCTCTATAAGGTCATTTAACATTGATTGAGATTTAGTTTTGTAATGTTTATTTAAAGTGGACCCTCTCTATGAGGTCATTTAACATTTAATGAAATTTAGTTATGTAAAATTTAGTGCTTATTGAATGTGAAGAAGTAAATAGTTATAATGTTAATCAAGTAATATTTTATTAATATATAATTTGAATACATGTAATAAAGGAGAATGTGTATTTTCTAAAAATGTTTAAGATTTAAATGGTAAAGAGGAGAGGGGTCAATCGTTAGATTTGGTTTTTCTCTCGATTATTCCACATTGTTTGAAAGTTTAGTCATCATGCGGCACCCATGTCATGTTGCTAGTTGAGTTTGGCCATCAACCACAAGTATCACCTAGACTATGTCTCACTGAAACTAACTTGACCGAACCTAATCCAGGTATCTTATAGTATGTGGAATGCCAAGTGCTCATTTCATTGTAGGCGATGTAGTCCATCGTATCACAAGCCAACATCAAACAATGTTGTCCTTCCCCCGAGCCAACACTTGAACGACCGACTGCTCAACACATGACGATGCACTCACCCATCTAGTCTCAATCCTCAATGGTGCCCGAAGGTTATGTCTTGGCTCCGCCCGGACACATACCTTCACTACATCCATCAAGCTATTGTCCTAGCATGGTAGACACACTGCACATCACATTGTCAATCACACCATTCTTCGTCAAGCCTGGTATGCAATGTCTCGTTGGTTTGTCTCGTCCTACTCGAATCGACATCATACTTGTTCCTTCTAGTGAGCCTAATCGCTAGTACACCATCATGTCTGTCTCATGGCCAACAACCATGAGTTGACCACCAAGGTTACCAAAACATTGGCCTCACCATGCATCCTAAGTAATGCATCTCGGCGTGCCCTCCGTCACACCATTTCCAATGGAGCTCAATGTAGGGTCATTACAATCTCCCCCACTTAAAAATGTTGACATCCTCGTCAATGCAGTTCCATCATCACATCCAATGAAAGTGGTGTTGGTGGTGAAGAGACACTTCCACATATGCTGAAACCAAACGTGGCTCTGATACTAGATGTCATGGGCTAGACTTGTTTTCCCTCTCGAGCATTCCATTGTTGGTTGTGGAGCCTAATCTTCCTGATTTACAGATGTTGTTGTTTTAGCCGTGTTTGTACCCTAGTTTTATATGTTGTGTAGGTGGATTGTACACTCATCCCAGTGGGGGGGTGTGGGGGGAAATCCCCCCGCATAGGGGTCTGAGGGGGACCATCCCCCCGAATAGGGGGTCTGACGGCCAGTGGGCCCCCGGTGGGGGTTCGGGGGAAGTGGCCCTAAAATAAATTTTTGGGGTTGTTTGTTGGCCAATAGTTTACAGGCCCATGGTACTATTGGGTATCCCGTAATATTTTCCCATGGTAATTCCCCTTTAAAAGGAAGACATTGTAATACAGCTATGTAATGTATTGTAGCATTGTAAAGATCTCTATGATTGTGTAAGAGAGAATGTGAGAGAGTGAAGAGGAAGTTGCAGTGGATGTGTTGCACGTTGTATCCCTTCATTTTGCTGGATGGTATAATAATAAGGACTGACAATTTTTGTGTGGACGTAGCCCATCTTGGGTGAACCGCGTTATATTGGTGTCTCTCTTGTATTTTGTTTATGTGATTTATATTTTCATCTTGTTTATTATTATTACTCTGCGCTCTTGTTTTTCTAACACCCATACCATCTGAAATTCTAGTCACCGCGCGACATCGACATGATATTACTAGTTGAGCGTGGCCATCAACCACAAGTATGACTCGGACTACGCCTAACCAAAACCAACCTGACCAAACATAAGCTAGGCATTTTAGAGTATGTGGAATGCCAAGCACTCATTTCACCGTAGGTGATACAGTCCATCACATCGCCACTCAACATTAGACAATGTTGTCCATCGTATCGCCTCCCTCGAGCCAACAATTGAACGACCGACTTCCCAACACATGACGATGGGCTCACCCATCTAGTCTCAATCCTCAATGGTGCCCAAAGGCCCTCTCCTAGATCCACCCGGCCACATACCTTCATTGCATCGATCAAGCTATTGTCCTAGCATGGTAGACACACCACACATCGCATTTTGAATCTCCATCCTCCTTTAATTCTGCTACGTAGTGTCTCGCCGTTTTGTCTTTTCCTACTCAACTCGACATCATCCTTGGTCCTCCTAGCGAGCCTACTTGTTAGTACACCATCTTATCTATCTCATGGCCAACAACCATGAGCCGACCACCAAGTCTACAAAAACATTGGCCTCGTCGTGCATCCTAATTAATGCATCTTTGCACACCCTCCATTACGCCATTGCTAATGGAGCTCAATGTAGGGTCGTTACAGGAGGGTCCCTTGTTTCATAAATAAGGGGTTTCATACAATGATTTAGTACTTGAATAGGTTGTGACTTAAAATTGAAAGCTAAAGGAACTATGTGTGTGTTACACTAGTATATTACTACTAATTGCCTCACAAGGTAAATGAAACTTTAGAAGAATAAATATTGGATAAAAAGAAGAGATTTTTTTTCTTCAGTGTTTTCTTTATTGTTTTATTTCAGGTGGTGCATAGATCTCATTGAATGTTTTCCTATCCAATATTACATACTATGAACCCGATCAAGCTAAAGCCTTGGACAAAACTTAGGCCCTCTTAGCAACCATCAACAAGTCCTTACAAGCAGCGATGACAAAGTACTGTATGCTTGGTACATATGTGATCTTAGAGGCATGTAGATTCATCTTAAAGGAGGAAATTATTGCACCAATAGACTTCTATGGCTACTAAAATGGGAAGGCAACAACATTTTGTTAATGAAATTAAATTTGAATTATTGCAAATCACAAGTTTGGTTTTGCAATAATATTATTTAACATGTTTCATGATGGTATGTTCTAATTGCTCCCATAAATATAATTAGACAAAAGATATTGCATGCTTTGATTGTTTGAAAAAACAAAATGAAATGTTATTTCATAGTATGCTCAATGTTGCTCGTGTTATGACTACAATTTATATGTTTTGTATCATATGACATAAATTCATAAGAGTTCATATCCTCAATGCATTTTTATGATTAGTTATAAAAATCTTTAGTAAGTATAGAGGGCCTAAGCAAACTTTCTAACAACCAGCATAGATCCATCTTAAAAGGAGATCTACCAAGCTTAAGAGGGATCAAATCTATGGAGGTGCAAACCCTTCTTCAACATTTGCACTCTTCAAATCAAGTCTCTAATGCAATATTTATGGTTTTAATTTATCTTATATATATACCATTCTAAATGTCTTGAGCATACATGTTATTTCTTATAATATTTTATTATTTTTATAAAAAATACATGTCGACTCTATGATGAAAGGAGTTACACACCTCTCTATTGAACTGTAAAATGCGCCTCTTCAATACAATTAATTAATGTTTTTATAATTAATTATAAAAATATTAACAAATAAAATTATAAAAAATCTAAACATAATAACAATTAGTTTTTATCAATTCGATAATACAACATATTATAACATTTGGATATCTGAGATCAACACACCAACTTCTATCGTATATAAAGTCACCATGCATCTAGACACTCCTACGTGTCTCTATACTATAACTATCAAATATTTGAAAAGAAAAAGGAATGGAAATATAGCTCTCAGCACCATTTCACAAACATTAAGAATATTTTTTTAAGAACAAACATCTGTGTTAAACATTATATCAATATATAATATTTAAAATAAACATTGTTCACTATAGACTTGAAAATTTTGTTTTAGTTATTGGGATGTTGTTATATTTTATTATTTGGTATGACTTAATTGAGCCATGTCTATCTCCTTTGTATGGATATAATTTTTTTTCTATGTAACTTTATTATGTTAATGTTTATCTCCTTTTTATTGATATAAAAAAAACTAATGTAATTTTATAATTTTTGATATATTAATATAACTTCATAATAATATTGATATTTATTTTTTCAAATATAATTTAATTTTTTTTAATAGAAAAAAATAATATTAATGTTTTATAAATAATTTTTCATTTTAAAATTTTTATTAATTTTTATATAAATAGTTTTCCACATTACAATTTTTATTAATTTTTATATAAATAATTTTTCATATTGAAAATCTTTATCATATTATTAGGGAAACATTCATTAACCATAATAATTTTTCATATTGTAAATCTTATTGCATTATTATAAAAACGTTTAAAACAGGCTGCATGGCAGCGGATACCTGCTGAATTGGTAAGTTGAAACGTACTAGGTTAGCTTTTGCAAATTGCACCTGCTAAAGAACCGTTATCGCTTCAATACACCTCTGAAGATCTTGATCTACTCCTTCTGCACCCGAGGTTTTAACAGTGAAGAGATACCTACAGGTTGTCATAGGTACCAAAGCATCGATACCCGTGCTGAGGATAATTGATCCAGTTGCATTTGAACAACCAGGAGCAGAAGCAACACCACCGGTAGCAACAAAAGAAACATAACCCGTAGTTGACCAAGTTTCAGTTGTTGAACCAGTTACAATTGCAAAGGATTTTGTTGTTGAACCTATTGATCCCGCGAATTAGATACAAATTTTTGGAATTTGATTTGGAAAAGTAACTGAGAATGAATGAATGAAGAAAGCATAGAGAAGCTCTTTGAAAACGAACCTGGTACATGTTTTCTTTTGTATCTGAAACTCCTAACTGCATCTTCATGTTAGAGAAGATGAAGGGCAGAGTAGCTGCCCAAATCAACATGCTTTCATATAGTCATATACTACATTTGCATATCATTCAGTTCAATGGACCTACTCACCAGATGTCTTCATAATATATTTCCACAAGTACTCAATTCAATACAAATGTTCATAGCCCTTTATTAGATAAGAACAAGTGAATTTGAGAGCTTCGCTAAGCCGGTCGAAAAATTTGGCAACTGGTTGAGTTTATAAGCGGGTCGACGATACCATTTGTCATTTGGTTGATACCATTTGGCATTTGGTTCAGTTGATATGTTGGTCGATAATACCATTTGGCAGTTGGTTGAGTATTGAGTTTATTACAACGTTTAGAATCAGGGAATTGACGGAAATACATGTTTTATAGTTCGAAACATATTAATGATGTGATATGCCATCGTTGGCTGTTAGTGCAATGTATAACGGAGTTGCTTGGATCATCACCTAACCTGGAAACTTTGGTATGCTCTTAGGTGTTATCATGACACTCGAAACTTTGGTTCATGTGAATTAAATCAATTTTTTTATCTCATTATGCAGCAGTTGGACGCGTAGGAACTTTTTTTTTCCAGAGAAAAAAAGAGTACTATTGATATTCATATTAGAATCAAATAGTACAAATAAAGTTCCTGATCCATCCAGCTGTGGAATCTTCTGAGATAACTAAAGAAGTTATCTTACCAAAACTGATTTACAGAAATAAGATGTGCCTATCCCATAAAGGATATGTCAAATCTGAGCATACATGTCAGATTACCCAAGCACTTGGCTTATTACATCCAAAAATACAAACCAAAATGTAAGTCCAGTAATATCATTAAATACAAAGATAGGCAAAAGCATCATCAGCTGATCAGTCATAGAAATAGATTGAACCACACTCCAGAATGTATCCCTCACACCAATCCTCCCATATCAAGTGACCTTCACAACCATCTAGTGCTTGTTTTGAAAGCTTGTCCGCCATACAGTTGTGCTCACGATAAATATGTTCAAAAATGATGTTCTGCTGTTTTTGTATTTCAAAAAGTGTCCTGGAGGCCCAGTGTCGCAGATTTAAAACATTTAGCTTGAATTTACCTTCTGCCCATTTGATGGTTACCTGAGAGTCACCATATACCTTTATGTTGTTCAGTCCAAAGATGTTGGCTACCTTTAGAACACACCAAAGTGCAATTAATTCTGCCTTCATGTTTGAACCCTTTCCACAATTGAGCTTGATGGTATAGAAATGAGAATCATTTAGATAAATAACTCCACCAATTGCACAGATACCTGCTTGTGAGGCCCCATCAAAAAACAAAATAGGACGATCCACATTGAGATTAAAAGTACTAATTCTGTCTGTTTTCAACATCACCTCATCCAACTTACAGGAGTTATACATCTTGAGAGCTGTCAAGCAACAATTGATGAGGTCAGGTGTAGCATTTCGAAAAATGGCACAATTTCTGACATGCCAGATTGCCCAGGGTATGCATACAGCCAGAAAAAAAATGCTTTTTGCAATGTCTATACCAGTGTAAAAAACATGAGTTAAAATCTCCAATGTCCCAGCATTGTGTAATTTTAAAATGAATAGATATTAATTCCCATATTTTGCGAGAGAAAGAGCACTGTACAAACAGGTGCAGTCTAGTTTCAGCATCATTTTTGCAGAGAACACAAAAACTTGGACCTGTCCATCCTCTCTTACATAGATTATCCCAGGTTTTTAACTTATCTTGTAAAATCAGCCAGGAAAAACATTTTATTTTGACTGGAATGTGCCACTGCCAAATCTTCAAATACCACCAGTCCGGCGCGAATATATACTTGTGCTGGAGTATTCTTTTGTAAGCAGCTTTAGCCGTGACAGTGCCAGTTTCAGTGTTACCGCTCCAAATCAACTTATCCTCAGAATTATTTAAAAGGACACCAGCAGAGTTCAATGATTTTGTATAATTATCCCAAATGCTAGCAAGATACCCTGAAAGACCATTCTCCTGTGTTGATAACCACTTCGAGCTTCCAGCAATGCCATAATTCCGATGCTGAATCATGTTTAAAGTGGACAGACCAATGACTTGTAAATATTGAGGAATAATAGGTGGAAGACCCTGATCCTGTTCAAGCCCAATAATGGGATCAACCCCTATTCTGATATGTGTCCCAGACCCAACATGCCATACTAGGTCACTTTTAATCCAATGAAACACTTTCATGAACCCTCTCCACATAGGAGAAAAGTCCCAGTTAGACAATTTTGGATTTCTGATCCAGGTAGTGACATCTGTCTTAATGTATTTTATATGAAGAATTTTAGACCAAAGGGAGATGCCATGAATACCACGCCAAAAACTTTTTAATCTGAGAGCTATGTTAAACACCTCCAAATCTTTAATACCCCAGCCTCCGTATTTATATGGTCTTGCTAGAGATTCAGCTGCTACCATTGGAATCTTTCCACTGAAAACAGTCCCATTCCACAGAAAGTTGAAAAAATATCTCTTAATAGATTTAATGATGGAGATAGGGACTTCTAACATAGAGAACCAATACACAGATATGCTCGAGAGCACCGACTGCACCAGAATAAGCTTTCCACCGATTGACAACAGTCTATAGGACCACTGCGCAATTCTATCCTCTATTTTTTTCAAAAGCCAATGCCAGTCACGGATCAGATAATTGTTTGGTTTAAGTATATAACCCAAATATTTAAAGCCCTGTCCAAAAGAAGAACAATTATATGGCAAGACAGCTCTAATATCTCTTATCTGATCTTCTTGAATAGAGTGATGTATAAAGCTGGATTTAGCCTCACTGACAAGCATTCCTGTTGCATTGCAGAAAGTAGTAATGATGTTTTTATACATTAACCATTCTTCCACTTTGTCAATACCTCCTACAAGAACATCATCTGCAAACATCAAATGTGTAAAAACACAGTCTTTTGTGAAATTGATACCTTTGATCTGCCCTTCCATCAATGCCTTGTTCACCAGTCTGCTAAAACCATCCATTATCAATACATGAACAGTAGTGGGGATAAGGGGCAACCCTGTCTCAAACCCCTGGAACAGCTGAAAAATTCAGTAGGGCTACCATTCACCAAAACGGATATATTCATGGATATAATGCAAGCCATAATCCACTTAATGATAACTGAGGGCATGCCAATCCTGATTAGAATCAATCTGATGTATGCCCAGTTAGCCCTATCATAGGCTTTGACTAGATCCATCTTAAGCAGTATGGCTTTCTTTTTATGTACCTTGATGCTGTGAATCAATTCTTGAGTAATGCCTATTGCATCATGTATCTGTCTCCCCTCTAAGAAGCCAAATTGCTCCTCAGAGATGTGTGCAGAGAGTACCTTCTTCAATCTGTCTGCAATAATTTTTGAAATAAGCTTATATAATAAATTACAGAGAGCAATAGGCCGAAAATATCCAAAGGAAGCTGGCTTGTCTTTTTTAGGTATCAAAGTAACAAAAGTAGCATTTAGTCCACCTGGTATGTAGCCATTTGTCATGGAATAATTTACCATTTCCAATAGTTCCTCACCCATTAACTCAAAAAAGTGGATATAGATCTCCACTGGCCAACCATCCAGCCCAGGAGCTTTGTCTTTTGCAAACAGTTTTAATGTCTGCTCAAGTTCTTCCTTTGTAACCTTGGATTTAATGTTATCAGCAGCTTGCTCATCAAAAAACCTAGGGTATAATGATGCCACTTCTATCTGATCTCTTTGACATACATCCTCAGGATCAGAGTATATATTTTTGAAGAAATTATAAACTTCGGACTTAATGTTGTCGATACCTGTGCACTGTATCCCATTGTCATCCTGTATTTCCCAAATATACTTAGACCGCCGCCTAGCTGAAGCAAATGCATGAAAGAACTTAGTATTTTTATCACCTAGAGAAATCCAGACTGCACGGCTTTTTAATCTCCAAGCTTTTTCTTCTTGTAAGATAAGTTCTTCTTTTTTCAGCTCCAACTTCTTCAATATCTCAAAATCATCCATAGAAATGGTATTGTTAATATTTGCAATAATGGCATCCTGTAATTGTGATTCTAACTGTAGTAACTCAACCTTATCTGCCTGTTTCTTATCTCTGATCCATTTTATAACAACTTCTTTTAATTTTCTCAGCTTAAAACAAAAATTCAGTACTGGATTTGATTCGGAAACCTCACATTCAGTCCAGAAATTTCTAACCATAAGACAGAAAGAAATATCTTCAAGCCATGTCGCATTGAATTTGAAGGGAATTAAATTAAACTGCTCAAATTGTTCCATCTGCAGAACAATGGGCCAGTGGTCCGAGAATTTGACAGTGTGAACCCATGACCTGTGCTTTGGAAAATATGTCAGCAGGTCCGCCTTAACAAGGAATCTGTCAATTCGCTTGTGAACACCTTCACATCCAAGTCTACCATTTGACCAGGTAGGGGATAACTTATGTGGCATGACATCAACAAGGTTTTTTTCCATAAGCAAATTTAAAAAGAAATCCCCCAAATCATCCATTCTGGCTGAGATGCCCCAGATTTCTAAAGCTTGATAAGTGAAGTTTAAATCACCTGCCAAGATTAAATCAGGTGTATCCATAAGCCCCGAACCTCTTAACTTTGTCCAGAAAGTTTGCCTATCTCTGTATGGTGCATAACAGTTGAGCATGGATATAGATTTTTTGCAACTACATAATGAGCCTTTTAATAAAATTCCCCAAGGAGTATGAAAGGCTTTTAATTCAAAAAAATTTGGATTCCAAGCTACAGCAATACCCCCGGATTGACCACTAGAACTGACAGCTGTAACCTCCCAATCTGGCAGAATATTACAAAGCTTTTGAATGGCTATAGAATCCTCACACATTGTCTCCTGTAGGAAAATGACAGCAGGGCCAGTATCTTTTATCAGACTGGACAAGGCCTGAGCCCGAGTCCCCTTGCCCAATCCCCTAACATTTAATGACAGCAAAGACATCAAGAACCAATTCTATTGGGGGTCACTGCTCTAAGCCCCAGGGTTTCAGACTTATCATGTGAATCCGCATCATCCAGTCTCCTAGAAATAGGTGTATAGTGGTCAGGAATGTTTGAGGCATCTTTCTTCTTCTTGCCTTTCCTAATGGTAACATTTTGTCTGTTAAGAGAAAGTATAGGATTGGCTTCAGACTCTTTGCTAGGGTTCTTAGTGTAGACTTGTAGAGGAGGGAATTCCTCCCCATACTTTGACATATGATAGCCACTGCTGGATAAAATATCCAAATCAGACTGATTGGGGAAATTTCCAGAGTTGTTTGCAATCATATCACCCTCCGGGATATTCCTCTCATTGACTTCAAAGCCACAAAGTGCATTCCCAGATGCATCAAGTATAGTTCCACTAGAACCTTTGGTATGAATTCCAGGCTGTATAACAAATGTGTCATTATCAAAAGAAGGATTTGGCATAGAGACCCGAAGGTGGTGTCTATCTGGGCGAGCATCATCCATAACAGAACTTGTGCTAGGGATTGTGAGTGGGTTCACAGCAGAGATTGTAATAGGTTCCAAAACAGAATTAGGGTTAGGGTTTAATATTGTGTCCCCAATAGAGACTGGAATAGGGTCCAAATCTGTATCTGGGGTAGGGTTTGACAAAGTGTTCAAGACAGAGACAGGTATAGGGTTTGACAATGTGTCTCCACCAGGTGTCGAAGAAGAGAAGCCCTTATCTGAAGCTGTAGGTGCCAAATCCTTAAATAACTTACGGTTCACAATAGAATCAGCGGGACCTAAAGGCTTTTTAGAGACAGGTAACCCAGTGACAATATCGTGCCGAAGTTGGACTTCCCCTTTTGAGATACGGGTAGATAAATTAAATTCAGAAGATTCAATAAAAGCCAACTCTTCGTTTGACAGGTCTTGATAATTTAAAGAAGGGTCATTACAATACTTACCAGTTTCTTGAAATGCAGGGAATTGTAGCTCATTGCGGGGCGAAGAGAATTCAGACGAACTCTGAGAGCATTCACGAATAGTGGGGCAGGCCGCTTTTAGATGACCAGTCTTGTGGCAGAAAAAACATCTAAATGGAATCTTAAAGTAATCCAGCACTTGATGCCATACCCGGGAGCCCCAAGCAATTATAATCTCTGCTGGAAGACCATCTTTCATATCAACTTCTACCATCACCTTAGCAAAACGCCGGTCCATTCCATACAGATTTTGTTTGTCAAAACGGATAAACCTTCCTACTGTGTTTGCAATGCCTTTTATCACCTCCTCGGACCAAATTTCTATAGGCAGTCCTAGAAGGATCAACCACAGATGGCGCAAGGACTGAACTTCTTTGGAAGGATCAAAATTTAAGTGCCAACGTTTTATGAACAAGGACCCCTTCTTGAATTCCCAAAAATTTGCCAGAATTAAGTCCAGATGGGATGCCTCCGTGAAGGTGAACAACATCCAACGATTTGGGAGCAAATTGATGCGGGGAGCCAATCCAGTGAGGGGAACCCACACCCTATTAACCCATTCTGCAATTTCCATCTTGTTACTAGAAGCGAACTCAAACCTGCCAACTAAAGCTCGCTCAGACAAAATCCGGATTCTGTCAAGGTTTTGGTCAGAATCAATGTCATACCTACAAATCTCAGAACGGGCTCTGATAGCCTTCAATAATCTCCTTTGTTTGGCCTTTACACCCCGGACGCGTCCCCTGTTTGATGCAATGCCATTGTCCAAGCCCGGACGCGTCCCCTGTTTGATGCAATGCCATTGTCCAAGCCCGGACGCGTACCCCGACCAGAAGCTTCTGCCGACAAAGGAGGGTTTGTGTCTTGTGTAGCAACCCCCATCGAAGACATAGTACCAAAATAAAACACTCCCTGCAGCTGCCGGTCACCACCCGGACACCTGTCTCCCACTTCACAGATAGTGGAGCCTCCACCAATGTAGACGAAACCCCCAAATAAGACCCAGCCAAAACTAGAACCAAAGATAGAATGAGACCCAATATGAAACCTGGCACCAAAAAAAGATATATTAAACCGAATCTGCAGGAAACCCGAAAACTCTAGTAGATGAGAAGAGATGAAGTCTCCGGCTAAAAACACACACTTCCCACTTTTTTTCCTTGGCTGGTACTAAACTGATTCAACGAATCAGCGGACTCCAAGTCGCCGAAAGACCCCACATCATCAGATCAACTATCGTAGTCAGATATTCCTGCAGAAAAAACATGAAACCCTAGGGGCATCTCCATCGAAAACCTCAGAGCCCGGTCCATTTTGATTTACAAACTTAGACGCGTAGGAACTTTATATCTGTCAAACATTAGTCATTTGTAGAAATAATTAGGGTGCAAGTGGACATCTTTCTGAACACGCGGTATGTACTATGCATTAGTTATGACATGTGCACATTAAAAACGTGCCCACCTTCCATGAATTTGTTCACCATCTGCCATGAACCTATAGATTGTTTTGCATGCACTTTGAGTCTTTTATTTTGCAAGTGAAAAGAATAGATTCGAGACTTTGATTGTTCGTCAATGACATTGCAAATTATATAATTAATTTCTTTTGTATCCCGCACCAGGTGAAATATTCATGGAGGACGGATGACAGAGGAGAGGTAGATAAATCAAGTCTGGATGTGATTGGTTCAATTCTGGGGCGATATAAGCTACCTATGGTGAGAATTATGCTACAGAAAATTTGAATTTGGGGATTAGCCAGTCCTTTCCATATTTTTTCCACCAATACGTTCAGCCAGCTGCACGGAAGGAAATACATTGCGAGGATGAACACCTAGAAGTAGAGAGCAAATAAAATCGACAACATTTCTTTTATACAATTACATTTATGCATAGAAAAAATGAGGTAAGAAAAAATATTATCATATGGTAAACTGTGTTAACTCTATCATCTACAGCTGCAAAGATGGATGGCGGTGAGAGTATCATGGAGATAAAAAGACACCACCTAATTCATCCAATTAGTTGGCAACATCCTTTGCTTGGAGAATTCGAACTATTATGTTTTCAAGTCCAAGGGAATTTCCCGTTTGCTGATGCTTCAACTGTCGATGGCGAGAAGTTTAAGCTAATTTACAGTAAGGTTAATCCTTTAACAAAATTCAACTAAAAGAATTTTCCCCTACTTTGAATTGGATTTAAACATTATGTGCTCGATTCTCTGAATGTAGCCAATGTAGCCAAATGGAGAAATTTCGAAGATAATTGCGATATTATCGACAAAATGAAGAGGATTATTCATTTCGTAAGCTAAAGGTGCGGCAGTTTCGTTTTTTTCTGTTTACGAAAATGACATTGAACGTCATCTTGCAAATTTTGCATTTGAATTAAAGCATGATGTAATAGTGTATGCGAAGTTGGGCTTGAAAGGTTGTTTTGTATAAGTTCAATTAATTGAAAGCATTAATTTGTCTGAGACATGGGACTATAATAACTTCTATAATAACTTATCCTTTAATCAGGTCAAGATATTTCTTTGAACTCAGAAAATCCAACAATTTTCCTTTAATTCTTGTACTTTTTCAAAGCTTCTTGTACTTTTTCATATTGCTTTGGAAGCTAGGCAACATACCGTAGACTGATTGCAGACCGTAGACTGATTGCAGGTGATAGTTGAGAGAAAAATGAGTGTGCAACACAAGACAAAGCGGAGGTTATGGTTCACCCAGGAAAGAGACCCGTGGGATAAACTATCTAGAAACTAAACAGAGATATAGAAAGAAACCCCATAGACAGTTTCACTGATATACCTTGGCGGTAGGAAGCCATACCTTGGAGTAGCATGTCCAATTGTAACTAGTTTTTTTCTTTTGGTGCCTGCCATAACAGGAATCTGATATTTATTATTTGTTTATTTGCAGAATATTGGTCCAGATTGAAGACAAATTAAGTAAGCAAGGAAAAAAGAGTGTTGGCAGAAGCCCTAAATGTTCTTTGCATCATGGTCACGCATACCTTGCTACCTTGGAGCAGCATGTTAGATTGTAAGATGTTATTTCTTTATCTTTGTAATTAGCTGTTTTACATCTTCCATTTTTTTTTACATCTTCCATCTTCCCCAGAGACTAATGCCTACTTGTGAAATATTTGAGTTTCTGTAATGCAATCATTTCCTATATATAACATGTTGTAAAGCTTTACAAAACTCACTTGTCCATTTGCTTTAGTTGTGCGTAATCAGTTCTAAATAATCCTGTAGTTGCCGCAACAGCTTCTGGGGCTAGCATGCTGCTCCAAGTGGGTTTGATTCCCAGGTATTGCTAACGAGTTGCTCCAAGTGGACTTGATTCTTAGATATTGCTAGCAGGCTGCTCCAGGTGGGTTCGATTCTCAGGTATGCTTTCCCAACCTCACAAGATCATGGAAGAGAAATAATGTCAACATTACCATTACCAATATAATGGTCCTATATTTAAAATATGAAAAAGAATATGAAGAAGGCGGTGGAGAATGGATCAGAAGGCAGTGGAGAATAGATAGTTGATGCAGAAGACGGTGTTGAGAAGACAGAAAGCAGAAATCCTGGAGCAGTGGCTGCCAGGCAGAGAAGCCATCATCTAAGATTAAAAAACTTTAAAACCTTTTTCAATATTGAGATGACCACCATCGACTCAGCAATAAGACCCTCAAACAGATAATTTGAATGAAAACTTTGGATAATGGCATTCATGAAAAATGATTTTGCATTCTTTGGTTAAAATTGTGAAATGATTACAAAATTAATAGGTAGTCAACCTGACTAATAGGTGGTCAACGTCATATCCATTACAATGATACACTGCATATCAGGATACACTGCATATCAGGAAGTATAATAAACAAAAAAAGTATTAAAGTGAAAGTGGTAAAATGAATGTTATCATAGTTTTTTTTTATATTTTAAATATGTTAATTTTTTTTTGTGTCAAGTTTTATTATTATTATTGTTGTTTTAAAGATTATAAAAAAAATTACTCAATTTTTACAATGTTTTCGAATAATTATAACTAAATGTTTTTTTCTATAATTTAAATTATCATTTCATTAATATTTTATTAAAAAAAAATAACCTAAAGTGTTTTTTATTACCAAACCACATAAAATATTAAATTTTTTATAGTAAAAAAATTCAAAAGATACAATGCATGATTGAATAAAAAATCACATACAATGCATGATTGAATAAAAAACATGTGATGTGATGTGATGTGAATTTTTTTATAAAAAAAAATTCAAAAAATATAATGAACAATGTTTGCCATGTTTAATAAATTTGATATGAAAGCAAGTAAAGTTTGTTATTAATTTTTTAATATATGATATGTTAATTTGAAAATAAAGTACATATAATATATAATTTAAAATGTAAAATTTAATTATAATTAAATATTATAAATTGATATAATTAAAATTATTAATAACAATAATTTAATACAAATATTTTTCATTTTAATATATAAATATTTAAATTCAAAATAATAAAAAATTGAAATTCAAACTAATATATTTTTCTTTTTAAATTTAATAATAACTATTTCGAATTCAGAATTTTCAAATTCAAATTTTAATACTCGTTGAATATATTTTTATAGCATTAAAGTAATAGTGACTGGAGCTAATTACAACCAAAAAAACAAAATTAGTGAACATTTTTATGTGATAATAAAATAAAGTAGTATATTTGATAAATTATATTTAATTATAATGTAATTTATGTTATAATTAAATATGGATAAAATTTAATTTTAATTCATGGTAATGATTATATAATGAAAATAAACTATGTTTTTTTATTTAAATAAGATAATATTTTTTTAAATACAAATTTATATAATTATTTCAAAATTATTTAATTTCTATCATAAAGTTATTATATTTAATATATTGATTTTATGAATAAATATAATTATTATGGGTGTTACTTGGATCTAGATAAATTGGTTGTGATAAATAATTGTTATCTTACTTATTTGATTTCAAACTTTGTTTGTGACATGTTTATTGTTAATAAACGAATTATTGATTGGAATTCTTAATAAAACATAATGAATATCTCATCCTTGTAAGTATATTTAGTTTATAATATTTTAAATTATTTTATTTTCATATATATATATAAACATGGTCTATTACTTCAGAAATATATGTTAACATTGTCTATTTTTATAAGAATAGGTTAAAAAGATAATGATATTTATTTTATATATTAAAGTATAAGAGGCATAAATTAGGGAGTCTAGATATCTTCATTATATTAAAAGATAGGTAAAAGAAATAATGAAAAAAAACACTCACACACTTTCAAGAAAAAAATAAAAAAAAATCTTAAACCCTTGTTATTACCCAAATAACAACTTAAAAATATTAATAATTACTAATACTAACACTATCAGATTAATTCATGGTGATGAATGCATCCTAGAACCATTCACTAACATGGACTGTGCTACTTAGCCGAAAGCATGAGCATAAAGGATAATGCCAAAGATTTCCAAAACTAATAAAATTACCAGATGTGACATAAGTAGTAAAACAGGTGCTCACAGTGGTATTATACGGTCACGGTAGGGAAGATGCCAGAGGATTTGTCGTGGTCTCCATACAAAAGGTGGCCACAGTTAGTATTATACAGTCTCTGTTGGTAAGATGCCCAAAAATCATCCCCACCTATTGTTGACTTGATTTTCCGAAAAATAACTTCATAAATTCACTGAGAGAGCAACAATAGTATTTAACGTCGTCCATGATAATAGTATTTAACGTCATCCATGATGATATAGTTTTGTATTTTATGTTAAGAATAGCTACCACGTAGCAATGTCTATGTTGTTGCTTTCTAAATTCACTGTGACAGCACCGTCACCCATGATGATAGATTTTTGTATTTTAAAATATTTTAAAACTTTAGGTTAATCAGAGCTATTAGGTGGTAATGTCTTTGTTGTTATTTTTTGTGATGGAGTTTATGGGAAAAATAGAAAATCAAAATCTTGTAGTTCATGTTTTTTCTTAAAAACATTGAGATTTGAATTTATGAAGGTGTAACATGAATCACAATCAGTGCTGGACTGTTCTCAACTATAGACTGTTCTCAACTATCAAACTATTCACTTCTCTAAAGCAAAGCCACATTGTAAAGTCAAATTCAAGAACTCAAGCAAAGTATTGTGATATTCCAAAATATTATTATTTATTTTTGAATTATTAATTGTGACAATTATTTTTACGCAAAAGTTATTTAAACCTCAAAAATATAAAGTGACACTTTGCATAAGAAACTATTTTATTATTATTATCAAATAAAAGAAAAAGGCACTTAGAGAGTTCAGCTACATGAGGAGACACGGCCATGGCAAAAAGAACATGGTAAGCAAGCAAGAGATATCTTTACCAATAAAATCCAATCTAAAACTCAACAACCATACAAGATCCTAAATCACAGGGATTTATGGATTGATTGGATATTTGATTGGGATGGCACAAGACCTAGGCAAAACTATATATATTAGTGCACTGAGATAGCAGCACGCTCGTGTTGTGTATAGAGAAATTGTAGTTGTTTGTTTTCTCTATTTTCATAAGTCCATCATCACTTGTTATGGACTCTGAGAGAGAGAGAGTGCCACATGGAAGTGTTGCTTGTGTTCTAGTGCATGGTGGTGATCCAACTCTGAGGTGGAGCTGAGCAAATTGTTGAATTGCTCTCTCCTATGGTTGGGAGGAGCCGATTCTCCAAGCTTGTTTTTATCGTTCATTAAGTAAGTATATTTTGTAATGTTGAGACATAAGCGACAATGGTGCAAAGTTATGTTTTTTCTCTTTACATTATTGTATTTTCTACATTCGTTATGGGTTATGAGAGCAATGTTTAAATGTTATATTTTTTATAAATGATAATATAGATTAATCATTGACTTGACAGAGTCAAGTATGTGTTCATAAGTTAAATATTATATTTTCAAACCCGGATCTGGGTAGTTTGAACAAATAAATGCACGATCATGTATGAAAAATATTTGTGTGGTAGTATTTGGGTTATGATGAATGTATATGATAGGATAGATTTAATTCCTATATTGTGAACATTGTTTATATTACAATAAAATAAAATTTCTGTATTGAAGGATTGGATCCTCCATTATGTGAGAATATTGATTTCTATTTTTTTAATTTTGAAGATATGTTCCGGATCCTCTGTTTTTATTTGTGAAAATAACGATACCTATTTCCTTTGGTTATAATACTCAGAATTAATATATGTTCAAGATCCTCTGCTTTTGGAAAGCGTCGACCTCTATTTTTCCTCTATTTGTGTTACCCTTTCCTTTATCTGCTGTGAAGTTGAACTTTTGTACTTGTTCTATTTCACAATCAGTTAGCTAATGACTGCTTAAATCTAGATTTATTGTTTTTGTGAGGTTCAACCTTTGGTTTGGACATTACACTTCTAGATACTCCTGTATCTATCTAGGGGTATCGATTTATATTTTTCTTTGGTTTGATATGTGATCGATAAAAATAATCAAATGTTCCCTTTTCTTCAGGTTCATGTCTCATTAATTGACAGCTTTGATCCCCGAGAGGATTCGCTCGTAGCAGATAGGAAACTGAGTCATGTTTACTGTCTGTCTCCCTTTTATTAGTTTGGTGGTGATTACATCGGTGTGTTTGCCCCTTTTTTTAGTTATGTCTTCTTCCGAGATCCTGAGCAGAACGTTAACAATTGTTTTTAACATTCACAGATTACCTCTATTAATATTGCTTCAGAAATCCATTAATTAATACTGTGTTGCGTATGAAGTGTAACTCAATAACTCTGTCTGTGTAACAGTTGTTATGAACGACGATTTTATACCAAAGCTTCCTTGCGTTGAAAGTCCCACTCATCACAGCCCCTTCGATCTATACCTTGCTCCATGAAAGACCCGCCTCTTGTCGGATCGTAGCAGTGACCACTTAGGTTAAAGATCGTGGTTGTTAATATGATTAGACCGTTAGTATTGATACATAGGGATGAAACAAAAATATAACACATGAATCCATTTTTAATTGCCCCTATCCTCTTAAAATGACTAGTTCAATATCTTTGTTGATCTACTTGATCTCTTGTTAAGTATATGTTTATCTCCTACGATTATCATGGATATTATTCCTCTTGAATACCTCACTCGACTGCTAATATATCTACTACTCTTCGAGTAGTTATCCCTCTCCTTTTTTGGATTTATTGTCCTTCTGTTTGAATCGTTCCTTTGATTACCACGTTCTGTTTGTCTAAGATTTCTGATACATGGTGACCACGATCGTAAATTCCACTTATTGTACAAAGAAGGAAGAATGTGATATGTATAATCAAGACTTTAATATATATATATATCCAAAACCACATTGTTTATCTTTGGTCAACAATGGTTCACGGCATAACACCAGGTTGATAATGATCTATTTTATAAATTCGACGTGTATATGGATAACATGTTTAAACACGTTCAATGCTAAATGAATATATATATATATGTGGCCTTCTAAAATAGGTATCTCATATAATTTAAAACAATGGATTTTAAATGAGTTTAAATAGTGGAACTTAAACATTGGATTATATAGTGAAACATATATATAAGATTGATTAATGGAAATGCTTATAGATATAGTGTATTTGTTTAAAAACACATACTTGAATCATACTTGGAAGTTATTATTACTATTAAGCTACATGGCATATAATGCATGTGCATTATAGTTTCTTGATGGGGTTATGTTGTGAAATATTTAAAAACATTAAATCTAATTTGGGTATTGTATTCATTTATGGATGGAATAAAATAGCTTGTTTGTGTAAGTATGGAATGAAATAATTTGAGTATAGATAAAACTATAGAAGAAATGAAGTCTTGTACTCTATATTACTTGGACAAAAAAATGTACCATATTTTGAGAATTGTATTATACAAATATGTTAAAAAAAATATAGGGGCTGTGTGAGTTATTTGAAATTATAGGGAAAATGGTCATGCATTGCATTATTTTACAAAATAAATTGAATAAAGTCCTAAGGAGGATAGTTTTCATCAAGTTATTTTTCATTCTCCTAAATTTTGGGTAGTTTGGGGTTGTTACAATGTGGTATCACAGCTTAGATTATGACACTCAGCCTTATAGTGTCCACTAAGTATTATGAGAAAATTAATTTTGTTTATATGTTGTTCTTCTTTCATGCATAGAAGAATTTTTGTGTTACTAAACTACGGGAAGAAATGGTTGCCACCTGTTTGGGTTGAACTTAATGATGAGAATAAGAATGTTAATAACGAGATTTTACAAATAGTAAAAGATGTACAAGTTAAGTTTGTGAACATGAAAGGGTACTGAGAACCCAGAAAGACTTAAATGAAGCCTTACTATCTAAACTAAATGAAATAATGATAAGAATAAAAAGAAATGTAAAGAAGAAAATTCATCCTCTGATTTCCCTTCTTCTGACGAAAGCCCTATATCTAGTGAATCGAAAGATTCTAGTGATAGCTCGGAGGGAAGAAGTAGGAAGAGAAGAAAATATAAATACGAGATAACATGAGAATTTTAAAAAATAAAGCCTCCTACCTTTGACGGTGAAGTAAAAAATGAAGAAGAAGTTGAGGCTTGGGTCTCTGGGATGAAGAAGTACTTTACTATGTACAATTATTGAAACTCTATGAAGGGGAAAATAGCCATCTTCAATCTAGTCGAAAAGGCTGAGATTTGGTGGCAGGACTTAAAAAGAAAAAAAAGAATTAATGATAGAAAAGTAAGCTGGAATTCATTTAAAAAGGAATTTAAAATGGACTACCTCTTAGAATATTACTATGAGGGGAAAGCAAAGGAGTTTTATGAGCTAAGATTGGGATCAAAGTCTATGCATGACTTATGTACTAAATTTTTATCCTTGTTAAAATATGTGCCTTACCTAAATGAAGAAAAACCAAAAATTCAGATATTTCTAGGTTGGTTACCTAGCTTTTATAAAGACAAACTAGAATTTGATGAATAAAAAATGTTATATGAAGCAATGAGGAAGGTCAAATTAATATATGATCAATCTAAGAGTAAGAATGAAAATCCTTATAACTTCAAGAAAAGAGATGGAAGTAATTTTAAGAGAAGAGAATTCAAACCTTTCAATAAACATAAGGGTTTCCAGAGAAATACTTTTAAAGATGAAAACAAACAATAAGGACTGAGTATAAACAACCCATGAGAACTCCTTAGTATAAAGATAATCTCTTTAATAAAAAGAAAGAAGAAATAAAAAGAGAACCTTTGCAGTGTTGGGGCTATGTGGAGAATTGTTTCTATCGGGATTGTCTGCATAAGAAGGATAATCAGAATATTCAAACTGTCCGAGAAGCAGCCACAGTTGGAAAGGTTTCTCATAACATACCGCAGATTAGCTCTGCCTTGGACAATCATCAAGCGGATTATCAACCTTCCATGATCGAGGTAGATGGTAAGATATTTGACAAACCTATTTCTATATTAATTGATCCGGGATCTACTTTAAGTTACATTTCTCCTAAGCTAGTAGATTTATGTAAAATAAAAAAAATATGATTTTGAAAAATCGTGGTTAGTGCAGTTAGCCACAAGGACAAAAAGAAAAGTAACCAGTTTTATTTCTAGTTGTGAAGTTCATATGCAAAATTTGATTACAAAGTAGATTTGAATATTTTTCTATTAGGATCTTATGATCTATTAATTGGCATGGATTGGCTAGCAAAACATAGAGTTGTGCTAAATTGCTTTGAGAAAACGTTTAATTGTATTGATGAAAATGGTGAAAGTAAAAGTATTAGAGGGATTCCAAAAAAGGTTCTTACTATAAAAATATCTGCTTTGCAATTGAAAAAGTGTGCTAGGAAAGGATATAGGTTGTCGGTTGTACACATTACTGAAACTAATGAGAATAAACCAAAACCTAGTTTAGAGTATTTTCCTCTTTTAAATGAATTTAAAGATGTTTTTCCATAAGAGATACCTGGAATACCTCCGAGGAGGGATATATTGACTTTACCATTAATTTGGTACCAGGAGCAGTACCTACCTCAAAAAATCCTTATCGAATGAACACACCTGATTTGGTAGAATTAAAATTACAATTATAAGAAAGAATAGATAAGGAATACATAAGACCGAGCAAGTCTTCATGGGGAGCAACAGTTTTGTTTGTTAAAAAGAAAGATGTAACACTAAGGATTTTCATTGATTACAGACAATTAAATAAAATGACAATTAAAAATAGATACCCTCTCCCCCGCATTGATGATATGTTTGATCAAGTACGGGGAGGAATGGTATTCTCTAAAACTGACATAAGGTCTGAGTACCAACAAGTAAGAATTAAGGATGAGGATGTTCATAAAATGACATTTAGAACAAGGTACGGGCATTACGATTTATTAGTTGTACCATTTGGCTTGACCAATGCTCTTGATAAGTTCACATGTTTGATGAACAACATCCTCCACAAATACTTAGATAAGTTTGTATTAGTGTTTATTGATGACATCTTAATATATTCTAAAAATGAAGAAGAGCATAAAAAACACTTAAAGTTAGTCTTACAAATGTTAAGAGAACATAAAATTTATGCGAAGTTTAGTAAATGTTATTTATTTCAAGATAAAATTCAATATCTAGGCCATGTAATATCTAGGGAAGGCATTTATGTAGACCCAAATAAAATCAAGGCAATCATTGATTAGCCAATTCCTAAGGATGTAACCGAGATTTGATCCGTTATGGGAATCACGAGTTACTACCGTAGATTCATTGAGGGGTTCTTCAGAATTTCTTACTCGATAACTTCACTTCAAAATAAATGAACTAAATTCATATGGTCTAACAAATGTCAAGAAAACTTTGAAAAACTTAAACACTTGTTTACCACCGCACCTATTCTAAGAATAACAGATCCATACAAGGACTTTGTTGTATGTATGGATGCCTTCTTAGAGGGATTAGGTGGCATGCTACTGCAAGAGGATTATGTAATAAGCTATGAGTCAAGAGAACTTAAACAACATGAACATAAATATGCGACACATGACCTAGAACTAGCTGCTATAATACATGCATTAAGGTTGTGGAGACATTACTTAATAGGAAGAAAATTCACTTTAATGTCCGATAATATAAACTTAAAATACTTATTTGATCAACAATGTTTAAATGCTCATCAAGAAAGGTGGTTATCCTTCTTGAGTGAGTATGATTTTTAAATTAAACACATTAAATGAAAAGAGAACAAAGTGGTGAATGCCGTGAGTATGATTGAATGTCTAGATTCGAATTCTCTCCATTGTAAAATCATTGTTTATTATACTGATTATTGGAACATGTGATATTATTCTGCTCATATGTGAGTTCTACTGCATTATTATTCTTTTTCTCCTTCTTACTGCAGTTTTCACTCTTCTTCAAATTTTCTGCTCATTCTTTCTTTGTGAGGTACCCTCAGCTCTTTAGATCTGTTGTGAATTAGAATTTCATAGGGGTATGAGGTTAAGGGAAGGATAATTTGGTATGTAGGTTTAAGAAGAGGTTGTATGTCCTGAAGTAAGCTCCAAGGCAATGGTATTTGAAATTATGGCAGAAGAAGGTTATAGTAGATGTCATTCTGACCACTGTGTTTATTTTAAGAGGTTACATAATGGAAGATATATTATCTTGTTATTGTATGTGAATGACATGCTTGTTGCAGGGTCTTACATGCAGGATATAGATGCGCTCAAAAGGAAGTTAGATAATTAATTTGCGATGAAGGATTTGGGTGCTGCAAAGCAAATCCTTGGTATGATAATAACAAGAGACGAGAAAAATCACAAATTGAAATTGTCTCAGGGTGACTACATAGAAAAGGTGTTGGAGAGGTTTAGAATGTAGAATGAAAAACCAGTTAGTACACCTTTGGCTAGCCATTTCAAATGAAGTAAGGAGATGTGTCCCAAGACATAGGAAGAGATAGATTACATGTCTAGGGTTTCCTATTCATCAACAGTTGGAAGCTTGATGTATGCCATGGTGTGCACAAGAACAAATATTTCACATGTAGTGGGAGTTGTGACCTGGTATATGAACAATCTGTTTCATTTGCAACATGATACCCAAGATTTCTATAAAATTGTAGGGCCCCTCCTTTATTCTTGAATTTTCTTAGAGATTTTTTTCATCTTGGGTGTGCATACTTTTGACACTTAGAATTTTTTTGGAAACAAAAGAAAAGGAAACTTTTTTTAATCAAAGCAACTCGCAATTCTCCACCGAAACGGTCTAGGCGACTTGCCATTCTCCTTCGAAATGGTCGAAGCGACTTGCCATTCTCCGTCGAAACAGTCGGAGCGACTTTCCATTCTCTGCCGAAATGGTTGGAGCGACTTGCCGTTCTCCACTGAAACAGTCAGAGCAACTTGTCATTCTATGCCGAAACGGTCGGAGGGAAAGAGAAGACGAGCCCGTTAGAAGAAGTTATCAAATTCACGCAAAAAAGCTTCAACGTAAAATGGAAAAGATGCTGAAACATGAAATAGAAAATTTTCGTCATTATTTGAAAAAGTTCTCGACGCCACACAAAAGAATAGTGCCAAAATAGAATCAGCGTAAAGGTTTTTCGGTGGTAAATGTTAAAATGCACCAAAACACATCGGCTCCAAAATATGAGTTGCTCTAAAACATGTCCCAATGCCTTTCGGTGTAAATTTAAAACATAGCCCAAAACATGATCAACGTAGTTTGAGAAGTAACCCGAAAATGGCATAATTTGACCCCGTTGACTCATTTAATGCTAGGGTTAGTGTGGGTGTATATATACAAGTTTGAACTTTTTCCCGTCATATTGTTTGTAACGGCATTTTTCATATGAGTTTGCAAATCCGTCATTGGCACCTGAATTAGGTTAAATTGTGAGACTTAAGAGGGCATAAAACCCTAAGGAATTTTGTTTTCATTACAGAATAGTGTTTTGAGAGAGAAACTGTGTCAAACTTGAGTCTCAGGGCACTCCCCTAAAGTGACCACCACAGCTACACATCTTATGCTTTGTTTGAAGTTTCCCTGACTAGGGTTCCACTAGATAAATGTGTTAAACACCATATCACCAAGATTTATTCTCTTTTTTTGCTTCCTCATACTCCACCAAAGAGATAAAACATGTTAGGTTAATACGTGAGAAAATTAGACTTTTCAGGAATATACTTGCCGAGGAAACCTAGGTTCATGAAATCCCACTGTGACATAGCTAGTGAAGTTCTTCAACATCATCAATAACTCTTAATTACACGGGTCATGTAAACACATGAAACTGCGGTTCTATTGGAAGCTAAAATCCAGATCTTGCGTTGTTTTGTATTATTGGTTTTCTTTTAAAACAATGGGAATGCTACACTGTTATATACCCCATTGATGGAGCTCTGCAATAAAACCTTGGTTAAAATATTTCTTTACTAAACAATAATATGATCAGGATGATGGGACCGTGTATGATTCTGTAAGAAATTTGAAGACATTTTGGTGACTTTTCATCACTTTTGGCCAATGGTGCATTGGAGAATCTAGATTATTACACATAAAATCCATTTATACATTGGTCATTGCACATAGGAGTTCACTTTTCAACTAAGTTGACAATGCTGTTATAAAAATTAACCAAACATCAAACATACCTGATATCATGGAAGTATGAATTTCCCAACTTTTGGTTTCTTGTAAATAATATTGGTAAGCGATAATGCTACATATTGCTTAAAATGTGTTGCTTTGTTCTTATACATTGACTGTTTGTTTCCTTAGGACTCAGAGATGCAAAAGAGAGTTTCCAAGTGAAATCCCAATGTGGCAAAATCAGATTCTGACGTTGAAGTTGTCCCAGAAACTCCAATGGAGACATTATTTGATGACACCAAAGCAATGAAGGAAAGGAAATGATGTCAAATCAACAAGTGGAAGTTGTGCAGTCTTAGATGGATGAGCTGGTCAGAGAGAAGGAATTTCTATTGGAACAGGTCAATTTGGCCCAGAATAAAAAAATAGGATATGACTCATTTTCATGAACAAGCATGTAATATACAGGAACATATCTTCCACTCACAGGAAGTATTAACTGAAGAAATTTATAAAATGAAACAAATGATAGTACGGATGAAAGAGATCTATGCAGACGCTTTGTCAATGAGATAAAAGCTATTTGATAATTATAGAAAACTGAAAAGGGTGATGGCTTGGAAGGGAGAGCATTCCTATGTCCCTAATCATCTACAAAACAAGACAGCTGCTGAGCTCAAGCTGGATATATCGCTCCTCAGGAGGGATTCCGGGAAGATCCAGGTAGAAATACCAAATTCCATTACAAAGTGAGGAATTCTACAAAAGAATTTATCAGATACATGAGAAATTCCATATTGTAATGACTCTAGATATGTACGAATTGCCCACTAAGGATCAATGCTTAATGGAATTGAAAAATGGACTAAAATAAGATCTATAGTATATCAGGAAATTAGATGTGTTAAATGAAGAAGACCTCAATCAATACATTGGACATGAGTCTATCAATGCTTATTTCCTGCAGGAAAGCTACAAAGTTGCTACTTAAGGAGTGATAAGTGTGGAAAAGGAATTATCCGTTCATGAGGTGTCCTTAAAATTGTTAGAGCCAGTACAAAGTAATATCATATTTCAGGAAACAAATTTGTGGGATAATTACATTTCCAGCTTGGAGGACTCACTAGAAATTTGATTTTAAATTGTAATTAATTGTATTTTTTGTGCAAACACAAAAGGACAAACTTTAGCAGTCCAAAGGTCAGGGGTAGCTGAAGTGATTAGTCATGTAGAGACAAACTCTATTGTAATATAAATGTAGGGGGAGGGATACTAGTGAAAGGGGACTTTTCTAGTGAAATATAGGCTGGAGACATTTTGTAGGAGAACTATTTTTCAGCTAATGAGGAAGGACATATTGTTAGAAAAACAGGATCGCAGAGCAATAACAATAAACAGAAATGCAAATATAATCACACATACACATTACAAGAGAGACACAGATATATCGTGGTTCACCCAACTTGGGCTACGTCCACACTGAATTTGCTAGTCCTTATTATTATTACCGGCCAGCAAGGTGAAGGGATACAACCTACAGCACAACTGCTGCACTTCCTCTTCTCTGTTTCACAGTCTCTCTCTTGATCTCAGAGATCTTTACAATGCATAAAACCTAATACATCATCATCCCTAGCCGTATTACAATGTCTTTATTTTATAAGGGAAATACAATGGAAAAATACCACGGGATACCCAAAACCATGGGCCCACAAAACAGCTGGCGAAACCATCCCCCCTGGAACCCCGTGGCGGGGCGATGCCCCCCCACACCCCCACACCCCCCCACTTGGGTGACTGTACAGTCCACCTACATATCATATAAAACTGGGGTACAAACACGACTGATACAATATCATCTATGAGACTAGAAGATCTGGCTCCACAACCAACAATCTCCCACTTGGAGACTGATCACAGCAGCTCCACCGCTGCTGCACGTGCTGAACTTGGACTTGGAAAATTTCTCCTCTTCACCTTCATGCTAGAAGGACAACTGAAACCAAGCACGAACTCAGTTTCTCTCTGGTCACTACCTTTGCGAACATGTCTGTAGGATTCTGGCTAGTATGTATCTTTTTCAGCTTCAACAGTTCATCTTCCAGAACAGAGCGTATGAAATGGTACTTGAGCTATATATGTTTAGTCCTGGAATGGAATGCTAAGTTCTTTGCAAGGTGAATGGCACTCTGGCTGTCACTATACAATCTGCTATCCTTCTGCTTCTTACCCATTTCCTCCATAAACCTCTACAGCCAAATCATCTCTTTACTAGCCTCTGTAATGGAAACATACTCTGCTTCTGTTGTTGAAAGTGCAACAACCTTCTGTATTTTCGAAATCCAGCTTACTGCTGTTCCACCTACAATAAACACATACCCTGTGGTGCTCCTCCTGCTATCCTTGTCACCTGCCATATCTGCATCAACATATCCCTGTAGAACAGTGTCTGAACCTCCAAAGCATAATGCCTCAGTGGTAGTACCTCTCAAATACCTGAGAATCCACTGTACTTCCTTCCAATATTCTTTACCTGGATTGTTCATATATCTGCTCACAACTCCCACTGCATGTGCAATATCTGGTCTTGTGCACACCATGGCATACATCAAGCTGCCAACTGCTGATTGATAGGGAATCTTGGACATGTAATCTGTCTCTTCTTGTGTCTTGGGACACATTTCCTTACTTAGACTGAAATGGATAGCCAAAGGTGTACTTTCAGGTTTTGCATTCTGCATTCTGAACCTCTCCAATACCTTTTGTATGTACTCACTTTGAGACAATGTCAATTTATGATTTTTCCTGTCTCTCGTTATTCTCATAATAAGGATTTGCTTTGCAGCACCCAAATCCTTCATCGCAAATGAATTCGCTAGCTTCCTTTTGAGTACATTTATATCCTGCATGTCAGACCCTGCAACAAGCATGTTATCCACATACAATAACAAGATAATATATCTTCCATTGTCTAGCTTCTTGAAATAAACACAGTGGTCAGAATGACATCTACTATAACCTTGTTCTATCATAAACCTGTCAAACTTTAGATACCACTGCCTTGGAGCTTGCTTCAAGCCATACAAGCTCTTTTTCAACTTGCATACCAGATCCTCCTTACCTTTGATCTCATACCCTTGTGGATGCTGCATATATATTTCTTCCTCCAAATCCCCATGGAGGTAGGCTGTTTTTACATCTAACTGTTCAAGATGCAAATCTTCTACCACCACTAGACTTAAGATAGTCCTAATTGAAGTCATCTTAACAACAGGAGAAAATATTTCATCAAAATCTATACGTTTCTTCTATGCAAAACCCCTTTACAACAAGTCTGGCCTTGTACCGCTTCTTACCTCCTTCTTCTTCCTTCAACCTGTAAATCCATTTGTTTTGCAATGCTCTTTTACCAGCAGGCAACTGAACCAGATCCCAAGTCTGGTTTCCTACCAATGAGTCGATCTCCTCATTCATGCCTTGCTCCCACTTCTTTCTAGTTTCCACCTGCTTTGCTTCTTCATAACATTCTGGTTCACCAGAATCAATCATCAATAAGTAATACATTGAAGGAGAGTATCGTTTAGGGAGTCTACTTAACCTGGTAGATCTTCTTACAGTTGCGGGAGTTTCAGGTACTTGCTGCAGCTCTTGATTTTTTGGCACCTTTGGAACTTCATTTTCTTTAATTTCATCAAGCACTATGTACTCTGTGTTTTCTTTTTCCTGTTTCTTTCCCTGCAACTGATCTTTATACATGACCTTTTCATTGAATATCACATCTCTACTCCTGATGATTTTTTTATTTTCATAATCCCATAAATGATAACCAAATTCATCAACCCCATATCCAATAAAGGTACATTTCTTGGATTTAGCTTCACGCTTTGTTCTATTTTCTTTATCAATATGGACAAATGCTTCACAACCAAACGTTCTCAAAAATGAGTAGTTTACCTTTTTATCTGTCCATGCTTCCTCTGGAATACCACCATCCAAAGCACTTGAAGGTCCTCTGTTTATTAAATAAACAACAGTATTTACAGCATCCTCCCAAAACTGTAAGGGCAACCCTGCATGCAGTCTCATACACCTTGCACGCTCCATGATCGTTCTGTTCATCCTTTCTGACACACCATTTTCCTGTGGTGTTCCTGGGACTGTCTTCTCTCTACGAATCCCATGGTATGAACAGTAACTATCAAACTCCTTGCCGCAATACTCACCTCCATTATCAGATCTGAGACACTTCAATCTTTTTCCTGTCTCATTCTCAACCAAAGCTTTCCACTTCTTAAAATTAACAAACACATCAGATTTCTGTCTAATGCAATAAACCCAAGTTTTTCTAGTTGCATCATCAATAAATGTAACATAATAATGAGAGACACCAAGAGATTGTACATGAGCCGGTCCCCATACATCTGTATGCACAAGCTCTAATTTTTCATTCTTCTTCTATTTCCCAACCCTGAGAAATCTGACTCTCTTCTGTTTTCCATAAACACAGTTTTCACAGAATTCCAAACTTACCTGCTTCAAATCCGGGAGCAACTTCCTTGAGTGGAGAATCTGCATCCCCTTCTCACTCATGTGGCCAAGCCTATGATGCCACAATGCTGTATATGTTCCTGTGGAAGCTAAAGAGATAGAATGGTCAGTATTATGAGGACATAAATACAATGTACCTACTCTGTCTCCTTTTGCTATCACCATTGATCCTAGTGATCTTCCACCACTTTTCTCCAAACGTAGATAGACAACCGCCATCTCCCAACTGCCCTATTGAGATCAGATTTCTTTTCATAGCAGGAATATGCCTAACTTCTTTCAACAACCAATCAGTTCCATTCTTAACTTTTATCCATACCTTACCCATTCCAACAATTTTACATGGCTCATCATCACCCAATAAAACATGTCCAAAGTCGCCAGGAAAATACTCATGAAAGTATTTCCTATGGAGTGTAGCATGACATGAAGCTCCTGAATCTACTACCCAATAATCACTAGTATTATCTAATGCAAGAATCAAAGCATCTTGTAACACATCACCTGCTACATTTGCTTCCTGGGTAGTTTCCTTCTGTGCATATCCTTTCTTCTTTAGAGATTTGAAGTCTTTCTTCAGATGTCCTTTCTTTCCACAGTTTCAGCACTCTATCTTTCCCAGTCTGGACTTGGATCTTCCCGTTTTAGACTTTCCACGATTACCTTGGCTCTTTCCTCTCTCCTTTTGTCTTCCCCTGCTCTCCATGGTCAACGCATTACTTGATGTCTCACCTGTGCTTTTTCTTCGCATTTACTCGCTAAGAATAACACCAATAACATCATCAAATTTCAAGGTGTTTGAACCAAAGACAGAGTTACTTAAAGCCATGACCAAGCTATTCCAGCTTTCTGGCAATGAACACAAGATGAGAAGAGCCCTAACCTCATCATCAAAGTTCAAACTTACAGAACTTAGCTGATTTGTAACCGTATTAAACTCATTTAAATTATCAGTAACAGATCCACCTTCAGACATCTTCATATTAAATAAACGCTTCATTAGAAATACCTTGTTGGAGGCCGAGGGTTTTTCATACAGCTTACCCAATGCGCTCATCAAACCCTCTATTGTCGTTTCTTTTGAGATATTGAAAGCCACCGACGAAGCCAGGCTCAACCGTATTGTTCCCAGAGCCTTTCTGTCAAGAACCTCCCATTCTTCGTCCTTCATAGCCGTCGGTTGCTTTGCTTTTCGTCCCAATGGTAGGAATAGATCCTTCTGTTACAGATAGTCCTCCATTTGCATCTTCCATAACTCGAAGTTTTGGCTGTTAAACTTCTCGACCTTAAACTTTTCTTCTTCTACCATTTCTCCCACTCGAACCAAAAACCTTAGCTTCCTGCGGGTTTAACTGCCAAATAGACCTTTGGCTCTGATACCAATTGTTAGAAAAACAGGATCGCAGAGCAATAAAAATAAACAGAAATGCAAATATAATCACACATACACATTACAAGAGAGACACAGATATATCGTGGTTCACCCAACTTGGGCTACGTCCACACTGAATTTTCCAGTCCTTATTATTATTACCGTCCAGCAAGGTGAAGGGATACAACCTGCAGCACAACCGCTGCACTTCCTCTTCTCTGTTTCACAGTCTCTCTCTTGATCTCAGAGATCTTTACAATGCATAAAAACTAATACATCATCATCCCTAGCTGTATTACAATGTCTTTATTTTATAAGGAAAATACAATGGAAAAATACCACAGGATACGCAAAACCATGGGCCCGCAAAACAGCTGGCGAAACCATCCCCCCTATAACCCCGTGGGGGGGCGATGCCCCCCCGCTTGGGTGACTGTACAGTCCACCTACATATCATATAAAACTGGGGTACAAACACGGTTGATACAATATCATCTATGAGACTAGAAGATCTTGCTCCACAACCAACACCTATTCGCTGGGAAACGCTTGTAGGGATGTTTGCTTGGGAGGTGTGATTGGTAGATCAGAACTATTTCTTTTCTGTTTATGTTCATACTGTGAGATATTTCTAACTTTATTGAACTAATTCGATGGTGACGAATGATTTCCTTTTCCATGTAAATATCTATGTGTTAACAAGGTAAAAAATTGTTTTAATTATATCAAATCTATCTTTGGTAATTTTTTGCTGTGAATTTGCATACTTTATTTTAATGGCTATCTGTTGGATTTGTATAAGCATTCTTAGATTATTACTCTTATTTAAACTCGCTTCTTGCAAGGATAGATTAGTTAGTGTACTGTAGGGTTAGATAATTGATAAGGTAGAAGTGATAATACAGTAGGTAAGAACCTACGCATCACTTGTGAGGCTTCTTCCTGTCAATTCTAGGTTAAATGCATTAGTTAGATTTGCATAATCATACTTTAAACATAAAATATAAATGGTGGGAGGGGATGCAACCGATAAACAAATTAAACAAACATATGTATAGTAGTTGGACCATTAACAGGACAGATTCCCTATACCAAACAATGACTTATCTAATTGGGATTATTCATTGGGGAGAATCCCTAGTGTCGATGCTAGGATTTTTCTGGTCATCAAAATTTTTGGCACTATAAGGAGGGATGGATGAAAAGCCAACCTATGTGAAGTCATTTTTGCTTAAGTTGATGGATTATTAATGGCTTCTTCCCCTATCCCTGTATTGGAACATGCTTTCAACTCAGTGAGACCATCCATAAGTATTTCCAAAAAGACATTTGATCTCTTGTCACATTATAAATTTGATGGTGAGGGAAACACCTTTGCATTTAGGCATAGTGTTCGTTTTGATGTCACTTCTCGAAATCTAAAAATTGAGCAAGATGCTGAAATATGCAGGTTGTTTACCCTCAGTTTCGAAGGACGAATTAGGTCTTGGTTCAAAACGCTATCGCCTAAATCTATTCACAGTTGGAAACAATTCATGGAAATTTTTATCACTGCCCATGAATACTAAGACTATGGGGAATTATGTGTTGAGCTTCAAAGGGATTGAAGAAAGGAAGGTGAGTCAGATGACGATTTTATTTTGGGAATGGATCAGATTTATTATAGGTTTCGTGAAGAAGACAAGCCCAATGAAGAAGAATTCATTGAATGGGTTTTATACCTCCTTGATTCGACTGAATATGATGAAGTTTCACTTGATGATGAAGGAAATTGTAGTTTCTTGAATTATACTAACTTGGGACCTTTGGACCAAGGGATGTTAAATTCTAGTGGGAAGGAAATTATAGAAGCGATTAATTTCCCAAGCAACCTTCTTAAAAGGTCTAATATATAGAATGAGTGTCCATTGTCTTCTGTAGGTGTACATGAATAAATTTCTACTCCATCAGAAAGTGGGTTGAATGGAAAATTTATTGAGAAATATTTGAGACATGTGGATGAATTAGGTTATTTGGATTTATTAAATGATGATTTTCCCATGAAACCTATGTCTTAAATTGTGAAAGAGGATAAATCAATGTTTACTGAGAAAATGGTGATCCAATTGTTGCAAACATGCTTGATGGTAATGACCATTCTATTGCTAAAACACAATAGAATCATGTTGATTTGATTGATAATTTGTTAGCTTACGATTCTATGGAACATTCAAGTGTTGGAGGAAATTGGTTTAATCATGAGGATTCACATTCTCAAGGTTTTTACTCTATGTATTCAGACTTGTTTGCTGAAATTGTAAAAGAAGATGAATGAACATTGGATCAGAAAATGGATCATCCAATTGTGGAAAATATGATTATTGATGATTGTTTTATTGTTGAAATACATCTTGAAAAAAATCATAATGCTTTGACTGATAATTTATTATTGGAGAAACAAGTAAGTGATGATTTCTTTGAATATGCAAAAGTTAAAAGAAGCTTTTTCAACCTGGACATATTTACAGACTATACAACTAAAACAGAAGCGAACAATATGCTTGGATTGAATAACCTTGAGTCTGGATTTTGCATGTCAAGGAATATTGACAAAGGTGAATATGTAGAGGTTTCTAATGATCATTTCTTCACAAATGTCTTCAATGAAACTCAAGTTAATAATGATCGTACTAATGATGTGGAACAACAGGAGGTTATCTACGATACTCCATTGTATACTAATGAAGATGACATTTTTGATATTGAAGAGTTTCATGGTAAGGAAGAATGCAATGATTATAATGATAAGGAACTTAATTGTCCAGTGGTGGTTATGTCATGTTCTCACATCATTAATCCACATTATGAATCCAGTAACGAGATGATATCTATGAAAACTAACTTTGGATTTTCATCGCATGGTCCCATGGACATACATTATTCATATTCAAATTTTTCACGTGAACCACATAACTTATATAATGATTTTTAGGATTATGTTGATATATGGCTGGAATTGTCATTTTATGAAAAATTCCCACAATGCAACATTTACTGTATTTTTTCTGTTGTGAATGGATTTAGGAATGGTGTTACTTTTCTGACCTTGAATTGCATAATGCATCAATCCTGCATACCTATGCACGACATTCATTTCCATGTGGGGCTGGATTTCCTTCGATGGCTTCACTGGCTCTATGATTTTACTTAACTCTGTTGAACCAATGAAGTTAGGTTAGGAGTAGCATAGCTTTTCTTTTTCTAGGCGTACAGAATAAGAGTTTCACTCACATAGTTTTCTTTGTATAGGATATCTTCTAGTTAGTCATTAGGTTTTGTTTGATAGCGTAGATTCCCCCCCTTACTATCATTTTGTCCCTTAGGATATTTGGAAATGAAGATCATATCCTGTTGTCATGTATATTATGGACTGAACTGAGAATTCGTGAGGCATGCGCAGGAGATATCTCAACTGGATAAATGCAATGTTTTATGAGAATGCATATGAACATCACATTAAAAAATTGTCGAAGTTGAACAAAGTTTGGATATACAAAAGTTTGGTTTAAAAAATAAAAAACATTCTATGATTTTAACTAAGTGGGATATCATCAAAAGTACAATTAGTGTTGATGCCATTGATAATATGTGAAGGTGGAAGAAGAAATCAACAATTTTCTATTAAAGGTTAAATCATCAATAAGCAATCACTGAGGCACAAATTGAAGAATCAAAACAATTTCATGAATAATTTTGAAAAGTTGATGACACAAGGATGTTTTCATTAGAATTTCTATTCATCACAACACGGTGACATGACATCGTCAGTACAAATGGTTTAAAATAATTATGAGATCCGATACCCCATAGATCAGTAGCTGAAAAGTTTGATCATACAGAAAGTCATGAATCGAAGTTGAGTTGTGAAGAAGGAAGATGTTTTTCATTAACAAAACAATAACTCGTAAGATGTTATTCGGGGTAAAGAAATTTGATATTTTGAAGCCTCAGAATTACTAATTGGTAAAGGGTGCTCAGGTATAGTTGAAGCATTCCTACGAGTACGATTGTTTTGTCAACTCAACCATAAGATACGGGTAATATTACATTAGACAGACTCTAGCAAACTTTACCATAATTGTAGGTGATTAGGGAGCAGGGTTTCCATTCTATATTGTTGATATCTCTTACTACCCCATAAATGTGAATGACAACTCCAATATTTTACCATTTGAAATGCATTATGAGATTGATTTGATAAATATGGTTTGGACTGTTTCATTATATGACATTGTAATTTTGCATCATAATTAATTGTCAATAATCATTGGGAAGAGGTAAGAACAGCAGGAGTTTGATTACATTTTTATTGCCTCCCATGACTTAATTATTCTTATTCAATTCTATTGTTTTGACAGGTATTGTCTAGAAGGGAGTGCACCAACTGATTGAAAGTGAAAAAATACCTCGCCCAGATTCACAGGGAAGTACTCTGTCACTTAGGAAATGAGCCCTAACAATTTCTTTTCAATTACATTACTTTTTGAGTGATTTTGAAACTATGTGATTGTTGTTGTGGTGAATTAAATCAATCTAAACGTGAAATGGAACTAGTGGAATTATAATGAAATATTTAGACACACTTGACCTCATGTGCTAAATCTTAACAGGTGCTCTAAAATATGTGGCGTTCAGACTCCTTCTAATACCCTGGAAATATCTTGGCTTGTTCTATCCTTCATTCACCCTAATAGTGAGCCCAATAATGACCCACTAAGTGAGCTTAGTTTCTTTCCTGTTGACTCAACCCTTAGACTAGAGCTATCAAAATTTTGTTTGGGAAGTTTATATTGGAACACTTAATCACTTGTATGCTAGATATCTTGAAGCAATATCAAAGGTTTAGATGGTAAGTGAATTTAGGAACAATTTTGATGTGAAATTCAGTTCACACCAAGATCTGATCAAGAAATTACACACTCTCACAAAGATCTCACACAACTAGTCAAAGAACTCAGAAAATTACTCACAATATACAAACTGTATTAACTCTCATGAATAAAATACATCAACCAACCTTGGGAAATTAAATGGTTGTACATATATAATGTTTACATCAGTAATTTGAATGGCTAAGATGTCAATTCAAATCCTCACAAAAGCTGACTTACTAAAATGACGCAAAACCCCGCTAGGTGGCAAGTGTGTCCTCCAAATCACACCAAAGGCTCACGAATTTCTGATTTAGGAATCAGATCATGATGTTTGATGAAAAAACATGGTAAATCCAAAAAATGGAAAGAAGAAATGTCAAAGAGTGAAATTTGTCCAAAAAAGTAGTTTCCTAGTTGACTAGCTTTTCACCCTTCACCCAAAAGCAGGAAAAAGCTGAAAAAGCAGCATGTGTGCCTTTTTATTCAGAATCTTATCCAGAATCATCAGAAATGCACTCAACTAAGTTTAGAAACTTGTGGTCCACACCTGGAAGGCTTGTTTTCCCCCCAAATATTCCTTGTTGTCCACACGATGACTCATATGCCAACTATATGCTATAATACATAGTAATTAATCATGAAATGATTAATTAATGTCTCTAATGTATTAATTGACACCAAGTATGGGTTTTAATTATTCCAACACCCTCCCATAAATATGAATTTATGTTCTAAATTATAGAAAAAAGAAATGCTAAGGGCCTAGTAACAAGACTTGGTCACCCTGTAAAATACTATCGGTCCACAAAAGCAAGGATAGAAGGAAAACCTCATGGGAAAAACCTTCCCTAAAAAATGGACATATCAAAATTGAAATATTTTTTATCAATCCTTCACTCCACCACATGTTGAACCATCCCAAGCATTGATCTAAGATATATGAAAGTCTTCTCTATGAAATATTTGGTGAAGATGTCTGCAGTTTGCTCACCTGTTGGGCAATACTGCAAATCAATGGTCTGGTCATGCACTAAACCTATGATGTAGTGCATATGTATCTCAATATGATCAATCCCCTGTCTCTGTACTGGATCACTTGAGACCCTTATAGCACTCTGATTGTCACAAAATACGACAGTAGGAGTACTAAAGGCAATCTCAAACTATGAAAGGAATGGAGTAGCAACATTCACTGCTCCTTTGTATGTTGCCTCTGCTGAAGATAATTCTATGGCACTCTGTTTCTTGCTATACCAGCAAACAGGACCACCTCCAAGCATGAATACAAATCTAGATGTGGATTTTCTTTCAAGGCTATCACCAGCCCAATCTAAATCAGTGAAGCCCAGAAGATCTAGGCTAGAATCTGCAACATAGTGAATCCCATCTATCTTGGTGCCTTGCACATACTGCAAAATTATTTTTGCACCCCTCCAATGAATCTCATGTGCCTTCTCCATGTATATTTATGCCACATTCATAGCATAATAAATATCAGGTCGAGTGTGTGTTAAGTATAGCAATATGCCAACAAGCTGCCTATACAAAGTGCTGTCAACCAAGGATGTAGATTCTACTTCTTCAAGTCTAACTCTAGAAATGAATGGAGTCTTGAAAGGCTTGCAATCAACCATCTTAAAATTATTTAACAGATCATATGCATATTTTGACTTAGATACCCTTGTTCCATTCTCTGTTTGAGAAATCTCAAGCCCCAAAAATTGCTTAAGAATTCCCAAGTCACTCATGGAAAAAGCTGGATGCAAAGCTATCTTCAATGAAGCTATTTGATCAGTAGAGCTACTCGTGATTAGCAAATAATCCACATACATCACTATAATCATTATTGAACCATCAATCAACTTCATATAAACATTAGGATCATATTTTCACTGTACATAAGATTGTGACAAGAGAAAATTGTCCATTTTGGCATACCAAGCCCTAGGGGCTTGCTCAAGCCCATATAAGGATCTCTTCAACCTGCAAACAAAGTTAGGATCAGATGTATACCCTTCTGGATGCTGCATATAAATATCCTCCTCAATATCCCCATGGAGGAATCCACTCTTGACATCCATATGGTGCACTTCCCAGCGCTTGGATGCAGAAATTGCAAGAACTAGTCTTATTGAGTCTTTCTGTGCAACTGGTGCAAAAGTCTCATTGTAGTCAAGGCCATGGACTTGGAAGAATCCCTTTTCCACTGGCCTAGATTTATATTTCACTTTTGTACCATCAACTTCACACTTGGATTTGTATATCCACTTACACCTTATGAATTTTCTGCCTGCGGGGAGCTTGACTAGCTCCCATGTTTCATTCTTTTGCAATGAATGAAACTCCTCATCCATAGAAACCTTCATATTGGGTCATATGAGGCTTCCTCATATGTTTGAGGATCATAATATAACATCATATAACATTTCTCAAAAAGGTAGGGGTCATTCACATTGAGAGCAGTCTCAAATTGTGATCTAGTCCTCCTTGTGTCCTGAGGATTTCCCACTAGTTCACATGCTGCTTGAAAATTCTTAGCATCCCATTTAGGATTTGTTGGTGAATTAGAATCTGCAATAAAATGATCCTCATCATAAAAAAATCAGAGTAAAAAATTTCAATAGCATCACTTACTTCTTCTTCAGGTGGTGGTGAAGATGGTTCTCCAATTTCAACATTCTGAGAGGGCTCTTCCTCAAACTGCACACTTCTCTCTATGAAGGATCTATGAGTGGTCATGTTCAGAAACTTATAAACTTTGGAGTCCTCTGAATATCAAACAAAAATACATGGTTGTATTTGGGGATGCATATCCCTCCTCTTCTCAAGTGGAATACTAGCCCAAGCCTTTGTGCCTTGTCCAAGCCTCAAAAGGAGTGATACCTTTGAGAGCTTTTTGTGGCAAAGGAGTGATACGTTTGAGAGCTTTGTGTGGCACTCTGTCTGAATATATGTGGCACAATTTATTTCCTCATCCCATAGCTTGGGAGACAATGAATTTTCCTCAAGTATACATGTGGCCATCTCCTTAAGAGACCTGTTTTTCCTCTCAACAACCCCATTCTGCTGAGGTGTATATGGAACTGTGTGTTGCATCTGAATTCTTGAAGAGGAACAAAATTGCAGAAACTATGATTTGATGTACTCAGCACCATTATCAGATATGATAATTTTTATGTGTCTACCAGACTGGTTCTCAACTGAGGCTTTGAATAGCTTGAATAGACCAAAAACTTTTGATTTTAGCTTGATGAAATAAATCCAACAATACCTGTTAAAGTCATCTATGAAAGTGAGGATTTATTTGGCATAGTTCAAAGACTCTTGAGGGAATGGACCTGATATATCAGTGTGAATAAGTTCTAATAGTGCAGAGTTTCTCTCAGTTTTGGATCTCACACACTTATGCTTAGGGTGTTTTCCTAGGATGCAAGATTGACAGACACCTTTGGAAAATCTGATATTGGGAAGCCTTATGACCATTTCTTTCTCATGGATTTGGGAAAGATATTTATAGTTCAGATGGCCAAATATTTCATGCCATAATTTTCTTAACTCATTGGCATTGGTTAAAAGAGCAGAAGGTGAGGGATTTGGCACAAAGTGAGAAAACTTGTATATTCTAGAACTGTGATCAGCAGTGCCTAATGCAACAAGTTTGCCTGTTGATAATTCAACTATCTCAACATCATTTGGGGTGAAGGTAACCTTCTTAGGTAGGCCTGTGTGGGTCATCTAATATACTGACAATAATTTTGCAGCAAGTCCAAGTACATACAAGACATTATTGAATGAACCAAACTCGAGATCTATGCTTCCTTTTCATTTGCTAGATGTTTCAGAATTATCACCCAATAAAATATTTGGACCACTAGAAGAGTCAAGTGAAGTGAAAAAATTACTTGTAGAAACCATGTGTCTTGAAGCTCCGAGATCAATAATAAATGAGGTAGGTTTGGATGTGCTTTCCATCAGTGCATGTACTCTCTCTTTGTCATCATAATTTTGTCCTCCATTCTTCCTCCTTGCGCTCTCTGGAAGAGGAATGCTGGATTTCTCCAAGAGTTGAGCCATTTGGTCAATGGTATTCTTCATGCTAGAGCTTCCAGGATGAAATCCTTTGCTGTAATAATTGCACTTTGTCCTCTCATTTTTCTTATTTGGATTCCCCTTGAAATTCGAGGAGTCTTCATGAACTTTCTGCTTGTCTTTTCTCTGTTCATTGGGCTTCTTGAAATTTCCCTTCTTCTTCCCTTTCGAAAACTTTGAATCTCCAACATTCAAACAATGGTCTTTGGATGGATTTTTAATGGCTCCCATCAAGACTAATTTGTCTTGTTCTTGTTTCAAAGACTCCATGAATTATGAAATTGTCGAGCTCTTCCAATTTTTAACTTCCTTCCGGGTGGAATGGAAGGTCAAAACAAAGACTGAGTAGTCCGAGTCAAGTTGGAGAGAATGGCCAAGACTAATTGATCATATTTCTTTTCAATACCACATTTCGTCAGTTGCAACACAAGTGATTTGAATTTGGAGAATAAATCTTGAAGTTTATCGAAATTATGTGGACTCAATGAGACTGGCTCATTATCCAGTTGGTGGCCTCTTAATTCATCGGTCTTCCCGAACAATTCTTGAAGATTTATCCAAAATTCATTGGGAGAGGTAATACCATCAAGATGGAATAGAATATACCTATATGTAGTGAGACACAACAATCCATAGGATTCATATCTTCGATTGTGCCATTTAGATTTCTCTATTGCTGAGGTTTGCTCAGCTTCAGTTTCCATAGTCACCCTGCAGAGCCCTTTGCTCCTTAGTAAGATCTCCATTTGCGCCTTCTAGTCAAATTAATTGAATGTAGTGAGGATGATCTGATGTGAATGATCCATGGCAGCTCTGGAATTAATTTTGAAGTGATTTGGGTATTCCCAAAGCTTGTTTGTTGCACCTTCTGGATGATAGATTGCGCCATGTGGATGAATTATTGCGCCCTCCTTGAGACTGGTTGGATCCTGCAAGAAAATAGAAGGAGAAAGGAATATCTTGACATCTTTGATACCATGTGAAATTCAGTTCACACCAAGATATGATCAAGAAATTACACTCACTCACAAAGATATTACATAACTAGTCAAAGAACTCAAAAAATTACTCACAATAATACAAACTGTATTAATTCTCATGAATAAAATAAATCATCCAACCTTTGGAAAGTAATAGGATGTCAATATATAACGTTACAACAAAGATTTGAATGGATAAATATTCCATTTGGATCATCATAAAATCATACTTCTAAAACTATGCAAATCCCCCGTAGGTGGCAAGTGTGTTCTCCAAGTCACTCCAAAGGCTCATGAATTTCTGAATTAGTGACCTGTAGTTGATGTGTCATGAAAATAATTCCAAATCCAAAAAATGGAAAGAAGAAACATCATAGAGGATGTGTGATCCAAAAAACAAGTTTCCCTAGGTGACTAGCTTTTCCCCCTAAGGAAAAAGGCAGTAAAAATCAGTGGAGCACCTTTTACCCAGAATATTATCCAGAATATTTTAGAATAGTGCCCAAGTGGTCTAGGAAGCTTGTGGTCCACACCTGAAAGTCTTTTGGTCCCCCCAAAGTTTCCTTGTGGTCCACACAATGGCTCAAATGGAAATTATCTAGTCTAATACATAGGAATTAATCATAAAATGATTGATTAATGCTACCAATGTATTAAATGACATAGATAGGAAGATTTAAATATTCCAACAGTGAGGATGCTACTTGGGAAGGAGAACATATCTTGCACCTTCCTAGTTTAATATTGCTTGAGGAAAAGCAATCTTGGGTGGGGAGGAATTCCATGCCCCCACAACAATAAGCATTAGAACAAGTTACTAACCCAACCAATCCCTTTGGTTGAAGAGGTAGCTGCATAACCATGGGGTTAATTTTGGAATTCCTAGGCAATTAATTAATTAGACATTGCAGTAAATGATATCCTAAGTTTAATTATGCACATATATTATTTAATTTATGCATTTAATTTTTTATGTGGAATAAAAGAGGATAAGGCTCCACTAGGGAGCATAAGAGGATAATGTTGACTTGAGATAGCTTGAGGAGGAGGCAAAGAGAAAAGATGCCAAAGATAAGAAAATAAAAAAGGTGGCAAAATCTCAGCAAAAGCAGCATAAAGAAGAAAGCAGGAAAAATCAAAAAAGAAGTAAAGTTCAGAAAAGCAGGAAAGTCAAGAAAATTCATGAAGAGCAGAAAAAGAAAAGGCAGAAAGTGGAAAAGTAAGGAAAAGCAAACAAAGCAAAAAAGAAGGAAAAGCAAAGCAGGACAGAAAGCTAGCTTTCCTCATCCACTCAAGGAGGGCACATTATTTGGTTAGCTTGCTCCACAAGTCACCCTCTCTCCATAAATAACCCAGTGCGCACCACATTCACATCTTTTGTCATTTTGAAGAATTGTATGAGAGCAATTTTGCCTCAGATACTTGGGAGGTGTGCCCCTGGTCAAGGTTGGGAGATGTGCCCCAACTTCCTGTGAGAGGATGATGGAATTCATCCATTATCACTGATTTTATTTGCAGGTCCTATGGCTGAACCAAGCTTTGGTATAATTTCAGAAAGCTCCATCAAGTCTGTGGTTCGAATCTTAGAGCTCTCCATTGATTTCTAGCGTTGTAATGTTCAGTAGGAATGGAGATAATATTTTTTAATGATCTCAGTTTCCTCTTGGAAAATATATTATGTATTAATAGTGAATTTAATCCTGTTATATCAGTCAACTTGAATAAAATTACAGAAGTCATATTTCTCCACCCCTTCTAGATTTAGCTAGAATTTGACTAGTTTCGAGCTTGCAAGTAATAATTTCATGAGAACGTATCCAAATGAAGCAATTCTTGTTCATGGAGTTCAATAATATGACAAATTTCACATCCCATGCTTCATTTCAGAAATTGGTGAGCCTTTAAAGCCTTTTTGGGAATCCTGAATTCGCACTAGTTGAGTTGTCCTAGAAGGAAATTTTATGTGTGTTTATGTGCAACTTGCTCAGATCTCTTTGTGTAACGTCCCCTCCCATGGACCCAGTTCCTGGAAGGGAACACGATGCCAATATCTGGGCCTTTTACATAAAATCATCCCATTCATAAGATTCACAGCCATAAAATAAATGTGTGCAGATGCAAATCAATTAAACATGCACATCGAAATAAGAACATCATCCACACACATATTTCTTATGCATATAACATATAAAAAACAATCATCAATTTAAACATTTTAGAAGTAAATACATAGACAGAAAAACACTTATCTTCGTTGTACAAGTCCCAAGCAACTAGCTATGTCGCTGCAACGTTCCACCCAACCATAGGCCAGTTGTGTTCATCAATCTCTCAACACAACTGCCACCCCCAAGCTGGGAATGATTCTTATAAGGAAAATGGGACATTCAAGATCATGCACAACCAAAGCAATAGATACCCATAACCCACACCCCAACATACTCTTTTCTCACAAAGCCAACACCATCATTGGGCATGGATGCTAATTTTTAACAATGGGATTTACAAACAAGATGGCCATGGGTTTTCCCCAATCGTTTCCAGCCAAAATCGGATTGTGGGATGGGGAAAAACAAGAATAGGGAGGAAAACGATTTCTCCCCCAAACTATCAAAGCATTCAGCAGCCAAGCGGTCTCTATGGAATCCCCCAATTCATTTCCCCTTCTTCCCCACTGGTATATAGAAAAAAAACGCCCTTCTCCTAGTTGAGAATGAAGGAAAACATACAGTTTCGATGGAGAAAAACGCCTAGCAAGCTCCCCACTCATGAGAGAGCCGAACTAGTTGATGGATAATGGCTTGGGGAGAAAATCATGGCTTATTTCTTTCCAAGGAAGCCAAACACGATTTTCCATGCAGGGTGGCTTTCCCATACTCGAATTTGGAAAACCATACTTCCCATTCCCCAAGGCATTAACTACCTCAACCAACTCTTGGGAGAAATGAATGTTTGGGTACAAAATTCAACATGGGTAGTTGAGGATTTGATGGGTTATCTCATTGACACTTGGCTTGACTTTATTGGCTCAAGGGTTTGAATGTTTTCCCTCCCAATTCCTTGTAAAATCATGCCCCCATCTCTTGTTGCATTGCATAGCTAGTTGTGGGTATTTTATTAAAATGCATATTTACATGATATTTGCAATTCCATTGTGCCTAGCTAGCACATGAATCATATGCACCAATAAATCGATGGCGGGGCCTTCGCCTTGAGCTCCTCACCATGATTTTATAACAATATAGATCATTTACATTTGAAGGCAATGGGGTCAAAACAGGGACATTACACATTGAAAATTTCTGGAATGTTCTTTTACTATTTAATGACTTTTATTAATTGATATTTAACCTCTCAGAGTCATAAATACCCATCCCCAACCTCTAGTCCAAGTTTGCACCTATACTAGTATGCATATGCTGAGGGGCCTAGGAGCTTTGGAGTAAATTGAAGCCTTGCTTCTACTGAAACATAAATGGTCTTAGTACATTGTGCAGAGGTATCAGAAAATATCAAAGCCTTCCATCCTTCCATAGCCTTTGATATTTCCCATCCCCAGTTATTCCAGCTTCCCTAGTCTTTGTTTTAATTAATTTTGAGAAGAAAAGATTTTGTGTATCACTGATATAAGTTGGTACATTACACCGCTTCCATATTTAAAACCGCCCTGTGAGGTAGATGATGTACCCTTCCTTGTTCCTCTTAATTCCTTTCAACAAATTGTCAGTTTTTTTTTCCTCAACCTTTGAGGCTAATTGGTATGCCTCTTCCACGTTGCGAACCCTATGCGTGCTCAATTCATCTTGAATAGAAAGTCTCAAACAATTCACATACATTCCATCTATTTTCTCATCGGTTTCCTGGTGATCCACACAAATGGAAAGATGATAAAAAATTGTGTGTGAGTTCCTCCATGGTGGACAAGTTTTGTTTCAAGTTATGAAATCTACGAAAAGGGGTTCATGCATAGTCCAAAGGAAAAAAAAAATTTCTTGCAATTTTTTCTCCATCTTATTCCATGTCCTAATTTTGTCTTTTCCTTTTTGTGTTATGTCTTTCTACACATGATCCCACCAGATTGATGGTGTGACCCTTCAACTTGGTGCATGCAAATTTCACCTTCTTTTCCTTTGTCATAGGATTTCATTCAAAATACATTTCCATGGCATTCAACCAATCTATTAAGTCCTCTGGTTTAAGAATCCCTGCATATTCTGAAACTTCCATTTTGATCCCATCATTTCTCCTTCTAGAGCCCTAAGCATCCTTTCTTCAAAAGGAACGTACCCTAATTTTTATTCTTCATGTTACACATGTTGAACTACATCTCCTTGGTTTGTCTCCTCATTGGATGCTTACGTTTGTATTACTCTCTGACTAGACAGCATGTTTGTAATATTTTATACTTGCCTTTTGGGGTTTTACATATCTCTACACTTTTGATCAAGACCTACTCTTCCTCTTCCTCTCTCAGCCATCTTCTTATTTTGATACCATATGAAGTAGACAATAAAATTTGATTCATTCACAATATATAAAAACCTTGCAAACACATGAGAATGGAAAAATAACTATCTTTTATTCCTTCTCCATCACTAACTATTACAATGAAAGTTGAACCCCTTATAACTACTATCTCAAATTTTCGAAAAATGCTAATTTTATAAAACTATCACATGACTCTAAAACTGACCAATAACTAAAATCTAACTAGAGAGACATTATATGTCAACTTTCTTTTCTTATTAGGTTCATAAACTAAGAGATAACTGATATTTACAAATTTAAATTTTTTTGAAAAAAAACATTAAAACCCTAATTTGGGTCATTATATGAAGGATTTTCACCCCAGAAAAGTGTCAAAATGAGGTCCAATCTAAATTATTAGATCAGCATGACAATGAACTCTTCAAGATGCAACTTCTTGTTAAATTTCAGCCAAAATGGATAATCGAATCAAAAGTTATGGCCCTCGAAAATCCTTGCATCAAACATCATGGGTACCAAAAATGTGAGTTGGGTTGTAATGGTGCACACACCCATGAGAGAGCATGCTATTCTTGATGAAAAAATTGATGGTATGTCATGATTGAGAAGGACAACCCTATGGTTATCAACAAGAGTATTGGGTAAATGCAATGTAAACAAGGGAGACCGTTTCCTATATGCCAAGTCAAGATGATATACCTTTGATTGGAGTCCATGCACTGGTGTTGTAAAATGGGAGGTCTTTTCTCAGTTATAATCCCACACACATGATGCAGATACCCAATCGTAATATAGATTATGACAAGAGCATTGGAAATCAAGATATTTCACAAGAAGCTAGAGCACCTTTGGGATGGCCATGAAAATGGGAGGGGCGGTTTGGTGGAAACCACTAGTGGAATGATGGAGATTGTTGGTGCTAGAAATCATTGCAATATATATTGATTGAAATATTTTTTGTGCCTCCGTGTGGCATCAAAATTCAATTGGATTTGTAGGGGAGAGTATTATTGGTTGTAACATGGGTTACACTTCCCAAGGATCCCCAACACATAGCAAATGCCTTTATGGAAATAACCTTTTTAGGTATATCCCATTGACAAGGCTATTTAGAAGAACTCCATCAAGATCATTGAGTAAATATGCTCCTTTGGGAAAGCATTGTTTAACAATGTCTGGGACAATCCATTTAGACACGAACTTGTCAGGTCCTAGTTTTGTGTCTTTTTTACCGTTGAAAACAAGGACAAAATTGCCCCCAGTAAAGGTGCAACTATGGACATGGAGTTCATAGTAGGATTTGGAATGAAGTTTCATGGCTTCGTTTTGTTGAGAAGAGTCTCAAAATGCCTCATTGATATGTTCAAAATGAATATTTGTTGCTCCAAATCGAGGGTATCCGGTAATAGTTCATTGATTGATTGGAGGGTAGGAATATGACATTCAATAGGGAGGACTACTTCGACTCTATGAATAAGGTGAAAAATAATAAAATCGATGGCATTGTTAACTGTTGTGAATGGTATCCCCATAGAGAAAGAAACAACAAATGATGCCAGTTTGATTTGTTTTTATTAATTGTTCGTTGAAGCATGATTTTAATGATTTTGTTTACAACTTCAACTTGGTCATTGGCTTGAGGGTAGTAAGAAGTTGAGAACTCATGTTTGAATCCTAATAAGGTTGACAACTCCTCAAAATTCTTGTTGCAACGATTTTCGTTATCTGAGACCAATTGTTTTGGGTACACCAAAACATGTTATGATGTATTTAAAGAAGAAGTAGGTGGTTGTAGTGCCAAGGTAGTGAAAGGTAGGCATTTTGTTGACCCATTTAGTAAAGTAATCAATGGCATTGATGATGTATTTGTGGCATTGGGATAATTTAGGATGACACTCCATGAAATCAATTCCCCATTTGTAAATTGGGTCGGCGATGATGACTAGATGCAGTGGGGCGGGTGGTGCTCATTTCTTGCAAGAAAAGACATGATAATTTTTGGAGCATTTGACTGTGTATACACAATATTTAAATAGTAAGGGCCAAAAATAGCTAGCATAGAGGATTTTTTGGATAGTGGCCAATCCTGACAAGTGGCCACCATAAGCTCCATGGTGGCAATCTTGAAAACCTGTTCAGCTTCTTCATGACTTGGGCACAAGGGTAAAATGGTGTAAATTCCCCATCAATACAGGACGTATCCTAGGAGAAGGTATTAGGGGGATTGATGGCATCAACATACAAATTGCAGGTCATTGGAGGAATCCTCATCATATATAGAATCTACCAACTAAGTTTAAAAATAACAAAATCAATCAATATGTAAAATCACATGACTAAAAGTAATGTAAATATATTCTACTAGCGTAACCCTTCCATATAGTTACATGTGCGTTCCTACACGAGATTTCTCTCAAAACTCATGCGAATGTCAAAACGATGAGACCACTTAATTCCACGGCACATTGAAGGCTCAAAATGACTCTCTTGTCTCCAAAATTCGAATAGGCACTTCTCACATTCTTGGGAGCATTGAATATCCCCTCTCATGTACTTGGGAAACCAGTTCAAAGGAATGAGTGTTCACATATATGGATCTAGATGTTTCTTGGCCTCCATTTGGCCTATAAAAGGAAGCCATGGGCATACATTCCATAGGATAAAATAGAGAAAATTTATGTTGTTGGAATTACATTGAGAGCTATTATTTCAATCTACTTCATCCCTCATATTGGCATACACAAAGCTCCCTTGCTATTTACCCCTAAGAGGCAAGTGTTTCTCCATTGTTCTATCCAAGTTATCTTGTAATTGTGTGGACAAAAAGGGCATGCCTAAGGGAGATTGTTGGCTCCCTTTAATCTTGCACATCCTAGGTGACACAATTGTATTTAGCTGGACCATTGGGAAATAAAAACATGGTTTGGCACACTCTTGTTCCATGTTGTTTTGTTTTAGCACTTACCCTCTGTTATTTTAGTTTATTTCTTATTTTTTTTTGTTTCTAATCAAGAGTTTGGTTGGCCATTTGGTGTTTTTAGTTATTGAATTCTGAAACATAAATAATGGGTCATAGCTGCAACCTCAAGTATACTCTCACTATTGGAAGTTTATCCACCCTTGTGTCTAATTTTCCCACAACATCATTATTTTTGGGATTATTTGTGTACTGTTAATCAATAAGCTATGACCCATATCCCATGAGTATAGTCACAACTGACTAGTTTAACATGGTTTTGAATAGTTGACTTAGCACTCATTGCATCGGGTGATGCTCAAAATGGTGAATAAGTGGGATTGAGATAAGTGAAATATATTGTCATGTCCCCTCCCACCAAACTAACTAGCGGAGGTAACATGGCAGGCATACGGGGTGCTAAAATTCACCTCTAAGGCCATATTTTCAACTTCAGTAACATTTAAATGCATGTGCAATGCATATTAAAGATACACAATGGAAATTAAATCAATTACACACACACACAACATGCATATACTAGTATTCTCATCACATGAATAACAATAAAAACCATGCATAAAGATAAATTCATCTTATGCTATTTGCGTGCATTCAATTTTGACAAATCAAATTGGGTCATTTCATTCAATTGGACGTAAACAAACAGTCATTCATAACACATAAATTTATCATAAATAAACAGTAAACACTTATCTTTAATTGGATTTTTCCAAGCAACTAGCTATGGAAGAGAAATGCTCAACCCAACTGTAGATCTTTGTCCAGCCTATATTATTTCATATGGCAGACCGCCCCCGAGCTGGGCTATGTATCCACTAAGGAGGAACTACTCAAGCCCACTCACTGCCATAGTCATAATTACTCATGCTAAGCTAACACAGAGCTAGGTTTTTCAAGCATGTAGGGAAGTAGGGAAGGAGAATGTTAAGCCAGTGAGCTCAACCACAAAGCTACATACATCTCATTTGATATTAGACAACCTTGGCACCCACAATAACTACCACACCCAACACAAGGAAGGTCCCCTTCTCTGCTACATAGTCCCTTAGGCTCCCTTTCACTCCAGTGCTCTTCAAGGTGGGAATAGAAAGGTCTAAGCTGCTAGATCCACAAATATTCTTGCCTTAATTGAGTTTATTAAGCAATTCCGACCTTTGATCTCTCTCCCAATTCAATCCACTCTTGGATTTTTCCAAATTTTGGCCACATGACTCCCAAAACGGAATTGAATTTCCAAGTTTCCAAATATGAGTCTTCCTATGGATTTTTGGGTATTTTACACTCTCAAATTCGTCCCAAGGTTTATGTCTATGGATTTCCCATTAGATTTCTCTGCTCACAACAAAATCTAAGCGTTTTTGGCACTTGAAATCATGGCTTCTTTCTTGGTTACGATTTCGGCAATTCTTCACTGCTGGGAATGCATAATGGCAGAGAATTAATGTCTGGTTGTTCAAAAATGGAATGCAGATGAAGGAGAAAATGAATTTCCATGAGGAAATTAACTTCTGGGCCAAGTAAACTGAGCCCATAACCTACCATACAAATTTCTGAGCTTTCCCATGCTCCATTAATTTCATGAGTTGATTTCTCAGTTTCCTCTTCCTAACATAATTAAATGTGAACATACTAGTCAAGGTGGGTTCTCAAAATGACACTTGGAAACGAGGGATGAAATCCCCCAACCCCTCAATTCTCCTTAGTGGAGACATTCAACCCCCTCATTTTTAGTTGCTTCCATAGCCATCTCTTGGAATTTTATTTGCATTATAAACATTTACATGATTTTACAATTTCCATGGTTTACTAACACATGGATCACAAAATATAAAATACTTGCTTTTACAAGTCATGCATTCGCTAGTGGGGTGTTGGGCTTGATCTCCACGCTAGGAACCTTAGACTGCATATTTACAATATTTACGGGCATGTGTAAGCTAATGAGGGTCACTTTTGGCGCGTTAGATGCAATCAAAAATTGAAAAATCAAGCATCCATCAACTTACTTGTTTTTTTTTATATACTTACACAAGATATATTGCATCGAGTAAAAAATATGAAATGTAGGAAATTGAGTCACGTTTCCGAATATATAGGTTTTAAGTAATGAAAATTTACATAACTATGTCAAATTTCGATTTTACTAAAAGTCACTTTTTATTGTTTTGGCAAATGATAAGGTATATGTTTTTGTGGGTGCATTCTTTCACTGCATAAATGACGGTTTCGGGCTACAAAATATGGTATACATGTATAGAACCCGTAGCACTAGTGCAGCACTATTTTTCCAAAATTAAATGTTTAATTTTTTATTTATTTTTAATTATGTAAGTGATCAAACCTCGAGAACGGTACGTCAAATGTGGGTGCTGCCTTTGAAGGTCTTAATGCAGTCATTTCGACTTGGATTTTTTATAGCATGTAGAGGTCGGTGTCTACTAGTGTAGCATACAATTTTTTTTTAAAATGGTTGTGAAATGAAAAAGTTATGGAATAAACACTAACAGTATGTTTTTTGACTTAAGGAGTGATGACACAAGAAAATTAGGAAATAAATAAAAAAATATAAATATTTTTTAAAAAAAAATTACATATTTGGAATCTGCATAAAAAATTCTATCTATGCCTAAAATTTCTTCAATAATGGTCATGTATGTCATGCGGTAGAGAGCGGTGAAAAACAGGCTTACTAAGAAAATGGTGGAAATGTCTAATTAGCTATGGTTTAGTAAATTCCGTAGCACAGGTTTGGTAAATCGAAACCAACCACATAGAACTGTGGATGACACGCGGGCATGGGAGGAGTGGGGTATTAGGAGAACAGGAACGCGTGCGCGCTATGTTTAAATTCAAATAACATGCACGCGTTATAGTTAAATTCAATTTTTTTTGTTTTCGTGCCTAATGTTATACTAAATGTGAGTGCATTTTGTATATACAAAATGCACTCGCGTTATATATATACATAACACGCGTGCTTTATTATCTTCACAAATTTATATTTTCAAGTGTTCGGTGGAGATAAAGGGGGCGCGAGAAAGATGACGATGACAAAGATTAGCCTGCAACTATTGCATTAGATAACTTCATTTAGTGATGGATCTAATTTGAATGCCATAGAATTAAATAGCTTCATTTAGCCACGGGCCTAATTTGATTGCCATAGAGTAACCATCAATGACTGCATTAGATAGTTGCACTGACTCCATTAAAATTCAATTGGACCGAGTCCTAAAAAGACCGAAATACTCCACTCAACCCGCTTAAATGAATTTGAGAAATAATACCCCTGTGACTCTATCGGGTTAGTTTCGACAGTTAAAAATTTCAGGTGGGTATGCCATAAAAGGTTGATCGATCTCTAGTCCACCTATAAAGTTGAATCAGATGGCTCGAAACCATAATCATAATACGAACCGATTCTAAAACCAAAGTAAGTAGTTTAAGTATAACTCTTACCTACATCAGATTGTCCAGTGACCATAATTCCTGTCAGACTAAGTGGCAACTGCAGAGTAGACTAAGAGAAACTAACATAAAATCCAAGATAAAAAGGTGAAGAGGGGGAACTTGTTCGTATTTTCATAGTTGGGCATTTTTCTTTGATATTAGTTATTTTTTTTTTAAAATTTTGAAGAGCAACTTGAGTTCCTAGTAATTTTTATATCATTTTGTTTTCAAACAGAAACCACCCATGGAGAGTGGAGATGCTACACTGGCTGAATGTCATATTTGTTAGGAAGAGGACAACAAAGGAAATATGGAGAATCCATGTGCTCGTTCTGGCACCTCGAAGGTAGGGGTTTACGGTTTAGGGGACAGATAAGAATGAAAGGTTTATCTTTATTGAGTGTTTATTATTGAATTCTTCATCCCAATTTGTGTTTCGCTCTCCACAATATGCTTAGAGTAATGTCTAGAACGTTGGTCCCATAGAAAAGGAGATTCCATATGTGAATTGTGTTATCAGGTTCATGGTTTTTTTATTTTCCATTTTTTTTATTAAACGTAATTAACTTTTCATTCATCCATTTTGGTTTTAGAACTTGAAAAATATAGAATTTCCTAATTTATAGATGATGTTTTAAGTTGATGGTATTATTTAAATCAGTCTTTTTCCTAAGCCTTTCACACTTCTTGCAATTTGAAAAGCCAATTCTATCTCTCTACTACTCCCCTAGCCCAAAACCCCCTACTCTCTATCTCTCTCCCCTCCTATCCCTAGCCCTTACTAACCCAGGCTCTCTCAGTCTCTCTCTCTTCCCTACACCTCCACCTACCTCTAACCACACCTCCCATCTCTCTTTCTCACTCCCTACAACTAACACCCTCTCCTCTCTCTCTCTCTCTCTCTCCTCCCCCCACAACCATTACTAACCCCCTCTCTCAGTATCTCTCTCTCTCTCTCTCCCCCTTGCTAACCCCCCTCCTAGCCTCTTAAAATTTACTAACCACCCCTCTCTCACTCTCTCTTCCTTGCTTCTACACCTCTCTCGCTCTCCCCCCACTCTCGCTCTCTTCTAATCGCCCTTCCCCTACCACTACATGATGATGATGATGAAGATGGAGATGACGACGACGATGCTGATGAAGATGATGATGATGATGATGATGGTGATGAAGATGATGATGATGATGATGATGATGATGATGATGATGATGATGATGATGATGATGATGATAAAGGGGGTGAGAGAAAGATGATGATGATGAAGATGAATATGAAGATGATGGTGATGAAGATGATGATGGTGATGCTGATGATTAAGACGACGATGATGATGGTGATGATGGTGATGAAGACGATGATGATGATCATGATGATGAATATCATGATGAAGATGATGATGATGATGAATATGGTGATGATGATGATGATGAAGATGTGTTGTGGGGAAAATGCACCTATAGTTCAGGGGAGAAACTACCAACTTCCAGTGATAAAGATAGACTTACAAGCATTCTGCAAGTATAACAAATAAATGAAGAGATTAGGGTTTAGATATGTAGGCACCTTATCCAGAAGGTTGATCCTAGCTTTGCCTCCCTCGCTCTTCAATACTTATCCAGTGTCGCAATGCCAAGACCTGCAAAACAACTTCATACCTTTCTCAAACACATTTGACTACATATATAAGATTGATATTCATAATAGAAGAAGACATCAGATTATAAACAAACTGTAATCAAATCTAATACACATTAATAGGTCATGTTTGGAAAGAGAAGAACGTCTGATCTTTATTAATGAATGAAAGCAAGTACATAAAGTTATACCTTCTTTCAAGCTTGGCACTTCATGAAACCTAGATTCAAGGTCTCCTGGTTCCATTCTCCAAGGATTCCAGCCTCTAGTCAACTGTGCTAGGGTTTACCAAAACTGAAGCACAAGAGAGGGGGATGAGGGTCTCCATTCCTCCAGCATAACTTTGTAATTGGGCTTAGTCCCCTCACATGGCCCTTCTACCCTCCTTATATAGTCAGTGAGGAAGACGAAAAGAAGTTATAACCAAGTAGGAGGTTCCCCAACCAACTTAACTTACTCGAATTTTGAGATTTTGACCAAAACAGGGGTGTACGCTACTCTACAGTAGACAAAGTCGCATACATATGGAGTTGAGCGCTACTATTTCAACAGTGGAGTCTCGCTTAGTAGGGTATACACGCTACTATCATGCCTGTGTACCAGCGCTCATGTTAAAAAATGGCCAAAAACAAGCTTTTTTGCTCATTTTCAGGAGATGGTTTGGTTTGGAAAAATGTTCCTAAGGGTCATATACATCAAATCGGTCAAGAATGAGGTAATTTCAACCATTTTTAGTGTCCCAAATGACTCCTCCATCCACAAATGTCCTGTTGTGTGACTGAAACTTGATCTCAAGAAGTGTCGTCATGCGACCAAGGGAAGCAAGTGTCATCACGGACAGAGAGGTGTCATTTCAAGCTATAACAGATGCCCCCTAATGTATGAGGTCAGAGGGAGTGCGGGAAATGATGGCCGAAATACATTATAAATAACAAAGAGTTGAATCATGGAGGAACGGAGAAACCAGAATCATAGGCTCAAATGAAGTACTTGAAAGCAAAGGCAATGTCATACAAACTCATCCTTAGGGTAACTGTCCATGTTCAAATGGTGGAACATGACCTCCAAGAGGATACAATAATGATCCAAAATACTGATGCATCTATCATGGCCACTATAATACAAGCGTGCATCCATGAGGAACATAAGTGTAAACATAACCACATAAATACAAGGTGGATCTATATCAAAACTGGAGAACATAGCCATAGAGAACAAGATGGATCTATGTCTCATCAAGAGCCCAAAAAGAGTGTGGCTCAGTCTTGCGCAACTTGGGCGATAACATAAATGAGGTGATGCTATCGAGGATCCCAAGGTCTTCATCCAAAAACAACCCAAGGTACAAACCTATCCATGCGAATGAATGAGTTGATGTCGAACATGGGAGGTGTCGTTTGATTACCGGTCATTGATGTATACCGTTAACAAACGCGAGGGTGTCCACCAATAATGAAAATGGAACCCAAGGTACCTAGTACATTCAAACAAGTGCGAATGAGTGGTGTTTCCATTGAACACTTGAAGAATCCATCAGATAGAAGACATTGATGTATTCCCATCTATCCAATAGCGAGGAAAACTGCCACTAATGACTGCAATCCCCAAGGTACTAACCGAAACTCTAAACTTCATTCCCAGAGCACAATGAGCTGAAGTCGATGGGAAGAAGTCCGTTGGAAGGGAGGTCTTAATGCATCCTCCATCATCCAACACGAGGGATACTCAAACAGGTATGAGATGATTTGGAGTAGGACTAAACACATGATGAAACATACTGACACCAAGGAATGGCCGACACATGAGGTCAAGGCAACTGCAGAATGGCCGACACAGGTTATATCCTTGAACAGTGAGCACGACACAAGTGTGACTTAGGCAGCTTTGAACACAAAGGGACCACGACGCAAGTCTACAATGTAGGAGACATTAACAGAATCTCCAAATGATTGGAAGACTAACCAAACGGAGGAGTAGGAACTCTAAGATCAGGTTTACCCTAAGGCCAATGCTAGAACCCAACTTGTTTGATAGACTCAAAAAAGGTGCTTTGTTCAAGGAGATAGTTGACTTGCTGCCATCATATTGAAAGATATTTTAACATTCTTCCCTTCCCTTTCCTTTTTCATTTTTAAACAAGCTTGACAAAGAAATAAAGCATGCTCGACGGTATTTTCACATTTAAGGAGTCTGAAAAACCTAGAAGAAAACTCCATACACCTATCCATGGATTTTATATCGAGCCCGGATTGGTCTGTGCTCAGCGGTATTTTCTTGTTTAAAGAGTTGAAAAACTTAAACAGTCCTCTATACACCTATCCGTGGATTTTATATTGAGCCTGGATTTGTATGTGCTCAGCGGTGTTTTCTTGTTTATAGAGTTAAAAAACTTAAACAGTCCTCTATACACCATCTCGTGGATTTTACATCGTGCCCGAGTAGGTGAATGCTCGCTTGGTGTTTTCACCTTTCGAGAGTCTGAAAACCCTAAAGATGACTCCAAAGGTCCTTTTTCGTAAAGTTAGTCTCCTTCCCCAAAAAAGTGTAAAATGATGGAAGAAGAACTCTTCTAGCGCATACAAGAGTATACCTAGAGTATACCTTTTCCGTAAATTATCCACCAAGGCCCGGAAAAGAGGTAATTCTATACCTAAGTGGATGTCGGTTCAGTTATTTTAACGAGCCCGAAAAGACAACTATGCTCGGCAAACTTTTCCTATTTAAGGAGTCTGAAAAGGGCTTAAAAGAACTCCATAGGGATCTTTTCCGTAAAGGTTTAACGAGTCCAGAAAAGTAAACTCATGACATCCTTAGTATTTTTAATGAGCTCAAAGGAGATATAGAAAAATGCTCATAAATTCCTTACTGTTTTTAATGAGCTCGAAGTGAAGATGAAAGAAATGCTCATAGCCTCCTTACTGTTTTTAACGAGCTCGAAGGAAAGGTGGAAGAAATGCTTGTAACCTACTTACTATTTTTAACGAGCTCGAAGTAAAGGTAGAAGAATGCTCGTAACCTACTTACTGTTTTTAACAAGCTCGAAGTAAAAGAAGAATGCTCGCAATGGGAAGAGACGAGTGTCAGGAACATGCGAAACTAGCTTCAAGCGCATGGAACAAAGCTATGCCTAATGCAAGGAACATGAGCAAGATAAGTACACTCAGGGTGTCTCCTCCAGGTAAAAGGTGTCAAATTGTGAGGGAAAAATGATACAAGGCTTAGCGGAAATGAGATCAGAGATGGAGGCTTATACAACAGGATAAAAGCGTGGAAGCCGGCATCAGGCTCATTAGCACAAGTGAGATCATAACAGATGCACATACAACTTGAACATAAAGATGGGAGCCTTATCAGGGATGCCAAAAATAGATGAGGAAGAAAGATATGAGGCTTCTTCTCAAAGTCATGGTAAATCTAAAAAGGCTCCTGAGCCTATGAGAAAAACTCAGCATGGGTACCAAAATGGCATAAGGGTGCTGACTAGGGTGACCCATGTTAGGTAGGCTCTGCTGTCGGACTGGTGCACAATGCATAAAGAGATGGCTAACACACCAATATCCAACAGGTTCGACCCTATGGCGAATTCGGATGGCAAAAGGTTCAAATGCAACATAACATCAGGGAAGCCTAAACCTATATGCAAGGTTCCGAATATACCTGACATGGTCGCACAAGGTGTCGAAAAGGACCAGTAAGCAAGTATACATCCAGCTAAGAATCCTGTCTCCAAGAAACATTAGTACCAGGATCATATCTAAAACATATGTAAAGAAAGACCCGATACAAGTCACTGTGGTAGAAATACTTTCAACTTCACTATCATCAACAACAGGCATAAACGAGGCAGAGTTGTCAAATGAAGACTCTATGGTACCCAAGCCCGAGGACTTACAATCAACAAGATCAAATTCAGGATGAAGATCAAAGTTGAAGGACATGATGGAATCTGCAGGAACAAATTCATCATCACGGGAGTTGAAAATTCTAGAAGCATAATCAAACTCAGTAGGAACATCGATTTGCGGATCTATAGGAGAGTCCAAAGACTGAACAATAGGAAGATCAGACTTTAAGGTCAAACCAGGGCTGGACATAACTGTGACTGGATCAACATCCAAATGAATAGCAAACTGTACTATGGACTCTAGGAAAACTTCATCGGAAGGAAGTATATCATCCCAGATAGAACACATATCTAAACATTCAGATGGAGGTGTCACTTGGTCAAAAGCTGAGACCAAGTACCGAGAAGGCAAGCATGAACTCACAGACTCCTTCTCAGTAGCAGTTGAACTCAAAGAACAATATGCCAGAAAATTCCCATGTGACATAGTAGTTCCTAATGACGAGGGACCTGACTAGTCTACAGTTGGGTAATAAGGAGGATCAACGAATGCAAGCTGGTCGATGGTGACAATGTTTTCGTTATGAGGGAAATGCATCACATGAAAAAGCGTAGACACCATAGCATGCATAGCATAAATGTAATCATGCCCGAGGATCATATCAAAGTCCACAGGGTCCTTTAAAACCATAAAATCAACTAAGACTGTTTTTCCACCCAAAGTAACAGGTGCCTGACGGAGGAATCCAAACGGTTCACTAGGTCTTTTATCGAAGGTCAATGGCCAATTAACAGCTGGAATAACATTAGGGAAACCCAAATCTCTCCAAGCATAAGCAGATAAGATACTAACAGAAGCACCTTCATCAACAATGCATCGATCAACCGTATGGTTCCCGATATCAACCTTTATCTGGAAAGGTGTTGAAGAAGGAAGACGAGGCTCGGCTAGACTATTCCAATCAAAGGAAACAATCCTAGGGCTTGGTAGGGGTTCACGTGGCACAGATGAAGTCCCCCCTTTTCAGGAATATCCAAACTGGTAATGCAGAAGACTTCAGCAATAGGTGCATCAATCTCTGAAGGACTGATGGGATCGGTCGAAGATTGCATCGATTTGATCACTTCACTCTTTGAAGGAAGAGTGGGGTCGACCAAAGATTGCATTGGTTCAACCACTTTATCAACCAAAGGTTGATCTGACTACAGGGAATCTATAGACAACTCAGGAATAGAGGTTCCTTCAGACATGGACCACACTCTTCGTGCCTCTGGAATGGCAGGGCATCGGTGAGTAAGGTGATCTCCCTTACAAAGTTTACAAGGGAACTTTGGTTTCCGTCCTATAGGTTTAGACTCCTTTATAACGTCAGTACTCTCAGCATTACTAGCATTGGCTGACAGCTTTCCCCCAGCATGACTCACAGAGGCTGGTTGCTCAGAAGCATCAGAATTTTGAACTAAGGACCACACTTTTTGCACTTCTAGAAGTAGAGGGCATAACTAAGTAAGGTGATCTCCCTCGCAAAACTTACAAGAGAACTTAAGCTTCTGTTTTTTTGGTTTGTCGACAATGTCAACTCCCTCAGCATGACTTGCAGTGGCTAATCTGGTGTCTCCAGTATGACTCACAGGAACTGGTGACTTTTCATTAATATGACTAGCAGTGATCAATGACGTGTCCTCAACATGACTGACAGTGGTTGAAGACAAAATTTCAGTATGATTTTCAGTGACTAAAAGTTTTCTCCCAGCATGACCTCCAGAGGCTGGGTAGGTGCCCCCTGCATGAATTGCAGAGGCAGGGTGCTTGCCCCCAGCATGACTTGTAGAGGCTGGGTTGCTGCCCCCTTGTTTTGGCATCTTCTTCCTATTCTTCCTCCGTCTATTCCTTTTAAACTGTTGGTTACTAGTATTTCTACTTTCGCCACATGAGGTAGAAGGAGGAGGAGAAGATGTTACTGGAAAAGAAGGCCCAGGGTTCTGATGCTCTTGATTTGAGGTGCTCACAAAAGAAGCGTCAGGAGCATGCAAGGCATTCAAAGTGGAAAACAACCAAACCAGTAGCCCTATGGTGAATCCAGGAAGATTCAAAGTAGCCATTAATGGAGTACCAATGTTTCCAATGAATGGAACAGCACAAGGATCCCCCGGAACAAGGGTACCTTGATTGGCACTCGTCGGAACGCTAGACATAGTTTCCTGCTCAAATCAACAAGAAGTTCTCTAAGGCAAACTAAAACAAGTAGCACAAAGAGCACACCACTAAAAAAGGTCCTAGGTAAATCAAACCAGGCAAACAGATGCCTTGCGGAGAAGAGTCTGGGATGATTAGGGCCCAGAACAAATCAACGAAGGATGAAGGACAGTTACCCGGGGTCCACAATACAATGGCTAAGGGTGCAAGCGCTGGAATCACCCAACCACCCTCCCAAAGACCTGCAAGGGATTTCCTCCCACGTCTGTCCTAGGTACAGCAAATATACCCTCCGCTGTCACCTGTGTATGAACCTATGGTCAGATACTAAGGATACCACAACACCGAAGACTCCTGGGGGAACAGTCGTTGGTCGAATCAGAAGGCGTGGGTAGGGTAACTGAGCCCGAAACTCAAAAGAGTCCCCAAACGCGATCCAATCCTAGTATATGCTTGAAACAAAAAGTAGGAGGATTATTCCCAACAATCTGATCTCACAAGACCTACTACATAGATCCCGGGAAAGCTTTGAATGAAGTGGGTTTACCTGTGATAGTCGAACTATGATTTTTGCGTAATGTGTGATCTTGGGTGGTTTAAGGTGTTTTAAACCCAAGATCCTTACCAAGACTAGTTGGTGTAGTGTAACCTAGAAAAGAAAATGTTGCTAGTACATTTTATTAGAGTTCATTTTAAAGGTTACTTGCTTACTCAAGAAGGTAGTGGGTGTGTGAGAGTGGTTATAATAGAGATAGAGTACTGAAAATGAAATATTTACCACCAAACAAATCTTTTTCTTTTCAATGAAAGTCTTAAAATTCTGATCTAGAATGCATGTGCAAATGCAATTTTTAATATTTCGAATGCAAAAAAGGGTAAAAATAAAGTCTAAATGTACAAAATTAAACTCAAAACCTAAGAATGCAGCTACTCAAGCAACTAGGTATGCAAAAGAAAAATTGTTCTTTTCGATGCAAAGCACTCTAAAATCTTTTATGCCACTTGCAAGGTACTCTATTCAGAAAATGAATCAAAATTCTTTATGCTTTCAAAGGTAAGAAACAAAACTAAAACTAACCTATTATACAAGCAAAGCAAAGAAACTTTCAGGTTCTCTTTATGAAACAGTAAAAGCTACCAAATATGACTTTCAAATTCTTATTGATGTAAGCATGCCAACCATTGGGAAAAGAGTACAAAAACTACTTTTAGACCCAAATGAAGTGAATGACCTACGAAGAAGTATGGTTTGGTAAATTCAAGTATTCACATAAACAATGCAAACAAGGTCTTGAACAACAACCAAAACACTTGAGCTTTCACTACAAAAGAAAAACTAAAAGCATAAGGGAGGATAAGGAACCAACCTAAAAGAGAAATTTCACTCAAATAGATACAAACAGGGTCAAGAAGACTCAAGAGGTTTCAAATCCAATGGAAATGGGGCAAGCAAGTTCAGTTAGACTCAAATTAGGGTACAAAACAACAAACAGGTCCACAACCCCCCAACTTGGGTCAACAAACCCCAAAACTTTCCAAACAAGCCCAAATTGATCAAAAGAGGTTCAAATAATGAATGTAGGATCAACACAAGGATGGGAGACCACTTACAGTGGGTTAACACCGACCTAGGGTCATCAGGGACCCCAAAAAAATGCAGCCATAGCCCCCAGATTTGCGTCCACAACCCAAAAAATCAAAAATGTCAAACCCAGATTTTGAGCGCTACCGTGTATGAGGCATACCAGCGCTCATAGCAGGATGGGCGCTACTGTGCAGAGAAAAAGTAGCATATGGGCGCTACTGTGTTGTACAAACAGTAGCGTACAGGTGGAAAAAGTTGGAAAAATGGGGTTAAAACCACCACACCTGGGTCCACAAGGGTTTGCAAGGGCTGGGAAGGGTCTGTAAGAGCCAAGGAGGGTCAAACAGAGCCTACTAACTGATCCTAATCAATAAAATGAACAAAGACCATCAAACAAGACTGAAGAAATGACCTTGGATACCCCTAAGCAGTTAGGCTTTCCCCAACGGAGTCGCCATTCTATTGTGGGGAAAATGCACCTATAGTTCATGGGAGAAACTACCAACTTACGGTGATAAAGATAGACTTACAAGCATTCTGCAAGTATAACAAATAAATGAAGAGATTAGGGTTTAGATATGTAGGCACCTTATTCAGAAGGTTGATCCTAGCTTTGCCTCCCTCGCTCTTCAATACTTATCCAGTGTCACAATGCCCAGACCTGCAAAACAACTTCATACCTTTCTCAAACACATTTGACTACATATATAAGATTGATATTCATAATAGAAGAAGACATCAAATTATAAACAAACTGTAATCAAATCTAATACACATTAATAGGTCATATTTGGAAAGAGAAGAATGTCTGATCTTTATTAATGAATGAAAGCAAGTACATAAAGTTATACCTTCTTTCAAGCTTTGCACTTCACGAAACCTAGATTCAAGGTCTCTTGCTTCCGTTCTCGAAGGATTCCAGCCTCTAATCAACTGTGCTAGGGTTTACCAAAACTGAAGCACACGAGAGGGGGATGAGGGTCTCCATTCCTCCAACATAACTTTGTAATTGGGCTTAGTCTCCTCACATGGCCCTTCTACCCTCCTTATATAGTCAGTGAGGAAGAGGAAAAGAAGTTATAACCAAGTAGGAGGTTCCCCAACCAACTTAACTTACTCAAATTTTGAGATTTTGACCAAAATAGGGGTGTACGCTACTCTACAGTAGACAAAGTCACGTACATATGGAGTTGAGCGCTACTATTTCAACAGTGGAGTCGCGCTCAGTAGGGTATAGATGCTACTATCATGCCTGTGTACCAGCGCTTATGTTAAAAAATGGCCAAAAACAGGCGTTTCTGCTCATTTTCAGGAGATGGTTTGGTCTAGAAAAATGTTCCTAAGGGTCATATACACCAAATGAGTCAAGAATGAGGTAATTTCAACCATTTTTAGTGTCCCAAATGACTCCTCCGTCCACAAATGTCCTGTTGTGTGACTGAAACTTGATCTCAAGAAGTGTCGTCATGCGACCAAGGGAAGCAAGTGTCATCATGGACGGAGAGGTGTCATTTCAAGTTATAACAAGATGAAGATGATGATCATGATCATGATGAAGATAGAGGTGAAGACGACGACGACGATGATGATGATGATGATGATGAAGATGACAATGATGATGATGAAGATGAAGATGACGGTGATGAAGATGAGGATGATGATGACGATGATGATGATGATGATGATGATGATGATGATGGTGATGATGATGATGATGATGAAGATGACGATGATGATGATGAAGATGACGATGATGATGATGAATATGGAGATGACGGTGATGATGATGATGATGATGATTATGATTATGATGATGA
>BSBM01000711.1:9615000-9845000 GCA_027924585.1 Larix kaempferi | reverse complement strand
GAAGATGATGACCAAGATGATGATGAGGAGGAGGAGGAGGATGAGGATGATGATGAGGAAGTGGGCGATAATGATGATGATGATGATGGTGATGATGATGATGACGAGGATGATGACGATGACGAGGATGATGATGATGAGGATGATGATGAAGATGATGATGATGACGAAGATGATTATGAGGAGGAGGAGGAGGAGGAGGAGGCTCCTTGCAGAGGGATAGTGTCATGGATTCTATGTGTTATTGATGAGACATGAGGTCTAGAATTTTTAATTAAGGCCCAGGTGGAATTCAGTTGAGCTCAATATGCTTCAATAAGATCTCGAGGAACTGGTTTTTATTCTTTGATGATGTTCAATGCTTTTCAACATATCCACGGTCTTGCATGGTAGGCTAAGGATGCATTCATGGCATTTGATCTTTACAAAATATGTGTTTTGTCAAAATGAAATTCAAATTGCCTCTTTGATGAATCCTCCTCTACAAGACTTCATTTATTGCATGAATGTCACAAACTCACAGAAACTATAAACAACACTCAATGGCATGCAACTATAACCACAAACCAAGCAGAGGATGATTTTATGCATTGATATAGAGAGGTGGCAGTAGGCACACAATATGGAGAAACAATGAGTTAGAAAAAACATTTGGACCAAAGTACCACAATGCTTATTAATAAAATTAAAAAAAACAATTTTTGGCTGAGGAATTGTGGTTTATCACCACATTTCTCTTCGACACTCGCCATCAAAATACGTATAAAAATAACACATATTTACATCCTCTTCCATTTAAATCCTCATCGCATAGTCATAAATAAGGATTATTATGCATGCACATCCTCACCTTACAATGTCAATTTGGTCAAGGCGCATAGACAACCATAAATTATCAAATGTGTCAAAGAGTAAGCCCTTCCAATAAAAATTAAGACCCACCCTTCAAACTTCATCACCGAGTCCAATTTATGCAAATATTTTCGAAGTGGGGGAACGTTTGGCATTAAATGGTGTAAACGTTGGGGAATAAATGGTTTAAACGTTATACAGGGGCACGTACGTGGGTTTGGGCATGTGCGCGCTCCTCATGTGTACACGGGAAAAACACGCATGCGTGGCCCTGTTACTAGTTAAAAAAAAATAGAGTTCTCTATTTCCTGGGAATTCTACCAAAAACATGGGTTTCACTTCTTCTGCGGGTTTCAAGCTCTCACAGGTTGCTCATTGGCTCACACTCATTGATATTTTGGACACTCTTTGATCTATTGGACACAAAATCACCTTTGGAATCTATCAAACATCTTCAATGGTCTTGGAATCTAGTGGATTCATTCAAGCTACCAGTTTCCATTGCAAGTGGAGATCATTTCTATAGAGGTATGGTGAATTGTAAATGAGTCTTTTCATTCACAAGATTTGAGATGAGTCCATGCCTTTTTGTTTTTATCATATGCCCACAACAATATCCATGCATAGACAACAATGAATTTGACAAGAAGATTTCCCAAGTTTACATCTAAAAAAACTCATATGAACACTAGACAAGATGAAGTATGCAACCTCCTCATTGTGTAATTAGTTCCCAAGTTAATTTTGTTCTTTTCACCTCATATTATGCTAAAACAAAAACCACACATTCACTAAACATAACTAAAAATATCACTTCAACTCATCCACAAAACCTCAACTCTCTCATCTCTTATTCACTACCATTGTATGGAATGAGGATATCTGTAAGTATATGCACATTTCCTTTCTCTATGAATCCAAATATGATAATATTCATCCATATTTACCATCCTTACAATATCCTCTCACCTTTAATAATGATTTTTTTTCCAAAAACCAAGACTTTCCCACTTCATGCTCTATTCAACATGATGATTGTTGGTATAGTCCCCAGTTCCCCACTCTCCAACACCTCCCCACCCTATATATTTCACATTGAAAGGTCAAATTATATTCCCCCTAATCACACTTCCCAAGACCATGATCCTTGTTAGAAATCTTTGCATCCTCCTTAAGGTTTTGCACAAAACAAGGTATACATTCATTCTATTGCGATGCATTGTTGAATTCAACCATGGGTATTTTAAACTCAAAATCACATTCTATCATCTCAAGGTTTATAGATCTAAGGAAATAGTTTGTTGTTGTTTTTTCAACTCCTTAATGTGTTATATAACCTAGTAATTTACAATGGTAAAGGACATTGCCTGAAATGGAAGGATATACCATTCCACTAGGAAGACAAGGCAATCAAACTAGGTGCAAAATTTAGAATTGATAACATTAAGGGAGAAAGCAAAAAATGTAACTAATTAAGGTTACCTTATTTGATGTAGAAAAACTATCAAACTATTCCCAAGGCATCTCTAGCCATCTCTGTTGTAGGGTGTTACTACCATAATTTTTATGAATTCATGGCTAGGAAAGACACTAGTTTCTCCTCTCTACACTTGACCAAACATCATCTATATTGATTGGAATTGTAAGGGATAATGATGTTTATTCAAACACAAATAAACCAACATAGTCTATAGTTGTATATGTTAATTTGTAAAGTGGTAAGCTATGTTGGAATATGTCAGGTTCATTGTATAATGGCACTAATATCATATTTGTTGTTTCTTTTGTAGGGGTAGGCCTGATAGTTGTGTTAAAGAGACTTTTGGAGATGGGAAACCCACAAAACGAAAAAAAATAGAAGGAATCTGCCCATTGAAAAAGTCAATGACTTAAGAGAAAAGGCCAGGTTGGGAATCGAAAGATTGAGACATGGTCCTATCATTGCCCCAGATCATGCCACTGATCCTAACATAGTTGTTGAAATGACAACCTCTTGTTCAGAACCATGGGTAAAGGGGTCGTGTCCAACGGACCCAACTCAAATTCCAACATCAACACAATATCCAACCAACAATCCATCAACGATTCATTCTGAAGTTCCTCACGACACAAGAATTTTGGGAGATGCTACATGTGTAGAGATGGACATACTGCCTTGCTTAATTTGCAATATCCCCAAGAAGACCACAACCCTGTTGACCACACTCCCACTATGGCCCAATCTATGAACCAAGCACCACAACAAACAAGCTCGAGATTCATGTATCATGTCCACCCTCCCTACCTCGACTGTCCAATGCAAGAAGAAGAAATCCTAAACATATTCATGTGGATGAGAGTGCTATGTCGGGGCTTGAAGGCAAGTTGCCAAAATGCACTATCGAATGGAAATGCAACAAAATTGTCAAAGAATATTTTGAATCCAAAGGTGATGCAGGTAAATGTCAATTATTGCTATGTTTGTTAAAGTCACGTTCTTTAGCTGTTGTCAGGAGAATTTTGGGCATAAAGATGGTTAAAATTTCAGAGGCCAACAGTCATATTGGTAGAAATTTCTAATCTGCATTTAATGCGATTGGGAAGAAGTCTCGTACAAAAGATCTTTGTGCAACTCGTCGTGTTTTAGCGGAATCAGTTGTAAGAAAGTCCACAAGGCAACGTCGCCTGCTATCACACACTTCTCACATACTCAAATTAAATAGAAAAACTATTAAAAAGTACTATGTTATAAGAGAAAATATTGACATTCCAGGTGGAAACGATTGTTGGGCTTTTGTTGGTAGGTTGCCTCATGCAGATAGGAATCTAATTGATGTTGTTAAGGAGTTAGTACAAAAGTTTTGGCATGATCATACTAGACCTTCATCAAACCAAAGAGACGTGCTAAAACTGAGAAAAGATTCTACTGAATATGAGCCCCATGTTAAACACTTCCTTGACACCACACAGACTGAACTCTATGAGAGATTCAGGAATGAGCACACACAATTGAACCTGGGCCAAAGGTCCTTTGAGAAATGCAAACCATGGTACATTCGTATATGCATTGATCGGAAAACTTGTTGTTGTAGATACCACGTAGAATATGAATATTATTATGACACATATAAACATATATTTTGTGATTTGCATACTAACATTGTGCAGGGATACAATGAATCTATACTACCACCGAATGCATCAAGAGACTTTATCCACAACATCATGTGTCCAAGGCCCGAAGGACAAAAGTATTATGAAAAATCTTGTCTATATGGGACATGTTCTATGTGGAGTGGGTTTTATCTCTTGAACCATTGCATTCATGAAAGCAAGGACACAAAATTTGGCATGATGGGTGTGGAGATGCAGAGCTTCAAGTATGTGACCTATCAATTAGACAATTTCAGAGAAAGTAAAAAGAGTGCATAAAGTCATAGGTACAAATGAATATTACATATTTTTCATATTACACGTTCAATTTATGGCATATACATTTTTCCAAAGGCCAAATTGTAATATTTCCCTTGTTTCCATGGTAACAAGTACCGGTATGTGACTTCTTGACGAAATTCTACGAGAAAACCGAGCAGTATGTTCAACATGTGCATGTAGCGCGATGGCAAGATGAGCAGTACAGAAAATGTAGTGACACATTTTCCGTTGGAACCATAGTGTCAATTGTGGATTTTGCAGAAAATTACACCCTTCAGCCACAAAATGAAATCCAGAGTCAATACTACCTTTCAAACCAAGTCAACATCATGGTACATATTATGTATAGGCATGGGCCAGAGAGCAACAATGACAAGAGGATAATACTGAAGGAGACAAACTTTTACATAAATGATCAGTTAAAGGAGAGAGATATACATTGTTTTCAAATTTTCTATGATCAGTTGAAGGAGAGAGATATACATATGGATCAACATTGGATATGGTTGGATGGTTGTGCGGGCCAGTTCAAAAATGCCCAAGTATTCCAATGGATGAGTAATTTGCATAAGACTTATAACGTGTCGCATATCTGGAACTATTTTGAGACCGGGCACGGCAAAGGCGCGCATGATGGGGTCGGTGCATGCATCAAGACCACACTAAGAAGGGAAGAGATGAGGTTTGACAAGGAACCTCATATCCGAGATGTGCGGTTCACAGTTCAATGGTGCTCCGCAACAATGTCAGATTGAGCAAGATATCAACAAACATCATTGGTGGCAGGACGTGTGGAGAGAAATTTTTGGCTAGTGGTTGACATAGATCGATTGCGTTCCTATAGTTGCAGCACAGTACAAGGAACACATGGATTTCATTCAGTTCGAAGCTCAAACAACCACTTATTTGAAATATGGACGTGAAAGCTTGCATGCTTTTTCAACCCTTGCAGTAGTGGCGAATGGGATGAATGCGAATGGATGGACTGGGTTGATGAATGGGATCGTGTGCCACTTGCAGTAGACCAACGTGCAGTTGTTGAAACAATCTAGTTAGAGGAGGGCCAATCAGCGATTTCTACAAACTACGACCATATCGCAGATCTTGTACAACCAGGACACATATACGCAGTTGTTGCACCGAAAGACAATGAATGGGGCATGGATTATTGGTTGGCATGGTGCATCCAAGGTAAGCAAACCCTCTACGGATCATTAATCGACGATGAAGGAATTGAATTTCCTACTGGATCGATGGTGGTTAAGGGGGAATATCTTACACTAGATTGGAAGTCAAGAAAGACTAGTGGGCATGTATTCATGGATTACAGACTAGGTTCAGTGGTGTATCACTTCACAAACTTGATCTTTGGCACAAACATCCATCTTTAGACAATGTCAAGCAAGAGCTCAACCCAGGTACGCTACTACCTGCCTCATTCAGAGCACGAGAGATTGATGGAGAAAATTAGCAACAGAGAGGATCTAGATGGATTTATTGAATGAGGCCAGTCAACTTTACATAAGAGAGAGAATTGCATCAAAGAATGTTATGTTCTACATCGAGGTATGTGTAGTTTTATGTTATTTCATTGGTACATGCATTTTTTGTTGATACATACATACATACATGTCTTTGGCTATGTTTTTTATTTTTCCTATATGTATTAAACTATTCCATGCTTCTCTTTTATGTTGAATAAAATGGTGATGTGATTTGGATCAAATTTGAGTAAATTGAGTTAGTATTTTCTTAAATATATCTATTTATGTTTGTAGCATTTGAAGATAGCGGTTTTGATAGTTTCTCAAGATTAGAATTACCTAGGTTTTAGGAATTTTTTTGAAGTACATAATCTATTACAATGGTCTTGAAAATTTAACTTGGTATATGAAACCTTCTAGGAATCCATGTATGGATAGAAGGGTCTTCCACTTGGGGTAGGGAGTTATCATAAAGTTTCAAGGGTGGTATTTTTGAGATCTATACTTGATAAAAGCATTGGGGAACTGTGAAATTACTTATCGATCAAATATCTCTTTAGTTTCTCTCTCTTTAGTTTTGTGTCCACCCAAACCTTTTTCATGCTTTGGGTACCTTGAGGTATATCCCCAACCCAAAAAACTCTTATATTATGATGATTATGTTGGTTTAGGGTTTTGGTTCCCCATGCTCTTATAACCCAAAAAACTCTTATATCCCCAACATTTTTAATAGATTTGGTTCCCCATGCTCAATGTTCACCCAAATCTAGCTAGATTTTGGGTTTTTGCCCTTATCCAAGCATCGTGTCATCAACATAGGGTTTCCAATAATATATTTTAAAACATGCTAATTTATGGTTGGAGATTGATGCTTTATTCCTATAGATAACCACTTAGAGGGACTTGCCATCATCATCACCAACATAATCTCTAGGCTCCTCATCAACATCTCCATCATAATCATCTTCTTCATTATAACCATCACCATCACCACCATCATCAACGTCTTCATCATCGCCACCATCTTCATCATCATCATTAACTCTAACTCTAACCCTAATTCAATTTCCTTCTATAACTCTAGCCCCAACCCTCACCCAAACCCTAGCACTAACCCATCTTCTTCATCATCGCCATCACCATCACCATTACCATCACCATCACCGTCACTGTCACCATCACCATCACCGTCACTGTCACCATCACCATCACCATAACCATCACCATAACCATCACCATCACCATCACCGTCACCATCACCATCATCATCAACGTCTTCATCATCACCACCATCTTCATCATCATCATTAACTCTAACTCTAACCCTAATTCAATTTCCTTCTGTAACTCTAGCCCCAACCCTCACCCAAACCTTAGCACTAAACCATCTTCTTCATCATCACCATCACCATCACCATCACCATCACCGTCACCATCACCATCACCATACCATCAATGTCTTCATCATCACCACCATCTTCATCATCATCATTAACTCTAACTCTAACCCTAATTCAATTTCCTTCTGTAACTCTAGCCCCAACCCTCACCCAAACCTTAGCACTAAACCATCTTCTTCATCATCGCCATCACCATCACCATCACCATCACAGTCATCATCACCATCACCATACCATCAATGTCTTCATCATCACCACCATCTTCATCATCATCATTAACTCTAACTCTAACCCTAGTTTCTAAGCTGGATGTACAAGATGGCACTGGGGCCATGGGACCAGAGAAGAGGGGCACCCCTGGCACTATCCCAGCATCCTGAATCCAACGGAGTCGATGGTTCATTGATTGGAGCTATGGTTGTCATTCTATGGATCGTTCCATCTTGCATCCAAAAGGCCTTTAGGGACACCTGCTGGATACCTGCCGGGGGCATGGAATTTCAACCGTGTAGCAAAACCGAGCTCCAGGGAGTACTGCAGGTGTGTCTAGGTAGGTTCCGGTTGGGAATGCTGGCCATAAGTGCCCGACGGATGATTTTACAGAGTTGACCCCCATGTGCAAAAATTGCACACTCCCTCACTGAGCAAAACCCTAGTTTCCAAGATGGACATACAAGATAGCACCGAGGCCACGGGACTGGAGGAGAGGGGTACCCCTGGCACTATTCCATTGTCCTGAATCCAACGGAGTCTACGGTTCGTCGATCAGAGCCACGGTTTTCATTCTATGGTTCCTTCCTTCTTACATCCAAAAGGCCTTCAGGGACACCTGCCGGATACCTGTAGGGGGCATAGAAGTCCAACCGTGCTGCAAAATTGGGTTCCAGGGAGTCTTGCAGGTGTGTCTAGGCAGGTTCCAGCTGGGAACGCTAGTCGTAAGTGCCGGGGGGATGATTTTCCAAAGTTGAACCCAATGTGAGGGCCATCCCAGTTTTCTCAAGGGGGCCATTTCTCGTCCTGAGGCCCCCGGGCGTGCGTGAAAACCGTGGACAGGTCCACAATGGCACCGTGGACCTGTGGGAGGCAACGGAATCCAGGTCCTCTCCTCCGTCTGGGTTCCTTGGCCTCGGGGAAATTCCTCCAAGTGTCCCTGAACGACCCCGAGGTGCCTAACTATAATTCTCATAGCACCTGAACCATGGCTCGGTTCGCGAATCCATCGATTCTGGTGGGTCTGAGACATCGGGTTTCAGCTAGGAGACCCCCCACAGCATCCCCCGAAGACCTGGAAGCAGTGCCAACGATCCATCTCCGGAGCTAGGGTTTTTCTCAATGATGGCCATTCCAGATTCACTCAAGGGGTGCATTTCTCGTCCGAAGGCCCTCGGACGTGCGTGGCCACCATGGACAGGCCCACAATGGCCACGTGGACTTATGGGAGGCAACAGAATCTATGTCCTTTTGTCAGTTTGGGTTCCATGGCCCCGGGGCAAATCCTCCAAGTCTCCCTGAACGACCCCGAGGTGCCCAATTAGAATGCCCGTAGAACCTGAACCGTGGCTCGGTTCACGAATTCGTCGATTTTGGTGGGTCTGGGACGACGGGTTTCAGCTAGGGGACCCCCAATAGTGTCCCCCGAAGACCCGAAAGTGGCGCCAATGGGCCATCTTCGGAGCTAGGGTTTTGCTCAGTGATGGCCATTCCAGATTTGCTCAAGGGGTGCATTTCTCGTCCGGAGGTCCCCGCGCATGCATGGCCACCGTGGACATGTCCATAATGGCCACATGGACCACATGATGATGGTGATGGTGACGGTGACGGTGATGGTGATGGTGATGGTAAGGATGAAGAAGATGGCTTAGTGCTAGGGTTTGGGTGAGGGTTAGGGCTAGAGTTATAGAATGAAATTGAATTAGGGTTAGAGTTAGAGTTAATGATGATGATGATGGTGACGGTGACGGTGATGGTGATAGTGATGGTGAGGATGAAGAAGATGGCTTAGTGCTAGGGTTTGGGTGAGGGTTAGGGATAGAGTTATAGAAGGAAATTGAATTAGGGTTATAGTTAGAGTTAATGATGATGATGGTGATGGTGATGGTGATGGTGATGGTAATGGTGAGGATGAAGAAGATGGCTTAGTGTTAGAGTTTGGGTGAGGGTTAGGGCTAGAGTTATAGAAGGAAATTGAATTAGGGTTTGAGTTAGAGTTAATGATGATGATGAAGACATGATGATGATGGTGATGGTGACGGTGACGGTGATGGTGACGGTGATGGTGATGGTGAGGATGAAGAAGATGGCTTAGTGCTAGGGTTTGGGTGAGGGTTAGGGCTAGAGTTATAGAAGGAAATTGAATTAGGGTTAGAGTTAGAGTTAATGATGATGATGAAGACATTGACGGTGATGGTGATGGTGATGGTGATGATGAAGAAGATGGTTTAGTGCCAGGGTTTGGGTGAGGGTTAGGGCTAGAGTTATAGAATGAAATTGAACTAGGGTTACAGTTAGAGTTAACAATGATGATGAAGATGATGAAGATATGATGATGATGGTGATGGTGATGGTGAGGATGAAGAGGATGGTTTAGTGCTAGGGTTTGCGTGAGGGTTAGGGATAGAGTTATAGAAGGAAATTGAATTAGGGTTAGAGTTAGAGATGAAGATGGTGGTGACGATGAAGACGGTGACGGTGATAGTGATGGTGATGGTGACGATGAAGAAGATGGCTTAGTGCTATGGTTTGGGTGAGAGTTAGGGCTAGAGTTATAGAAGGAAATTTAATTAGGGTTAGAGTTAGAGTTAATAATGATGATGAAGACATGATGATGATGGTGACAGTGACGGTGATGGTGATGGTGATGGTGAGGATGAAGAAGATGGCTTAGTGCTAGGGTTTGGGTGAGGGTTAGGGATAGAGTTATAGAAGGAAATTTAATTAGGGTTAGAGTTAGAGTTAATGATGATGATGAAGACATGATGATGATGGTTACGGTGATGGTGACAGTGATGGTGATGGTGATGGTGATGGTGATGGTGAGGATGAAGAAGATGGCTTAGTGCTAGGGTTTGGGTGAGGGTTAGGGCTAGAGTTATAGAAGGAAATTGAATTAGGGTTAGAGTTAGAGTTAATGATGATGATGAAGATGGTGGTGATGATGAAGACGTTGAAGGTGATGGTGATGGTGATGGTGATGATGAAGAAGATGGTTTAGTGCTAAGGTTTGGGTGAGGTTTAGGGATAGAGTTATAGAATTAAATTGAATTAGGGTTAGAGTTAGAGTTATCAATGATGATGAAGATGGTGATGATGATGAAGACCTGATGATGATGGTGATGGTGACGGTGATGGTGATGGTGATGGTGATGGTGAGGATGAAGAGGATGGTTTAGTGCTAGGGTTTGGGTGAGGGTTAGGGATAGAGTTATAGAAGGAAATTGAATTAGGGTTAGAGTTAGATATGAAGATGGTGGTGACGATGAAGATGGTGACGGTGATGGTGATGGTGATGGTGAGGATGAAGAAGATGGCTTAGTGCTAGGGTTTGGGTGAGGGTTAGGGCTAGAGTTATAGAATGAAATTGAATTAGGTTTAGAGTTAGAGTTAATGATGATGATGAAGACATGATGATGATGGTGATGGTGACTGTGATGGTGATGGTGAAGTTGAGGATGAAGAAGATGGCTTAGTGCTAGGGTTTGGGTGAGAGTTAGGGCTATAGTTATAGAAGGAAATTGAATTAGGGTTAGAGTTAGAGTTAATGATGATGATGAAGACATGATGATGATGGTGACAGTGACGGTGATGGTGATGGTGATGGTGAGGATGAAGAAGATGGCTTAGTGCTAGGGTTAGGGCTAGAGTTATAGAAGGAAATTGAATTAGGGTTAGAATTAGAGTTAATGATGATGATGAAGACATGATGATGATGGTGACGATGATGGTGATGATGAGGATGAAGAAGATGGCTTAGTGCTAGGGTTTGGGTGAGGGTTAGGGATAGAGTTATAGAAGGAAATTGAATTAGGGTTAGAGTTAGAGTTAATGATGATGATGAAGATGGTGGTGATGATGAAGACGTTGACAGTGATGGTGATGGTGATGATGAAGAAGATGGTTTAGTGCCAGGGTTTGGGTGAGGGTTAGGGCTAGAGTTATAGAATGAAATTGAATTAGGGTTAGAGTTAGAGTTAACAATGATGATGAAGATGGTGATGATGGTGAAGACATGATGATGATGGTGATGGTGACAGTGATGGTGATGGTGACGGTGATGGTGATGGTGATGGTGAGGATGAAGAGGATGGTTTAGTGCTAGGGTTTGGGTGAGGGTTAGGGATAGAGTTATAGAAGGAAATTGAATTAGGGTTAGAGTTAGAGATGAAGATGGTGGTGACGATGAAGACGTTGATGGTGATGGTGATGGTGAGGATGAAGAAGATGGTTTAGTTCTAGGATTTGGGTATCCTAAGAGTGTAAGACTCTAACTCTAGAGTGCCTTGTTTGCATGGATAAATGGGCCAACAAAGTGCACCTGTACTAGGATTATATGAGGCATGCAAGCATGTATCCTCCTAGAGATCTTCCCCCCTTAACTTAGACTATAATCCTCACGTATGAGTGCCTCGGGAACTGCACTCTCTCACTGTGCATGCAAAACTAAATAAAACAAAAAATGTAGAATTAGAACTGAACTGCTAATTTAGGAAAAATATTTAAACTAGAAATTAATGGAGGATTGCGCATGCATGCACTCCCTATCTCTCTCATCCATAAATGCTAGTGCATCCTATTACATATTGTTTTTACACCCAATTGGCAAAGTCCTAATCCTCTAATGCTACAAGTGCGACTTTCGAAGATGATTGCCACTGTCACCTCAACAAAGATTTTCGCAATTTTTAGGCCTACTTTAAAGGCCTAGGGAGGATTCTAGATCAAGTTTGGAGAAAAGGTCTTAGGATTTCAAACTTGTTTGAAGATTAAGATGTGTTTTACATTAAGTTAAAGTCCCATGTGAGTGCTTAGTTCAGAAAGTTGCAAGTGAATTAATCCAATAGACACCTTTCAGAAATAAATATTTGCTCGTGTGTAAAATGAAAGATCATTCATTGATAAATAAAGATATTCACAAAATTTAAATCAACAATGAACCATAATGTTGTAGAATCAAAATTCACATTAAAACATGTTGGCTTATTTCCCAAAATCATCCACAAATGATATTATCTAATAATGCCAAGGTTATAGTAATTAGTTTACGAGTGATTATTGAATGAGACCCTCTTGGAGAGAGTAAAATATTCACAAGAGGGTGTTACCCATTCTATTAAGGGTCCAACTAGGTTGTAGTGATTTGAATCACTTCAATAAAGATGGCTGAAATCTTATCTTCACAAAATTAATTAATTAAATGTTTTTCCATATCATCCATGAGTATATAAATATAAAAATATGTGTTGGAAATGAAATCAGTAAACCACTTGCGCAGGTTTGGTAACTTCTAGAATGTAAATGATTAGATGATTGTAAACATTCATTCAATAAACCATAAACATTTAGGATATGTTGTGTGTAATTGCTTAAGACAAATTTGTGAAATAATAACCATTCAAATAACATGCAATTAACACCATGATCCATAGATGAGAGTTGTGAATCGAAGACAAAATCATGTATGCAAAAATGTAATCAAAGACAAACTCATATAAACAAGTGCAGATCCATCTATTAATATGAAAAAGTGATCCAATCATGTACACTTTTTGGAAAAATGGAACATCGTTCCCAACATCTATATAATTCAACTCGTGTCCCATACAAAAAAAGGCAACTCGTGCCCTATACAAAATATGGCCCATGGTTCCATGTACAAAATATGGCAACTCGTGCCGAAAATGCCACATTGTGGCTAGTGTACATAGGAGGGTCTCTCAATCCTCCTGCCCACCCTTGGAGCTCCTAGGTGCATCTCCAAAATCAATCTTCCTCTTCTTCATGCTAGAGGAAGCTGGGACCTTCCGGCGTCTTTGAGCATGTCCCCTTGATCCCTGAAATGACAACAATAATATGTCAACTTTTCCTAGCAATTATACAAGTATAAAACATAATTTGAAAATAAAAATAGTTTTCAAATTCTTGGATAACTCACCGCATGCGAGACTGTAAGTTGTGAGGGGGTCTCCCTCCTCTGTGATCCAAGTCTCTCAGCAATGCCACCCTGCAACATTTAGAACAATCAGATCAATGCTGAAACTATATACATATAGTAATTTCCGTTAAAATTGAATAAGATTTTGATAAACTAGTCAATCTCACCGTGAACAAAATCGGCTGGTCTTCAGGGCTGGAGGATGGAGCAGACAGCTGGACATCCTGCTCCGATGCTAGGGTAGATGGTAAAGGGGAGGATGTAGCCACATCAATGGTGGCTACACCACTGGGGGGAACAGTGGAGGAAAGGGGGGGTGGCAGGAGGAGACATGGACTGGGGTGGGCGAAGTGGAGATGGACGTCTAGGGCTATAAACCCCAACTGGTTGTAGTATGGATTGGGGCACCCTGGAAGGGAAAGCGAGTGTGGTGGGGAAATGTGAAAGGGGGAGAGGTTTGTGTTGCGGTAGAGGGATGGGTGACTATGGATGGGTGGTGTGCCATGGTTGGATGGGGGAGGGTGGGATCATGGGAAACTGATATGGTGGTGAAGTTGGATATGATGCATAAGGGGGAACTGGATGGAACTATGGTGCTATATAGGAGGGGGGGTCTGGATGGAAGGGGTTGGGGAATGGGGCATGTATGCCAGGGGATACAACTGGCATATAGGGTGGCTGAAAGGTTGGGGAGGGAGGAATAATGGCACTAGTAGGCCAAGGTGCTCGCACCTGCATACACATTTATAACCTCATAGTTTAATATACAAAAATATAAATATACACAAACAAGTCATAGTATTTGAAATTATATTTATGCTTTAATACAAACGATACCTGCGCACGGGGAGAACTGTTGATCCCCGGTGGTGGTGGCTGGTCCCTGGAGCCCGTGGACACCTGTGCGAACACTACAATTTTTAGATTGAATTTATAAAAACAATACTAACAATATTAAACACAATGCAAATGAGAATGACAATGATGGTACTTAAAAAACATTACCGATATAAATTTATATTCAAGTTAGATGATATTCAATATTCTAAAAGGATAGAAGGTGGCATGGCATGAAATTAAAATTAAATAAGGTGAGAGGGCATAGAAGGTGACATGGTGAGATTTTCCTTTTCTAGAGTCATCCCCATGAGTAGGTGAGCTTTTCCTTTGGCCCTAGAGAAATGTGCAGTGTCTCATAAGCGAATGGAATTCATGTCCATTTACAAATTTGAATTGGAAACCTATGTAATGTGTTTGGGTTCTTGATGAAGAGTTCCTAGGTTTTGATGTCTTCTTATAGATTTGTAGTTTCCTACAAGCTTGATTCACCCAATGGAAAAGTATTTGCATCCCTAGAGTGAGGATCTTGAGTCCCTTTATTTCCATAACATTTACATCATCAAATAAAATGGCATCTCATTGTTTAAATTTGCAAAGAGGTGCTAAATAGCAGTTAAGTTAGTGTGCATGTTATTTAATACACTTTAGAGTGTTGATCGTTAGAAAAAGGAAGAAAGAGAAATATTTTTCATGATTAACTTACTTACAAGCTTGAATGTGCCATGTTCTTTTGCATTGAATGAGTAATTATGTGTTCTTGATTGAATAGCTATGTTGTCAGAATGATATCACTTGATTGAAATCAAAGAAATCTTGAGTGAAATGAGTTAAATGAGTATTCTTGATGGCAAATCTTTTACCAAGTTGAATTTGAATCAAGATAATAGCAAGGCCCCATAGACCATATTTGTAATCCTTATGGGCCTTACATCATTTTTAAAAACTTTAGTGACAATACATGTGATAAGTTGTTTTACGTTGTTTATATGTCTTTCCTAATAGCATGTTCTAGGAGTAGTAGTACGATTACTTTCAGTCTCAAGTATTAGAATAAATTGGAAATCTCGTGATAATAAAATAGGGTAATAAGGACATGAGAAACATCAAGTTCTTGAATTTCTAGAAGTTTGGCCACTATGATTCTCTTTTTCCCAAGAGTTTTGCACAATGTAGTGAAAATTCATAACAATAAATAGTTTTCATATTTGTCTCGGTGGATGCGAAAGTGACAAGTACAACATCTCAGTGAACTCAATTGATGCAATAAAGTTAGCAGAAGCATAGAAGTGATTTGACCACCTTTACCATTAAAAGAACCTATTAGCAGAATATGGGGGAAAGTGATAATTACCATGGTAATATATTCTCAAAGTTTAAGCTTGAAGAACACATGGCATAAGGGCATGGTAGCAAAGGTTGATTTGGTGGACAAAGTAATGGGCATTGGAGCAATTGGCACATCTATTGAGCCAAGAGTCAAATGACCCATACTGTGGTCGTTTGAGGATGATTTTGACAAGGAGAGTACATGGCAAAGATAACTTGGATGACATGGTGACAAATGGCAAAGCAACAATAACACACATGGCATTGGTCAAGCACAAGAAGAGAAAGCAAGCATTGGATGGTAGTCTGAGGATGAAGGACACTGCGGGCATCACCAAAACCCCAGCTGCGGGCTCGTCATTGGTCAAGTAAGAATGACAGATTTTGGAAATTTCTCTCCCATTTGTATAATTATCAGAGGTCTAGGATGCCTAAAGTGAACATGGACAAATGTTTATAGTTTTGTTAGTTTTTCATGTTTTATAAGGTTTCATTTTTTTTGGGGTGGGATTATATGAATTTATAGCTCTCAAATAAATTAGACAATATTATAAACACAACTATAAAATATGATGATAATATGGTAATTACTCAGTGCTAATTAATTTGTAATTACTGAACACAAATTACTCGTAACTGGATCTAATTATTCAAAGTAAATAAGTTACCTCTGTGTATGGTGCTGCAATATCCTCTGCTGCCACCATGGCTCCATCGAGGTCAAAGGAACTGATGTCCTCTTGTTTCTTGGTTTTTCAACCAAGCATGTGCAAGGATGCATGTATTAACTTGTAATAGCAGTCTTCAAATAAAAAGCAAATACAATTATAAATTTAATCTAGCATTAACATAAACATGTGCAAATAAACAAGAACAAGATTAAGAACAATAAGGAAATGGATCTCTGGAAGAACAAGATAAAAAATAATAGAATTTTTTGTATTACCTCAAAGGTGAGGATGTTTGGTGTTGAGAAGCTCCAAGGTTGAGGTGCTCCAAGCTCCAATGGTCTCTTCTCCAAGATGCTGAAATGGGAAAAGAACTCAAGAGAGATTTTGACAGCATGAGGATAGGATGAAATGTGGATGGAAAGTGAGGAGCCCCTATGACCTTTTTATAGTTTTTGGTGATGGGGAATACCATTGTGGTTTTGAGGAAACCAATGGTATTAACCAACAAGGTTTAGGACTCTTTTTTCCTCTTTTTTCTTTTTGAATATTTTTTATATTTTTATTCCCTTTTAATATTTTTTTGGAATTTTGGACCCTTTTTTAGGGTTTTTGTGTTTTTTGAGGAAAAATACATATTTTGAGGGGAAAAAGGTGTATTATGGTCGTTTTGGTGACCTTTTGATGGTTTTAGAGGCTCAAATGGTCGAAAAAGTGGACAAATGGGTCATGTGAATAAGGGGATGAGCTAGTGAGCACTTTTTGGGTGTTAACACCTCCCACTTGGGGGATGGAGACTCGGCATCGAATAACTGAACATTAAAACAACTAAAGTCAACAATGTGTAATTCAAAGTTAAATATATTAAACAATACGATATCAAATAAAATACAACAAATACTTGAACATTAAATAAAACAATAGCAAACCTGATCCATGAAGCTCCCTGTGGCATGCTGCTGCATATCACCATGGCAAGAATGACCACAGTGAGAACAACGATGTGCCATTGTTCTAGCAGAAATAGAAGGCCCTGCCTAGGTTCCACTTGTACCCGGCATGTCTTGGCTACCACCCATAGACTATGAAGCTGTCTGTGTCTCATCAATGTCCTCCCGGCACTAGGAAGAAATGGCCACAAATTTGGTATGTCTAAACAAGTCATGTGTGGCATGTCTGATAGAGTCATGAATCTCATCTAGACCGCTACCAAACCCGGGTGGCTGAGGAGGGGGGTTTGTCTCTCTCCTGGGTGCAGGAGGTCCTCTAAGTGGGTTGCGGTGCGCATGAGGTCAATCTTGGGCAGAGCCAAGATTGACACCTTGAAACTTAGTGATGTCAAAATAGTTGACATGCTACCCTAGCTCAAACTCAGCCCACAATTTCTGAAGGAAATACTATGGGACCTCCAAATTGTTGCACGGGGGCCTGTCAAACACCATGAACCACCTCTTTCTCCAGTTATCTCTCCATGGCTGGTAAATGCACTAGTCCATGCAAACCAGATCCCTTGTCACAACTGGAGGTTGTCCCGTCAAGGGAACTATGAACTTGCTATACAACTGGGCTTTGGTGATGTTGAGGTCTTTTATCTGCTCTTTGGACAACCCAGTGGAGTAATGTTCCCTCATTTGAGCCCTATATTGGGTCAAGTTTGTTATCTCACTGTGTGCAATATTGATTGCTTCAATAATGTTTTGAAGTGATGAAGCTAAGGAAACCTGAGAGGGTTCCTTGGTACTATTCAATTCATTACTTAGTGCCCTCAATTGATTTAAGTCTTGGTGTAATTGATCTTCGAGGTTTTCATTGGGTTCATTTGCGGTTCCCATATTGTCTTCCGGAGGTCGGGTTTCATTGATTTCATCGGATGGTTCAGGTGTGTCTAACATCTTATTAGGTGTGTAGATGGCCTGCAATTAAATTTCCTTGGTTTTTTAATGGATTGTAATTTTTTTTTTAAATTAAAACTCAAATGGAAAACAAAAAATAAACACAACTTTGTGCTTTGACGAGCACCTACCTGGAGAAACGGATGGCAGCATTGTGTAGGGGCGATTGCTTGGTGTTGAAGATGACTTGAGTGCATGAGGACGTGTTCACGGGGTTGACAGTGTGCTCACGGGTTGGAGATTCGGCTCACGGGTTTGTCGAAAATGACAAACTCATGAGCTCTATTTTTTTTTATAAAAAAACAGAGGCACGCACGCGCCACTAACGCGTGCATGCCATTTTGTGTGTACGCATCAAAGGTGCATGCATGCCCCTTTTGTCCGTGTGGGACGAACCACATGGACATTTGGCATTGCTGAAGCAGAGACGCGTGCGTGCCTTTGGAGGCGCGTGCGCGTCGTTTTATTTTTTCTGCTCACGCATTGTTGTTGCGGTTATTTTGGGTACCAGCTTCATGCGGGTACCCTTGAATAAGTTTGAATGTGGTTTTCAATGTTTGATGTTGTTCACCATGGTTGAAGATGGTTGAATTTTGTTGTTTGACTTTTTAATGATGGACTTTTGATGTTGTTAACTATGGTTGAAGATGGTTAATATTTTGATGTTGTTGACTATGGTTTATGTTGGAGACTATGGTTGAAGATGGTTTTCTTTTGATGGTTCACTATCATTATGATGTTCATGAATGGTTATGATGTATTATGATATTCATATTGGTAACTTATATTTTCATTTATATGTTTCTCAATGGCTATGTTGCATTAATGTCTCTAAAGTCTTATGTCAAATGACCATGGATCCCTTGTGATGTTTTACTATGGGTGAATTTGGTTGAATATGGTTGAATGTAATACATATTGTTGAGCATCGAACCATGGACCCATGGTTTAGCATGCTTTACTATGGTTGTTGTTCATCCATGGATATCCTTGTTTGTGTATGGTTGAGCATGTTTGATAATGATACTCTATGGTTGATTTTGGGTGATTGTGTTTCACCATGGTTGAATATGCTTGACTAAAGTGTACAATGTTTGACTTTCGATGTTTAAACATGTTAGTTTTTCAGAAATTTCAATCTGATCTAGGATCTTAACTGAGAGAATAACATGTATAGCATATCTATAGCATATCAATCATGGACACAATAATGCAAGCACACAAGAGACACAGAGTTTCACTGGGGAAAACCAAGAAGGTGAAAAACCCTGCAACTTCCTCAGAGATAGATAGAGCAATGATACAACCCAAGTACAAGAGATAGTCCTCCTAGCAGCATCTTCTCCTCCTCCACTAGTGCGCCTCTCTCCAATGAGTGTGTGTGAGAGAAGTGAATGATGAAATAGAGTGCCTCCTGCACTCTATTTATACTTGACTTGACTTGCCTAATAACCTTTACTAGGTTGGCCTTAACTTAACCACATAACATAATCCTGATAGGGCCAACCCCCAATAGGGTGGTCTAATAACCCTTTAACCCACATGACTTATATAGGGCCGACCCCAACAAGGTGGTCTAATAACCCATCAAGTATAAGTTATGACACTTACAATATAAATGACGACACTTCCGTATAGAGGAATAATAACATCTCTATAGGAATACAAATGCTTCCGTATAGAGGAATAATAACATCTCTACAGGAATATAATACACATATATGAAATACATTCCGAAGTTACAAATACATCAACACTCCCTCTTGACTAGGAAGGCATTTCTCGACACAGGTCTTCTAGCACAAGTCATCGTCACTGGATCATTGATATTGAATCATCATCATCATCATTACTGCTGCTATCTCAATCAATCTCTAATATACTCATCATAGGAAGTTCTATAGAGCCAATCCTTTTTCATATTGGATGTAGTCCCACCACCTATAGGTCTTCATCATCATTGGCCATACTGTGGAATCCTCAGGACTTATTATGTGCGTCAGAAAACCTAGATGAAGCATCCCAGGCTGTTACGTGCACACAGCTCTACCTGTCAAATATCCCAAGAGGACAATACATGTGACCCCATCACAAAACCTGGCTGTAGCATCCTAGGCTATTACGAGCACACAGCTCTACCTATCGGATCTCCTAGGAGCACATTACATGTGATCTCACCACAAAATCTGGTTGTAGCATCCCAGGCTGTTACGAGCACTCAACTCTACCTGTCGGATCTCCCATGAGCATATTACATGTGGTCATGGCAAAAACTGGTTGTAGAATCCCAGGATGTTACGAGCACTTAGCTCTACCTATTGGATCTCCCAGGAGCATATTACATGTCATAGGACAAAACCTCGAAAGAGAATCCTAGGCTGTTACGAGCACACAGCTCTACCTGTCAAATATCCTAGGGAGCTATTATATGTGCTCCCATAGAAATGCCTTGAAAGAGCATCCCAGGCTGTTATGGGCACACAGCTCTACCCGCCGGATCTTCCAAGTCAACTTACATGCTCATCTACACAACCTATCCACGGCCATAGAGTATCAACCTGATACTCACCATACATCATCCTGATGTACATCATCACATGATCATCCTGATCATCATCACTACATCGTCCTGATGCATGTCATCTAGAGCATCGTTTTGATACTCATCATCCATGATCAACCTGATCATACAATGTATCCACCTGATACATATCACCATACATGATCCTCCTGATCATACAATGTATCTACCTGATACATATCATCATACATGATCTACCTGATCATATAATGTATCTACCTGATGCATATATAAATACATGATCCAACTAATCATATCCAACATCCAACATGATGCATATACATATACATGATCCAACTAATCATATCCCGCATCCAACATGATGCATATACATATACATGATCCAACTGATCATAATAAGCATCCAACATGATTCATATACATATACATGATCCAACTGATCATACCAATCTTCCAACATGATTCATATACCGAGCAGTAACTGGAGCATCGTCTTGATGCTCATCATCCACCACTTACATCCACAGCCATGTGAAGGATCCTCCTCTCACCATGCTTGGAATGGCTCCAGCAGATGTGTCCATCACTTCTTCCACAAAGTGTCATCAATCTGAAGAACACCAAGCCTCTCTCTGAAGTACTCAAACTTAACTCTGGCTAGTGGTTTCATCAGCACATCTGCAACTTGCTCATCTGTCACAACATACAGGAGCTTCACTGCTCCTCTCTGCACCATATCCTTTATATAGTGATATTTGATCTTAATGTGCTTAGACAGCTTCACACAACTCTGGTTGTCACAAAAAATACTAATAGCCTCCAATGGGAGATCAAATAACTTAGATAGTAGCTTTCGGAGCCATACTACCTCACAACTAGCCGAATAAGCTGCAACATACTTTACTTCGGCTGTCCTCAGTGCTACATAGGATTGCTTCCTGCTAAACCAAGAGATCACACCTGATCCCATACTGAAGAAGCACCCAGACGTGCTCTTCCTATTTGTGGCACTGCCTGCCCAATCTCAGAATATGTTTTAGAGCAACTAGGTGAACACTCCTCGGATCTATCAGGAACTTGCTCAATGTGTTCACCGTAAAGAAAATATCTGGTCTCATGTTCGTTAGGATCATCAAGGACCCAATCATCTGACGATACACACTCACATCAATCGGATCAGATGAAGCATCACACAGAAGCTTCAAGTTCGATGCCATAGGTGTGGCCATGGCCTTGCAGTCCATTGTCCTGAACCTCTTCAGGATCTTTATTGCATACTTCCCTTGTCCAAGAAAGATTCCATCTGCACTCTGCCACACCTCCGTGCCTAGGAAATAGTGCGTCATCCCCAAGTTCTTCATCTCAAACTCGGAAGCAAGCTTCCTCTTGGTATCGACAATCAATCCATCCTCACCTGTAACAAATATGTCATCCACATACAAGAGTAGTATCACAGGATTGCCTTCCTCAACCTTGTAATAAAGGTTAGAGTCCTCTTTACTCTTAGTAAAGCCCAAACTAGATAGAAAGTTGTCTATCCTACCATACCAAGTCCTAGGAGCTTGCTTCAAGCCATACAAGGATTTCTTCAACCTGCGCACATATGACTATCTATCATGTGTCTCAAAACCAAGTGGCTGCTCCACATACACTTCCTCCTCGACTACACCATTCAAGAAAGCTATCTTGATATCCATCTAGTGTATCTTCCATTTCATCACTGCAGCCAGAGCAAGTACTGATCTAATGGAAGTGTATTTGGACATAGGTGCAAAAGTCTCTTCATAATCAGCCACAAGCTACAAACCTCACTTTGTATTTTTCTATGCTACCATCTGCAACATGCTTGATCTTATAGATCCACTTGGAAGTCACAACAAACTTCCCTTCAGGTCTTGGGACCACATCCTAAGCATGATCGATTGGTACTTCTCGACCATGGCATCCTTTTACTGTATCGCATATCCTGGGAACTTCAGAATCTTCAATATCTTCAATAGATAGTTTGAACTTCATTGCAGGAACAAATGTTGTAGTCCTTCTTTTGTAGGTGATGTTATACGATCTTTCCTACAAAACAAGTTAAATTGCATGATTAGAAACATCTCATAGTTTTCAAAACAAATTCTTACACCTAAAGAAATATGTCATACAGTCATGCAATTTTTTAGCCAATGCTTCAATACAACATTTATCCATATCCTGTAACTTTCTAGATGCCTTCCAATCTCTACCAGAACATTGTTAAGACTGTGCACAACTCCCAACATGTCAGCAAAGAAGTTTCATTCTAGATAAGTAGCAATGGAATGTTGTACAGTGCCATAGGTCACTTACCCATCACATGCATATTAGTAGTATACTATTCATTAATGCAATTATTCTAATATGCGTAATACACACCCTAAGTCTAGGAACATAGGCATATACATCATTGAACAATATTATTTAAACAAACAAATATGCAAGAAATGAAAATTCAAGTACTTATCTTTGTTTGGTTTGTAGGGTGGACTCCCTCTCAATATTTGCTTCCTTGCAAGAACTACTGGAGTGTGCTCCCTCTAGATATTTTCTTCCTGGATTACCTGTCCTTGGACTTATATTCATCCTAGACCACTATGCATGCCTAAATGTGCACTAGTGTCATGATTGTGCCATCCTCAAGATCTCATACATAATCATACATTCATTAGTATAGATACTAAAACAACATAATCTTAAACATGTATAATCATGATCATTTCAAACACAAATAATAAACATTAGTATTCAAGGTTTCATGGAATACTTCTTTTACTCATGCATATTCTTATTGACCATAGAACTCTTCTGGTTAGTCATATCATCAATCAAAGTAAGAAGCATAATATGCCTAAACCCATGATTACTAACTTCAATGAATAATCATTATCAATCATGCCATGTATACTTATATAAGAGATTCTAACACAAGGTAGGATTCTAACTTGATATAGGAAAAACATACTTGGATTAATATGTTAGCTGGTTATTTTCTAACATACCCACATGATGTCTTCTTATTCTCTTAAGTGACTTGTCCTAAAAACCTACATATCTCATAGGTTAATCATTATAAACCAAGTTATACATACCTGGTAAGAAGATCTTCTATGTGATCCATGGCAGTGGATGAACCTTTGTCTTCATGTCACCATGGTCATATGTTCTTGAACTAGAACATGATTTGTCTTTCTTGATGTACCTTTCATGTTAGTGGACAACATCAACCTCATACAACACCACAATGCATTAGTACAATCATAAGTGTCAAAACCGTAATCAATGAATATCTTCTATCGTGCATTCAAGATTTTATTAAGGTGATACGACAAGTCTAAAGTTAATCAAGATTGTACTAACCTTAATGAAGACAAACATACCATAAACTTAATCATGAACAGATCTCGAAACATACGTGGATAAGTCATACCTGTCGAGATTGCTTGTAATCTTCTTATGTAAGGCCTTAGCCATATATCCCTCTGAAACTGGAACTTCTTCACTTATGCAGATGACCAATCCATTTTCTTCTAGGATTAACCCAATCCACTTGATTTGCAGAAACTGGATCTCGAGCTAGATTAGGGTTTGTTAGGGAAACCCTAAAAATTAAAACTTTGAATTTCAAACTTCTGAAAGGATAGAAAGATGCACCTTGATGAGCTGATCAACCTAGTATACTCAAAATTTGAAAAACGCAAAGTTTCACCCCTCAAAATTGCCTTTGAAACTTCTGGATCTTCTCGATAGGATCCCGAACTAGGGTTTGATAAAGCTCACCCTTCTGCCCAACCAAAGGGTTCAATCCAAATCTCTAAACTTTAATTTTTTTGAGGAGCTTCCAGCCATGGTCACAGACTTAAAAAATTCCAACTTTTACAGAAGCCCTAATTTTCCACTTTTCCGATCAAAGTCCCAAACTAGGGTTTGATCAAGCCCAGCCTTCTGCCCAACCAAAAAATTTGATCTTTGTCTCTAAATTTATATTTTGATGAGTAGCATTCAGCCGTGGTCTCCTATTACAAAAATTCCAACTTTCTCCGAAACCTTAATTCCCGGAGCCATGAATGAAGGTGCTCAAAATCCAATTCTGTTTTGACAGAAATATGCACCTGATTGTTTCTGGTGTAACTCTTAAATTACGAATCCACAGGGTCTGAAACTTCTACTTGTGGTAGCCCAACTTGTCATATTTCCAACCCCATAGGTTTGACCTCAATTGGATTCTCTGAGAGAGAGTTATGTCAAGTGTCGTAATGTGACCTATTTATGGGATAAACCAGGAGGGAGAACTTGTACGGCATGCCATGTGTCACTGGTTCAACTTCGGCCTCTGAAAATATTACCTGAGAAACTACAGTCTATGCCCTACTTGTCACATTTTACAAAATTTCATTTGGAGCTTCCTAGACCAAGTTGTGACCTTTTTTCCTAGGTCACTTATTTATGACTGAGATCTGGAAGAGGCAGAAACCCTATATTGTATAGATCATAAAAGACAAAGTACAACGAATTAGAAGTTGTGCTTCGGAAACAAGGTACATGGAGATCTTTTCTTCGACCTTTAAGAGTTTCAGATCTTGAAACCTCGCCAAAATGGATTTATAGATAAATTTCTACAATGACGGTTTTTTTCTATATCAAGCCCTAGCTTTGCAAGTGCAACAAGTGTCATAAATGCCATACCATGCCTTCTTTCAGGTTAGCTTTGACACCGTGTTAGTTTTTCATAAATTTCAATCTAATCTAGGATCTTAACTGAGAGAATAACATGTACAGCATACTTACAACATATCTATAGCATATCAATCATGGACACAATAATGCAAGCACACAAGAGACACAGAGTTTCACCGGGGAAAACCAATAAGGTGAAAAACCCCGCAACTTCCTCAGAGATAGATAGAGCAATGATACAAATCAAGTACAAGAGATAGTCCTCCTAGCAACAGCTTCTCCTCCTCCACTAGTGCGCCACTCTCCAATGAGTGTGTGTGAGAGAAGTGAATGATGAAATAGAGTGCCTCCCGCACTCTATTTATACTTGACTTGAATTTCCTAATAACCTTTACTAGGTCAGCCTTAACTTAACCACATAACATAATTCTAGCAGGGCTAACCCCCAATAGGGTGGTCTAATAACCCATCAAGTATAAGTTACGACACTTACAATATAAATGACGACACTTCCGTATAGAGGAATAATAACATCTCTATAGGAATACAAACACTTTCGCATAGAGGAATAATAATATCTCGATAGGAATACAATACACATATATAAAATACATTCCGAAGTTACAAATACATCAACAAAACATGGTTGAATATGGTTGAAATGGATGGTTGATGATGGCTACCTTTTGATGTTTTGAATATGGTTGTTGTTGTTGATCATGGCTCAAGATAATTGACTTTTGATGGTTGTCTTATGATGCTTCACTTTTGATGGTTTAATTTTGATGTTGTTAACTATGATTGGGTGGATGTTGAATATTTTTCAATGCATCTTTGTGAGCTTATGTCAAATTATAGTGTTTCTCAAAGATTATGTTGCATTAATGTTAATATTAATATTAACTTAATTAATGTTAATATGTTTACTATTAGTGTTATCAATGTTGTTATCAATGTTATTATTAATGATAATACTAATAATATTATTAATGTTGTAGAACAATAATGATATTGTTACTTTTGATCATGTTGATACTAAATTTATTAATGATAATATTAAGATTAATATTATTAATGTTGGTAATATTAGTAAATATTGCTTTATGTTATTATTAATTTTATCAATAGTGTTATTAATATCGTATTTTATTAATTTTAACCGTATTATTGCTAAAGTTTCATTAAGATGTTTATGAAAGGTGATGATGCATCATAATAATCATATTCCTCACTTTCTATTTGAATTTGTTATGTTCTTTAATTTTATTAATAATGTTATTCATGTTGTTAATTATGTTCATATTTATACAATTAATATAAATATTGACTTATTAATTGTATTAATAATGATGATTTTGTTAATAGTTATTTGTATTCATATTAATATTGTTAATTGTTATTATTAATGTTATTAATTTTATAAATAATTTTATTAATATTGTTGATGTTATTATTAATGTAGTTAACTTTATTAATGTTATTATTAATTATGTTAATATCATTAATATTAGTGATGTTAATATTATCGTTAATATATAAAATTATTAATTTATTACTACTATTATTACTACTCTTAAAATTTTATATAGCCATAACCATTTTAATTAGTAATATTTATTTTACATAAATTCTTAACCATGGTTGACAATGCTTAGTTTGGTTTAGAATATTAATAATAATGAAGTAATATTATTAATAATTTATTAATTTTAATAATAACTTGTTAATATTAATAAATATTTAATATTAAAATTAAATATCAATATCAATTTTATTAATGTTAGTATTTATGGTATCAATTTGATTAATAATATTATTAATATGGTTAATTTTCTTTATACTTAAATTGTTTTATTATTGTTGTTATTAATGTTGATATTAATATTAATATTAATATTAATGTTATTAATTTTATTAATATATTTTGATGTGGTTATTTTTTTATTATTACCATTATCGATATTAATATGAATGTTTTCAATATTTTATTGATGTTGATATCAATATTAACTTTAATATTATAATCATAATAACATAATATAATAAACATTATTTTAATAATAACGTTGTTAAATTTATTAATAAGATTAATATTAATTTAGTTAATAATATTAATAATTTATTAATATTAATATATATATTTATTAATGTTATCAATTTAATCAATCATAAATATGTTATTAAAAACTAAAAAATTCAATTCAATTTTAATTCTTATGTGAATACAAAAGTTTAATTAACAACTATTCAGAATGCGAATAAATAAAACTAAATTTCATCATGATCTAATTATAATAATATACAGATAAATAAATAATAATAATTATTTTTTAATTATTATTTAATATAGTAGAGCATTATTAACTTGAGTGACTAGAAAACACTCAATATCAAGCCATATTAATTAATTAACATAAGCAAAGACTAAAAGAATTTGTATACCAACTTCAAAATTAAATTTATCCGTTATAAAATAATAAGATAACATTCATTATGATTTGAATATAAATTAATTTATCATAACGTTTTCTAAATCATATTGGCCGATATGGTGACTCATGCCTTGTAAATTTTCACTCTTCTCTGCTGTGCCTTGAAAATCTTAAATATTTGGTGATCTAGCCTTGAAAATCTGAAGCCTTGTACCGCCTAAAGGTAAAGGTAATATTTGAATATTGATTAGTATCCAAGCCTATTGTTATTTATCATTTCTCAAATTTGAATTGTTGAGTTATAAAGTCTAACCTTGTTGAAAGAAACGCACATTAATAAATTAATACTTATTGAAAAACATTATATTAGATTTTAGTGATATGCCTGAATATTATATTAGATTTAGTAAATTGTGTGAATACTAAAACTAAGATTGATATTAATATTAAATTGTGTGAATATTAAAATTAAAATTGATATTAATATTAAATTGTGTGAATAAATTAGTAATTTTATTTCTATAGTTATAATTATTTTTTATTTTTTAAGTTAAATAATTTCATATCATTAAAAAATTTAAATAAAATGATGATTGCCATTATTAATATTTTCAATTAAGTTGTACATAACATTTAGCAAATGAGAAATCAAACTAATAATAAAAAGAAGATTATCATTATTAATATTTTAACTTAAATGCACATTCTGTGTTTCAATTTTTCATTTGAGAAATCAAACTAATAATAAAAAGAAGAAGAAGATTGGCATTATTAATATCTTAACTTAAATGCACATTTTTTTTTGTATCTAGGCATGGTATACTTATTAATTTTAAAATCTTATAATCACACACATCCTTTCGATTTTTAGTTGTATCCAATTTTGACCAAATATATGAGAAAGACTTCCACTTCCATACATGCTTCATGCATAATGCTTAATTTATTTTGAAACTCGTATTTGACTTGGAGAGGAGTTTGTAGCTAAAGATCTTGTGAGATCTATTAACCAATATCGATTTATTTTTTATGCCTAATGTGTGTAATAGCTTGTAGAGATCATAGGCAATACTCTGTAGACTCATTTTTCTGGAGACATGCCGCCATACGACTATGAACTCAAAGATAAATATACTTCTGTCCAACAAAAATTATATAGTACTTTATTTTATAACAATTTTAGAGCCATCCAAAAATTACTCATGATAATTGCCCAACCCTGGGGCCTACATCAATGAGACGATTTGTATGCACAGAAATAGAAATTCAATTGCTACTAAAGATTGTCCTCGGAGTAGTCGGCCCTGAATATACAGAAAATAGATAAAGAACAATGATACACGATTAAAAAAAACAGGAAAATAAAGAACATTTCTAACTGGGCCTGAATATACAGAAAAGGAATAGTCGGGCATAGCGGAGCGGAATTTATCATCAAAGTTCTAAGTGTCGACTCATCCCATCCGGTGGGTGCTTCTAATTGACGGGCTATGGCTAAGCGATTGTTATAGGTATAACAAGTGCTAGTTCTTGGGTAATGTGTGAAACAAAGGTGGTTATTATCCTTCTTACCAAAGGTGTTCCTGGGTGACGGTATAAAAATAAAGGTCAGGTTGGCCAGTCTAATCCCGACCCGCTAAAGGTATAGTGAGTAGCCGAAAATATATTCTATAAGGGCAGGGAACACTCCTCCATTCCATTGTTTTAGAGTGAAGGGCATAAGAGGGTAAGGTACCCCAATAATAGAATAACTATGGCAAGCAGTGAGTGACGTGTCTATATAAGTTCAGGGTTAAACCAAGCCACCCTTGCTATCCTTTCTAGTCTAATCCGGTGCTGCTTCTAAGAAAGGGACCATTCCATTCATAGCAGTTCCAACTTTCCTTTGTAAGTGATTCCTGGTCTAGGGCAGCCATTTCTTAAGGACAAATAGTTAGGAAACAGGGGGTAAGGTTCAGTGTTGTTTTAAGCCATCCAATCCTTGGTCTATAACCTCCTAAGCGTTTCCATTCAGTCCATGGGTCTAGGTGGGGACAGTTATTCTTTTTCTTGCAGCTAAAGAGTAACCAAGGGAGTGTTTCATAGCATGCCGTAGCTTCCTACTGTAGTATTTCCTTTTATTGCACAGCTTTACCCATGGCATGGTCTTTTATTTGTTGAAGTAACTGCCCCTGATTCTACACATGAACTAAAGCCAGATGAGCTTTGAAAGGATTGCTTGCTTGGGCTGCTGGTGGGGCTGGGGCACTTTCAACATTGTTTAACTTCCTATTGCTTAAGGAATGCTTAATGGGTGATACAACACTTACCACCTTTATTTACTATGTTTCTTATCTTTCCTTTACCGTTATTACCTAGGCACCCACCTACTTCACTAACCAGAATACCTCTTCTACCTCTTAGCAGTCCTACACACTTCTTCATGAATCCTTTGCTGCTAGGAGACTCTTTACTATTTACTTTATGAAGCTTACCTCACTTTTACCTTTGCTACCAACTCACCCTATCCATCTGTAACATACCCTTTTTTCTGAAAAAAAAACATTTTATGTTGGAAAATTGTAAATTTTTATGTTGGACAAGTGTCCAAGGATGACTGTAATTGCACAATATTTTATTATTTAATAAATTAAATAGGAGACAAGCACCTAAGGGGACGATTGAAAGAGTGTTTACTGACCCACTAGGTGAATGGAATCTGAGGTAGAAGGAAATGGACAAGTGGCAACATCATGATGCAACAAACTAGCTATTGGTATGGGACAACTCCCTTGAAATGTGGTCATAGTGCCCTGGAAGGTTGCACTGGAGCTTGAGGCTCATTTATTGAAAACTGACCACTAAAGACCTAGGCAGTCTATATAAGAGCCATCGAATTATGAACTAAGGTTCATCACTTTTTCTGACGAGGAAATTTACCTTGGGGTTTTGCTGTGCTTGCAACCAAGAGATTCGATGAGGGGATATGCTGAGTTTTTTATCATGGTGTAAATCTGCCTACTATACTACTGAGTGTAGAAGTTACATTGCTAAGTGCAGAAGACATATTTTGAGTGCATAAGTATACTACTGAGTGCAGAGGTTATATTACTGAGTGCCTTGCTTCTACACAGATTCCATCTACTTGGTGGTTCAGTAAGTAAGCTCGGGGTCCCAAAGCAAGAAAGTAGTTTGGCTACTTCTTTTGGAAAATGTTGGGAGGAACATGCCTCCTTGGGTGTTTGTCGGCCTTATCTTCATTTACAGGTTCTACTTGTCTTTTCTAATTCTAAGGAGTTAAAATTTCTATCTATAATTATTGATTTACTATTTCCAAGGATATTATTAAACAAATGCATTTATTTTAGTTTCTGACTTAATTAGGATTCTGTATAGTAATGATTATGTAAGATGAATTGAATACAATATTTCTCTGTATCTTTCCCCATGCTAATGGTTCTGCATCGTACTTTAGTACAGAGAAGGAGATTAAGGTAGATAAATTGATAGGCAGATTGCCAAATGAATGAGAAGGTTAATACTGCTGTATTTCATTAGTTTTTCTTATCATTTATATTCTGTAATAAATAATATAATTATCTGTCTTTCTCTTATCATTCCTTTCATGAGTTAAGTGTTTAAAGTTCACTGTATTTCTTTCACCAGTTTTTATTGAAAATAACAGCTGCAAATTATTTATTTCCTAGGTACACAGTACTATTATCCAATACTGCTATCAAGTAAATATAATCACAAACAAACAGAACTCTTTCTATTACAAACAATGCATGATTATTTAGCACTAATTTTTATGCACACTATTTCATTTTCTTTTATATTATTTATTTTACAGTTAATCCCATTCACATTTAACATAGGATTAGAAAACCTAGTTTGTTGTTCATCAATTTCTTCATTTATCACAACTATTAAGTAAAGAACTATTATGTTATCCAAATTAGAGTTTCGTTTAAAAACTCAAACATCATGACAGGTTTGTACCCTTCACTTATCAAACCCTAGAAATATCAACATTTATCTTTCAGATTAAGAGTTTAGTTAAGCTTCAAACAAAACAAGAAATTGGTCACGATTTCGTTTCATAACTGAAAACAAAAACATTGAATTTTGGCTCACGGCCATCACAAAAATTGACAGGAAAGAATAGCAAAGTGAAGCTTTCAACTCCATAATCATAGTCTCGAAAAAGCTTATCATACACATTCTTTAAGACCAATTTTAAGAGCATCGCAACATCAACATGAGACTACATTATCACCTTTTAATTGAAAACTATAAACAGTAAAAAAACATACGTTTAGCTCGCTGTAGACATCTACTTTCAAAAGCTAAACATTTGTTATCATAACACCACAACATTTCCGAGAACCACACATTAGGGTTTGACCATTTTAAGCACACGGCTAAACCCTTAACGCTCGAACTTTTTAAAAAGACAATAGTTACAAAATTGATAAACTTCAATTGCACACAACTGGAGCACTGCTCTCATTCTTAAGCACAAACACCATAACGTAGAAAAACACAATTCCTTTATTTACTCAGAACAGTAGAAGGGTAAAACCCTCTCCTTAGTATTTTCTTTTACGGATTTTACAATGGAAAAACAAATACTACAGAAAATAACGACGAAAGGGTCAAGGATTTCATCCTCCCAAAGCTGCCAACAGTTCACAAAGCATTTCGACGAAGATCACTCCTCAGAGCCTAAGAAAACATGAAGTCTTGGAAAAACACACATGAAGGCCCAATAGTCATCTAACCGGAGTAACAAGGTAACCACCGAGGCTTACCAGTCTATTTGCAGATGCCAAATATCAAAACCTAAGCTGGGAAGTTGTCGACGAAGGGACCTGCCGTTTGAACATAAGTGTGGTTAAAACAAGCCTCTGACAGAAGTCATTACAGGTGAATTAACAATTAACTGAAAAATATCAAAACAGAATGGAAGCCACAAGGTTCGAACCGATAAACATTACCTTTCATTTATCACCAGAGCAGAACGCTAAGACCATGCAAACTATACCCATTACTCCATCACCGAATGCAAAGAATTGTGGAAAAGCAACTCTGAAAACTATCACCTAACAGACAAGAAAAGCCAAGTATCGAACCAACTTCCACAAAGAATCTATCACTCATTCTGGAAATTTGATTAAAAGCTGTCATTGTAAAACACCATGATAGTATTGGCTCTTCGGCTCTTAAGCTATCAACAGGTCACGGTTTCGAACTGTGGGCACTCCAAAAACACCTGCTAACAAAACCGTGAAGGCTCTTGGCTTGTTGGCCTCTCCTTAGAGCCACTACACCAAATTCCAAGGAAACAATAACTTCATAGAACATAGTGGTGGTTAGGGTTAGATCCCAAAGCCCATAACCTTGCTAGATCAACGGTGGAGATCACCCGAAGTGTTTTCACGTAAACCCAAGAAACAACCATATTAAAGACACCATCAATACCATAGCCACCAAGGAGGACAACTCAGTTAAATTTCGAACCAAAACACTTACAGCTCATCATGATGTTTGAACCATTACCACACCATCACGTGCCTAGCACCACGATGATGTCCACGGAGACATTCCACTGTCTCTGCAGTTGGGAGTATTAAATGCAAAGGGAAACCAAAGTGCCTTCCAGCACGAAACCTTCATAGCATTAATGTCACCCATTCTTATAATGTATCGATTCGTTGATAAAATACACAACTCGGTTATGTAATAACACATTGTGGTAAGTCAAGGTGGTGTCGGATTCATTGCTAGGAATCCATAATGTTATAAAGAGTCACGTAGATGCACACACAATAGCATATAATTATTGTTCATAGGACTATGTATAAGACTTGGCATATATATATTTCAATATAGTATAAAAATTAAATAGAAATTTGTATATAGTTCATAGGCTAGCATTTGACTATGAATTGCAATAGTTCCTAGGTTAGAATTCAAATAAATATTGCATGTAATTCTTAGGGTCTAGAGCATACAAGGATTTGCATATAGATAATGCACGTCATTTGTTGTTAACCATTACATATAGAATAGTTAACACTTATAAAATTTATATCATTGAATCAACAACAAAGGAATTGTGAAATTACAGTTGAGTAAGAATAACATCGAAACATAGATATTAATCATCTTGTCGCAAACATTACACTTTTGACCAACACAACATTTAGTACAGCAAGATGACATTTAAACATTTATTATATTTTCGCACAATTAGATTATGCATTAAAATCTATATCAAAAATTTTTAAATTTTTTGTAAATTTCGGGTTGTTACATGTGGTATCAAAGCACGAGTTCAAACTCTAGGCCTGAAATAGGCTCACTCGCGTAAACAGAAAATAAAAATAAGAAAATTTATGTTACTAACTTTTGTTTAAATTTTATTTTGTACAGAACGATTTGTTATTAATTTAGAAGTATGGACATACCGGAGGAATCAACAGACATATCTCCTCGTAATGAGCATAATAATAAAAATAATAATAATAATAATGAAGGAATATATGTTGAATTAAATAACCAATCTTCAGAACTTCTTCGTACTATAAAAGATTTGAAATCTGAGATAAGAACTATTAAAGAATAAAATGAACGCATTATGAAAGCACAGGAAGAGTTAAATGAGATTTTAATGGAGAAATACAATCACGAAGAAAGAGGAAGAAAATCATAAGTAAATTATGATTCTGGTACAATGTCCTACAAACATAAACACAAGAAAACAAATAATGGTAAAAGTATTAGTTACTCTTCATTTGAATCTGATCAAAGTAATGGTAAATCTGATCATGACAGCAGTGACAGTGATTGTTGTTCCAAGAAGATGAAGTATAAGCATCATGAACAAACTACTAGAGAGTTTAAAAAGATTAAGCCACCAACTTTTAATGGCGAAACTGAAAAGGGTGAGACAGCTGAAGCATGGCTGTCTGGAATGAAGAAGTACTTTAATATTTATGATTACTCTTCTCAGCTAAAGGCCAAGATGGCTATTTACAATATGATGGGGAAGGCGGATATTTGGTGGCAGGATCTTAAAAGAATTAAGAGCATAAAGGAAAGAGACATAACCTGGAATACGTTTAAAAAGTTATTTAAGAAAAAGTTCTTATCAGAACAGTACTATGAAGATAATCCAAAAGAGTTTTACGATTTAAAATTGGGTACTATGAACATGAAGGAGTTGTGTAGCAAGTTCCTTAGCTTGCTGAGGTATGTACTTTACATGGTCGAAGAGAAACCTAAGGTGCAAAGGTTTCTAATTTGTCTACCTTTCAACATAAAAGACATGATTGAGTATGATAACCCTTCCACTCTAGAAGAGGCTATGAGGAAATCAAATTTTTGTTTTAATCAAAACAGAAAAAGAGAAGGAACAATTGGCTGGAAAAGTAATAAGTCTAATCATTTCGAGCATAAAAATAAGACTTTTAATCAAAATTCTGGAAGTTTTAAGGAAAATTTTAATAACAAAAATTTTTCAAGTAATAATAACTACAAAAGTAATACACCACAGAATTTTAATACTGCAAGAAATGTACCTAATAACAATAACAACACCAGGTATGCTAAACATAAAGGACCTTTGAAGTGTTTTAATTGCGGTGGACCACATAAGAAAGCAGATTGCTCATGCAACAAAAGAACAGTCAACATTATTCATAGCATACAAGTGGAGCCAATAGTTGGTGATGTGGCAAGAGAAATGCCAAGGATAAATGCAGCGCTGGAAAATCGGCAAGCAAACCATCAAACATCCATGGTCGAAATCAAAGGTATGCTACAAAACCGATCTATTTCTATTTTGATAGATCCAGGTGCAAGTTTGAGTTACAGTTCACCTGAATTAGTGAAAAAATTGCAAGTTAAGAATATAAAAGTTTGATAATTCTTGGTTAGTTCAGCTAGCAATGGGCACTAAAAGAAAGGTTACAGACTTTGTTAAAAATTGTGATGTATTTTTGAATCAGCTAAAAACCTAAGTTAATCTGAATGTTTTACCCTTAGGGTCATATAACTTGTTGATTGGAATGGATTGGCTTAAACAGTATAGAGTAGTGCTTAATTGTTATGAAAAATCCTTTACTTGCCTGAATAATGAAGGTAAAACTGAAACAGTAAAAGGAATTCATAGTAAGATTTCAGTAAGACAAATTTCTGCATTACAAGTCAAGAGAGCTCCCAAAAAGGGTTGTAAAATGTTTGTTGTTAATGTTATTAATGACGAATGTTCATCTAAAGAAGACAAGTTAAAATTGGAGGATATTCCCATCCTTGGGGACTTTTCTGACATATTCTTAGAAGAAATTCCAGGATTACCTCCGAAAAAGGAACTTGATTTCACCATTGAGTTAGTACCAGATGCGGTACCAAACTTAAAGGCTCCCTACAAAAGGAATATTTTGGAGTTAAATAAGTTAAAATATCAGCTGAAGGAATTAATAGATAAAAACTACATAAGGCCAAGTGTGTCTCCTTGGGGAGCACTAGTAATTTTTGTTAAAAGGAAAGACGAAACCATGCAACTGTGCATCAATTACTGTCAGCTTAATAAAATGACAATTAAGAATCGATAGCCCTTTCCCTACATTGATGATCTATTTGATCAAGTACGTGGAGCATAGATATACACTAAAATTGATTTAAGGTCCAGATATCATCAAGTTAGAATAAAAGACGAAGAAATATTCAAAACTGCATTTAGAACACGATATGGACACTACAAGTTCATAGTTATGCCTTTTGGGCTAGCCAGCACACCTGCAGTGTTCATGTGTTTAATGAACAACATTCTGCATAAATATTTGGATAAGTTTGTAGTTGTGTTCATTGATGATATTTCGATTTACTCAAAAACTAAAGAAGAGCATGACGAACATTTAAGAATAATTTTGCAAGTTTTAAGAGAACATCAGCTTTACGCTAAGTTCAGTAAATGTGATTTTTATAAAGATAAGATACAGTACTTAGGTCATATAATATCTAAAGACAAAATTTTTATCGACCCTGATAAGATAAAAGTAATTAACGAGTGGCCTGTCCCTAAAGATGTAATTGACGTTCGGTCATTTATGGGGATAACAGGTTACTACAGAAATTTTATTGAAGGGTTCTCACGAATTGCAAACCCCATTACTTTTTTGCAGAAGAAGGGGAAGAAATTCGTATGGGATCAAAAGTGTCAAGAAAGCTTTAATAAGTTAAAAGAATTATTAACCACTGCTCCAATTTTAAAAATTGTTGATCCCAATAAGGATTTCGTTGTATGCACTGATGCATGTAATGATGGACTTGGAGGGGTCTTAACTCAAGAAGGTCATGCCATTGCTTTTGAGTCAAGAAAATTAAAAATTCATGAAAAGAATTATGCAACTTATGATCTTGAGTTGGCAGTCGTGATACATGCACTAAAAACGTGGCGCCATCACTTGATTGGAAGGAAATTCATACTAATGATAGATAATAAGGGTTTAAAGTATTTGTTGGATCAAACAAATCTTAACGCAAGGCAAGCTAGATGGCTAGCTTTCCTTAGCGAGTATGATTTTGAGATTCAACACATTAAGGGAAAATAAAACAAAGTTGTTGATGCATTAAGTAGGAATCCCAGATTAAGCTTTATTGCAGCAATCAGTACGTTTAAGACAGAATTGGAAAATTAGATTGAAGAAGGAATTAAACAAGATGAAAATTATCAAAATTTGCTTGGTAAAGTTGCTGAAAATGTATCCGAAAATTTAATAACAGATTTCAGCATTAATAAAAAGGGTTTAATAACTTATAAAAACAGAATTTATGTACCAAATGTGTCAAAGGTTAAACTGTTAATTTTGGATGAAGTTCATAAGAGTCCTTATTCAGGACATCCAGGTTATTAGAAAATGATAACTATGTTAAGGAAGGATTATTTTTGGCCCAACATGAAGAATGAAGTGGCTGAATACATAGCTAGATGTTTTGAATGTCAGACCATTAAGGCTGAACATCAACATCCAGCTAGATTGTTGTAGCCATTGCCAATTCTAAAATGGAAATGGGAGATTATAAGTATTAATTTTATTACAGGTTTTCCTAAAAACCAGAAACAGAATGACTCCATAATGGTGGTTGTGGACAAGCTAAGTAAGGTTGCTCATTTTATTCCTGTTAAAACCACTTTTAAATCTTCTAACATTACAGATGTATTTATGAAGCAAATATTTCGCTTGCACGGAATTCCAAAGGTAATTATTTCTAACCGAAACTCTAAGTTCACTTGAAATTTTTGGATAGCACTATTTAAAGATTTAAATACTAAACTAAATTTAAGCACTTCTTTCCACCCACAAATAGATGGTCAAACAGAAAGGGTAAACCAGATTTTAGAAGACATGCTAAGAATGTATGTCAAAGATCAGCCATCTAAGTGGGAAGATTATTTACATTTAGAAGAATTTGCATATAATAATCATTATCAAGCATCTGCTAAGTTAAGTCCATTTGAGATTTTGTATGGAAGAAAATGTTGTACTCCTATTTCTTGGGATAAACCTATAGACAGATTAATGCTGGGACCAGATTTATTGAAAGAAATGGAGCTAACCGTGAAATAGGTTCAAGCTAACTTAAAAGTTGCCCAAGATCGACAAAAACGTTATGCAAATTTGAAATGCATCGAAAGAGAATTTTAGGTGGGATACCATGTTTTTATAAAGGTAAAACCCAAGAAAAGCTCTTTGAAGCTTGGGAGTTGTGCTAAACTAGCACCAAGGTACTGTGGACCATTCAAAATCCTATCAAGGATTGGAGCTATTGCATATCAATTGGCTTTGCCATCTGATTTAAAAATCCATAATGTTTTTCACATTTCTGTTTTAAAAAAGTATGTACACGATGCTACTCATGTGCTGAATTGGAATGACATACAGGTGGAGCCCGAAGGAGATTTTCAAGTGGAACCGGACTGTATTCTCGACAGGAGGAAAATTATGCTTCGGAATCGTACCATAGGGCAGGTAAAGGTGCAATGGAAGCACCTTAGCCCTGATGAAGCTAACTAGGAACTGGAAAGTAAAATGCAGGTAGCATATCTAGTTCTGTTCCAGGAAGGATTGAATCAGGAATAAGCAACATCGAGGACAATGTTGAGCTTAAGTTGGGGTGTTTGTAACATACCCTTTTTGCTGAAATTTTTTTTTTATATTGGAAACATTATGTTAACTTTTATTGTAAAGTTTTATGTTGGACAAGTGTCCAAGGATGACTGTAATTGCACAATATTTTATTATTTAATCAATTAAATAGGAGACAAACACCTAAGAGGACTGTTGAAAGAGTGTTTACTGACCCACTAGGTGAATGGAATCTGGGGTAGAAGGAAATGGACAAGTGGTAGCATCATGATGCAACTAGTTGTTGGTATGGGACAACTCCCTTGAAATGTGGTCATAGTGCCCTGGAAGGTGGGACTGGATCTTGAGGCTCATTTATTGAAAACTAACCACTAAAGACCTAGGCAGTCTATATAAGAGCCATCGAATTATGAGGTTCATCACTTTTCCTGACAAGGAAATTTACCTTGGGGTTTTGCTATGCTTGCACCCAAGAGATACGATGAGGGGATATGCTGAGTTTTTGATGATGGTGTGAGTCTTCGTATTATACTACTGAGTGCAGAAGTTACATTGCTGAGTGCAGAAGGCATATTTTGAGTGCAGAAGTATACTACTGAGTGCAGAAGTTATATTACTGAGTGCATTGCTTATACACAGATTCCATTTACTTAGTGGTTCAGTAAGAAAGCTCGGGTGTCCAAAGGAAGCAAGTAGTTTGGCTGCTTCTTCTGGAAAAGGATGGTAGGAATAGGCCTCCTTGGGTGTTTGCCAGCCCTATCTTCATTTACAAGTTCTACTTGTCTTTTCCAATTCTAAGTAGTTAAAATTTCTATTTGCAATTATTGATTTACTGTTTCAAGGATATTATTAAACAAATGCATTTATTTTAGTTTCTGACCTAATTAGGATTATGTATAGTAATGATTATGTAAGATGAATTGAATAAAATATTTCTCTACATTTTCCCCATGCTAATGGTTTTGCATCGTACTCTAGTACAGAGAAGGAGATTAAGGTAGATAAATTGATAGGTAGATTGCCAAATGAATGAGAAGGTTAATACTACTATATTTCATTAGTTTTTCTTGTCATTTATATTCTGTAATAAATAATATAATTCTATGTCTTTCTCTTATCATTCGTTTCATCAGTTAAGTGTTTAAAGTTCACTGTATTTTTTATTGAAAATAACAACTGCAAATTATTTATTTCATAGGTACACAGTACTGTTATCCAATACTACTAGCAAGTAAATATAATCACAAAAACAAACAGAACTCTTTCTATTACAAACAATGCATGATTATTTAGCACTAATTTTTATGCACACTATTTCATTTTCTTTTATATTATTTATTTTATAGTTAATCCCATTCACATTTAGTACAGGATTAGAAAACCTAGTTTGTTGTTCATCAATTTCTTCATTTATCACAATTGTTAAGTAAAGAACTATTATGTTATCCAAAACACAGTTTTGTTTAAAAACTCAAATATCATGACAGGTTCGTACCCTTCACTTATCAAACCCTAGAAATATGAACATTTATCTTTCAGATTAAGAGTTTAGTTAAGCTTCAAACAGAACAAGAAACTGGTCACGATTTCATTTCATAACTGAAAACAAAAACATTGGATTTTGGCTCACGGCGATCACAAAAATCGATAGGAAAGAATAACAAAGTGAAGCTTTCAAATCCATAAGCATAGTCTTGAAAACGCTTATCATACACATTCTTTAAGACCAATTTTAAGAGCATCTCAGCATCAACATGAGACTACATTATCACGTTTTAATTGAAAACCATAAATAGTAAAAAACCATACAATTAGCTCGTTGTAGACATCTACTTTCAAAAGCTAAACATTTGTTATCATAACAGCATCTAACATTTCCGAGAACCACACATTAGGGTTTTACCATTTTAAGCACAGGGCTAAACCCTTAACGCTTGAACTTTTTAAAAACACAATAGTTACAAAACAATAAACTTCAATTGCACACAACTGGAGCAGTGCTCTCATTCTCAAGCACAAACACCATAACGTAAAAAAACATAGTTCCTTTATTTACCGAGAACAGTATAAGGGTAAAACCCTCTCCTTAGTATTTTATTTTATGGATTTTGTAATGGAAAAACAAATACTACAGAAAACAACGATGAAAGGATCGAGGATTTCATCCTCCCAAAGCTGCCAACAGTTCACAAAGCATTTCGATGAAGATCACTCCTCAAAGCCCAAGAAAACATGAAGTCTCAACAAAACACACATGAAGGCCCAATAGTCATCTAACCGGAGTAACAAGGTAACCACCGAGGCTTACCGGTCTATTTAAAGATGTCAAATATCAAAACCTAAGCTGGGAAGTCATCGACGAAGGGACCTGCCATTTGAACATAATTGTGGTTAAAACAAGCCTTTGACAAAAGTCATTACAGGTGAATTAACAATTAACTGAAAACTCTCAAAACAGAATGGAAGACACAAGGTTCGAACCGAGAAACATTACCTTTGATTTATCACTAGAGTGAAACGCCAAGACCATGCAAACTGTACCCATTACTCCATCACCGAATGCAAAGAAGGGTGGAAAAGCAACTCTGAAAACTATCACCTAATAAACAATAAAAGCCAAGTATCGAACCAACTTCCACAAAGAATCTATCACTCATTCTGGAACTTTGATTACAAGTTGTCACTGTAAAACACCATGAGAGTATCAGCGCTTAAGCTATCAACAGGTCATGGTTTCGAACCGTGGGCACTCCACAAACACCTGCTAACGAAACCGTGAAGGATCTTGGCCTGTCGGCCTCTCCTCAGAGCCACTACACCGAATGCCAAGGAAACAATAACTTCGTAGAACATAGTGGTGGTTAGGGTTAGATCCCAAAGCCCAAAACCTTGCTAGATCAACGGTGGAGATCACCCGAAGGGTTTTCACGTAAACCCAAGCAACAACCATATTAAAGACACCATCAATACAATAGCCCCCAAGGAGGTCATCTCAGTTAAACTTTGAACCAAAACACTTGCAGCTCGTCATGATGTTTTAACCATCACTACACCATCACGTGCCTAGCACCACAATAATGTCCACGGAGACATTCCACTGTCTCTACAGTTGGGAGTATTAAATGCAAAGGGAAACCAAAGTGCCTTCCAGCACGAAACCTTCATAGCGTTAATGTCACCCATTCTTATAATTTATCGATTCGTTGATAAAATGCACAACTCGATTATGCAATAACACATTGTGGTAAGTCAAGGTGGTGTTGGATTCATTGCTAGGAATCCATAATGTTATAAAGGGTCACGTAGATGCACACACAATAGCATATAATTATTGTTCATAGGACTATGTATACGACTTGGCATATATATATTTCAATATAGTATAAAAATTAAATAGAAATTTGTATATAGTTCATAGGATAGCATTTGACTATGAATTGCAATAGTTCTTAGGTTAGAATTCAAATAAATATTGCATGTAATTCTTAGGGTCTAGAGCATAAAAGGATTTGCATATAGATAATGCACATCATTTGTTGTTAACCATTACATATAGAATACTTAATCCTTATAGTTTGCATGAAATAGAAAACTCACAATAACAATACATAGAGTTAAACTATGATATATTGATCCTATCTATTGTTTGTACAAATTAATAAAAGGTTAGTACAGGGTTATAAATTTTACAACTGACATACTTCTATTTTGTAATCTAGGCTAACTGAAGTTTCTCACCCGATGGTAATTTCAACATTTTGTCTCTAAAACCATTAAGACTTGGAGATTACTGAACTGGTTAGAAACTCTTCGGTCACATGTGGTAAACAGTAAAGCTCTTACCTGTAATCTGCGAAAAAGGATGATCCAAATGCTTTACACGAATGCTAAGTAAGCCTCGGGGCATCCGTGGGACCCCTTCATCATTAAACAAATGAACAATAGTTAACACTTATAAACTTTATATCATTGGATCAACAACAACGGAATTGTTAAATTACAGTTGAGTAAGAATAACATCGAAACATAGATATTAATCATCTTGTCACAAACATTACACTAGTTTTAGCTAAAAAGATCGGATAGGCACTAGTCTATTCACCCTTTATCTTACTACTTTACCTTATTAATTATTATTAATATAACTATTATATTCTTGTTACCACATCTTACCTATGGTCTGGCCAAATGAGCCTTTCCCATACGATTCAGGATTACCTATTGCTTTAGACGAACAACCTTTACCTTTTAGTCCCTGCTATCCAACCTTTGTTTTAACCACCGAGAGATACTGTGCTACCTGCCTTACTTACCTTATACTTACTGCATAAGAGGACGGGATGGGATCAAGAGAGAGAGCTGGATGAGGTGGTTACTCTCGAACTAGCGGGGATGCCACTCCTTTAACTGATTATTCCAATGCTGGAAATGACACTTAAACTGATCCTAGGAATGGAATACTTTTATTTGGGGAATTATGTAAGTTCAACTGCTCCTGCTCCTGAGGATGCTCCTCAAACTGCTCCTTGTTCAACTGCTCCTGAGGATGCTTCTCGTTCAACTTCTCCTGAGGATGCTCTGGGAACTGCGGAGGGGAATGATCCTAGTTCAATTGGTGTTGCTATAAATGATCCTGGGAATAAATCTCCTGAAACTACTTTTTGAAATGCTCTAACTGCTCCAACTTAGGAAGCTGGGAATGATCCGGGAACTGGTTATGCCTTTATAATCCTTAAGAGAGCTATAAAGATGTATATATAAAAGCATTCTCAGAATCCATTTGCACTTTCTCTAATGCAATTTTACTACCGTGAGAGCATAATCCCCCCAACCGCACACTAAACCTCGTTTTTAGGCACTAATTTTTTATACATTTATAAATGACCATGGGAATTATCCTGGTAATGTTGTCCCTGGAACTTATGCTAGGAATCATTTCTTTCAACTGCTTATGGAGATGCTTGTTCAACTTATGCTAGAATTACTTACGGTTCAACTGCTGGAAAATATCCTGGTCGTTGTGCTGCGAACAGATAGATAAACTATGCAATTCACCTTTTACTCATTTGAGCTGAAGGACTGACCAAGCAACTTATCTCAAACTATCTTACTGGTTGTGTTTTCCCCTCAATCCAGCTCATCAATCTGGCTAATCCACCAATTCAACCTGACCTTATTGACCTTACTCAACTTTCTAAATAACCTTTCAAGCATTATTCTTTTTAGAGCCTCACTTAGAAGGTACAAATCATTTAACATCTTGGGTTCTCTTTGGTCTCTTCTCATGGTGATGGCCTAGCTGAACTGAAGGGAAACTGGTACAAGAACAGCTTGCTTCGCTCAACAGAATCCTATCGCTTCCCCGATCCTACTATAAGGCGATAGTTCTGTTACCTCTAAGGGACCAAGGTTTATAACCGGTTCTATCCCTATTTAGACGTTGGAGCTGAAGGACTTACCTCATAAACTTGCTAATTCATAGGAGCTTCAGAACCTTAGCAACCAAAATTTTTACTAGCTAACATTTTGACTCAATATAGCCTATACTGCTAATCCTTCGTGTTCTTTTACCTTCCTTTAATAGTTATAGACACCACAACAAGACATTTCATTCTTGTGCAACTTGAGCAACAACATTCCTTCTGGGTAGGGTTAATCCGTTCATGTCACTTGTCAATCCTTAGCCAACCAACTGCACCAACCGAACTTTAGGCCATGGATAAACTCAATTGGATTAACATACAGTGTACATATAACTTAACTTAGATATGCATGTACTAATATAAAGGTAACGAACCTTGAGACAATGGGATATTTAACCTGGGTGGTGTACGCACTACTATAGGGTATGCACTATTGTGGATGAGACATTGGATACTCTTGTTGGCTAACCAACTAGTAATGGGACATCCTTGGAATAATCTGGTTAAACTAGGAATGCTTGGAATGATTAAAATGCTTCCGCTTTGAATGCTTGTCGTAGTACTTATGCCAGGAAATACGCCGATTCTACTGCGGATCGAACTGCTTTGGGTTCTGCTGGAAAAAATGTTGATGCTCGAAATGCTCTTGGAACTTATGTTGGGAATAATAATTCTGCTAATGGTGATACTTATGATGGAACTTATCCGAGAACTACTAGTCATAGGGCTCCTTCAACTTATTATGGAAATGTTGGTTCAACTGGTGATGCTGAGGATGCTAGTTCAACTTATGCTACTAGTAAACAATCCTTGTGCTGCTGGGAATTAGGATGGTTAGAACCCTTTTGTTTGGCGTGACCCTGGGAATAATGCTCCTTCAACTTATGCTAGAAATTAGACTTCAACTTATCCTGGGAATACTTTGGCTTTGCAGAATTATGCCAGTGAAACTAGTGATGCTGGGGCTGATGCTAATTACAACGCTGGAACTGCTCTGGGAACTTAGGTTGGGAATCCCCTTTCAACTAGAGATGTTGGGGACTGCTGATTCAAATCCTTTCACTTTTGGTTCAACAACTAATACTTTATTGGCTTCTGTGACTCCTACATAAACTAGTTTAACTGCTTTTTGTCCGTTAAACTGCTAGGATTGGTTCAGCTCATAAGATAAAATCTTCAGCTTCAACTGGAGCTGCTGAAACAAATACTTTTGCTTCTAGTTTACCTAGGAAGACAGAATCTCCTACCGCTGTTCGTACGGATCCTTATTCAATTGTTAGTTCTACTGCTAGGAATTCTGCTGGTTCGACGGGTAATGCTGCTAATTCAACTACTTCAACTACTGATTGAAATGATCCTGGTGAAATTGGGAATACTTGGGCTGCTTATACTAAGGCTACTCTTGAAACTGCTTATTCAAATGCTACTTCTTTAACAACTGCTGGAAATGTTGATGCTTATTTGAATGATCCTGAGAATGCTGGAACTACTTATCCTACTACTAGTTATGTTGGTAAGAATTATGCTGATTCAATTGATGCCCCGGGAACTTATGCTGGGAATTATTAGGCCGATCGGACTACTACTATTACTCTTACTTATACTTATACTTAGACTCTTCTTACTACTATTACTACTTCTATTACTTCTACTACTGCAGGGATGTCAGGTCAACTGATACTGGGAATTATGTTCCTTCAACTACTGATGCTAATCTACTTGCTGGGAATCTTGGATCTACTTCTTCTCTTACATTCTCCTTTGCTTCCTATTTACCTTTACTCTTACCAACCACTTCGCTCCTCCTTCACCAATCTACATTTACTGCTTGCTTTACTTAGACTTACTGCATTGGATTGGATGGAATGGGATCAACAGAAAGAGCTGGATGGGATTTTTAGACATTTCCATGCTTTGATCACACTTACTAAATGAAGCACTTAGTTAGTCGGTACCTTTTACTTACCATCTTTTAGAAGCACTACATGGATGGGATGGATGGATTAGACACAGCCAGAACTTATGAAACAGAGACATGGCTGGATAGATTATGGAGATGGGCAATCAGAACAGAATAGAGAGCCTCGTTAGATTGATGGATAACCTAGGACTAGGATAGGATAGGCTTTACACTTACTTTATTAATATCTCAGTACAACACTATTACTATGAACCCTTTACTGGACCTTATTAACGAGGCGGGTACCACTTTTCAACCTTTTTGCGCTATTACTATTCCACTTAGGAATGAACTGAAACGAGTCAGGAATTTGAACCCAACCTTGTACCTTCACACCTAGGATGATAGGATGGAATGATGGATGCCCCGAGGACTGTAATCAAATCATGAAAATAATATAGCTGCACACTACCAATGAGACAGAAATGACAAAGAGGTGTTAAGACTAGCAATTCTAATTTCTTTATTTCCTCAATTGTTAATAGTTCATAAAATGATTTTGTTTTTTTGACCTCTGCGAAGATCCAAACCAAGTTTCAACTCAAAGAAAACAAAGACATTTATAAGACCACTTTTGGGATCCATGGAAATCGAAGAAGGTGAAGGTAAATGGATGTCAAGCTTGAATGAGTCACTTCTAGTGAGAAGTGAGGATAAGCTCCTGTTCCTATCAATGATTAATGCCAAACTTGATTTTGACAAATTCGGTGGAAACAAACAGGAAACCCACAAATACCTTAAACGATTGTATCAAACTCATAAATCGGTATTTGTCCTCCCTCTAAGTACTTTAAAGAGTTACCCTCCTCTGCCTAGTGTGAGTATCAATTGTTGGGAACCCCTGTCTGTTGCGGCGCTCCTCCTTTTAATGATATTCAAGTAGCGATTAGGTTTAGATCGAGCTAAGATCGGGAGGGAGGTTGCATACTTAACCTAGACTTCTAACTGAATCTCAATCTACAGGAGGTTTCAAATATTTAAGAGATATCCTCGGCAGTGTCATTTATCCTTTAACATAATTTCCACTTAATATTCTTTTTGTTCCAATAGGATAATCTAATCTCTTTTCCAAGTATTACTTTGACAAAGACATACTGTAGTGGTTGTTTCTGTAATTTTTATTGCACAACATAATTTTGAGATTGTTGTTGCTGCATACTTTGTGGGTGGTGGATGCTGGAAGATTTGTTTGTGTACGAGTGCTTATAGCACACAATAAAGTTGAAACTGAACAGGCCGATGTGGTTGACATTACAGAAGCTGTTTTGAAGAATCAACACTCCTAATTTCCTGTAATGCTACTGCAGCCATTGCCTTGTATGTATCTTGTTGGATTCCTGGCATGGAAGAATCGAATCTATCTTACATCTGCATTCAAGGATCCATTCCTAGCACTTGAAATTTCAAGCCATCAAATTGTTGCTTCCCATTATCTCCTCCCATCCACATGAAACTTTTGTGATGTTGCCATCATCATCTTGAATACCAGGAACATAGGTCATTCCTTAAATTTTTGGCCAAGGGCGCTTTAACCTCAAGGGATAGGGTGGTGGGTACATCAAGAATGTGTTCAAAGTTTCAATCTCCCACAAAGATACTTGGGGGTTGCATTTCACCTGCAGTATACTCATCCCAACCAACCTTCACAGAACGCCATTGAGAATTTGGCCAGCGAAGTGGATCCAAGTCACCATTTCCAGTTACAATCATAAATTGCATAACATCGATCACAATGGATATTATGTTGCTCCCCTCTACTACGCTGCATCTGTGGGTGTGAAGCCTGGAAATCTATACGAACCTCCCATGGATAATGATAATAATTCATGCTTGGGGTTTTCGTGCTTACCTTGTCATGAGGCTGTTGATCATCCTGCTGCTCTCATGATCTGTGACTCGCTCTAGAAGCAACACTTAATGATGCAGTAGCGGTTCGAATCATCACCAGACTCTACCAAATTGCAGTTTAAAGAAGGACTGCCTGCTCATTGTCAACCTTTGAAGAGCGTCAAGCCGCCCTAGTCGATGAGGTTCTTGGCAGAGGAACGTCTTCCAATGGTAATGCGACTGTCCAAGAGCATGAGCAAGAGCCGGTGCATGTGTAGCCTCCTGTTGAATACCTTCATTATGAGCATGGGATAAGACTTCATTCCATCAAGACGGAGCCGGAGGAAGAAGCAATTGCTTATGGAAATTATTTACAATTCGATGATTATTTTGGCCCCGACCCTCTGTATGTGATTCCTCTCCAAGGCTATAGGATACCGGGAGTCGCAAGCCATCTCTGCATAATGATTCATTAGCTTTCTTTCCTCTTCCCCACTGCCCCTATGCTAGAGAACATGGACCTTTAGCTCCTCGCATGGCAAGAGAAATGGATTAGCAAAAAAACGGTGGATTATTGGAATAATCCAATAAATCTTTCTGTAACCTACCAAATCTTAGCCATTAAATCTGTGAGCTAGACGAATCTTTTTAGAGTATTATGCCAAAGAGATGCAGCTGGGCCACCCATCCTTTATCACTGATTAAAAGGTTGCGATGGCTTCTCATGGTGCAATTTATGATTGTAGTCACCTATCGACGAACTATTGGCTAATTATGTAAACAAACTAGTATATATTTTATTAATAAGTGTACTTCGAGAATCAAAACTATAAACACGTCTTCATGATGAATATTTTAATAAATATTCATGAAGTTTGAGTCATTTATTTAATCTCATTCTCACTTGTTTGGACGCAAAACAAAATGGTGGATCATCAAGCTTACTTTTGTGTCCACATGAAGAAGGTTATAATCTAATCAAGAAATGAGTGCACCCAAGTGTTATCTACCCATTGAACAATTGTAATTAGAAGTGTGTGGGAAAGGTTGTATTAAATCCCACATCAACCATACATTAGAATGATAATTATTATGCTATGTGTTATCCCTAAAGTTGATCCTAGACTACAGGGGATCAAGCTTAAGGAGATCTTGGTTGTAGGAATAAGGCATCTACACAATGATTGTTTCAGTTTTGTTTGGTGGAAGCAGAAAACAGAGCTATGTAAAATATTTAAAAGGAAATAAAAGATAGGTAAAGTATAACATCTCAATATATGAATAGAAGTAGAAGAAAGACTGTGATCTTAAGGCTATGAATATAAAAACTCAAATATATTTCATGATGGGGGCATAGTTATATACTGTTTGGAAGAATTATAATATGGAATTTAGACCACATATGGATAGAATACCAAAAACATACACTTCATAAATTGAAAAAGAAATGGCTCAAAGATCCTATTTTTAATTCATAACAGTCATCTTCTGTAAAATTAACATAAGAAATACATACAGATCTGCATGAAACAACTCCTTACAATCAAACTTCTATCATGTTCCTCCAGTTCCAACCCTTATTACCTCTGTCTATGTCCTAACTATACAAAATTTGTCCAAAATAGAAAACAGTTACTAGATCCTATTACATTGGATCTGATTGCTCCAAAAAATAACATAGAGTTTTAGAATAAAGTCTTAGTCTATCGAATTGTTACAACAAGCAAACCTAATCATAACAAATTGACACCTAAGACATCTTTATCTCTTAATTGTAGAAGATAGACTAAAGACTTCTTAATGACTCAGCTAAATCGGCCATTTCATTTAAAACTTGTGATCTTCGTTGTAACTTGGCAAATTCTGCATCTTCATTGCGCTCTCACCCCTTCAACTGGTCTAGCTAGGCCTTCATCTGCTTGTATTCCTCGTTCATAACTTTCTTTTTCTGCAAAGTGTCCTTTGCAATCACTGCTAGCTTCCCATAATCAATATCCCTCTGCTCCAGGTCCTCTCGTAGTCTTTTGTTCGATATCATCAAACTTTCATTAATACTATGCAAGTAATGACACTTCTCTTTATAGGATTGCAAGGATCTCCTTACAAAATCCAATTCCAGGACTCTTTTAATTTCCTCTGCATCCACTACAATATTATCCTTCAGTATGCGAGAGCTTGAAGCTTGATTTTTTATATGCCTTTGTTTATTTTCCATAAATATTTCAGGTATTTGCCCTACATGTATCTGTATATCAATGGAACCCTCACCTTCAGTTACAAGAGTATCTTTCTTCTGTATATTCATCTAATCATCAGACTCATTCATCGGCACAATTTGATGTTCTCCTATAGGTTGTTTTAACAATCTAATCTCTGCGGCCACTTTAGCTCTGGCTCTGGTCCTCGGCCCCAAATCCATATTTTCTGCACTGACGTTGTTTATTGGTTTATCTTCATCAATGTTCAACAAGGTTTGAACAGTATCTTGTTTTTTTCCAGAATTTTCAAACTATGCTTGCCCATCTAATGATCTGCTTTCTTGACTTTTCTTCTTAGTGGATGTCTTCTTCTCTTTAGTCTCAAACCCTTGTTCACAAATAAACTAGTCCCAATGTTTGCCTATTTGCTTCAAATGGTGTAAAATCAACAATTTGATAAGCCCTTGGTGAAAGATAGAACGGTCGGTGTGCTTTGGCCGTTTTTGAATTGATAAAACCATTTTTTGCAGACTCCTCCACAAGTAATATGGAAGATTTAACTTATTTCTTCCCTGCAAATGCATTAATAACCTAACATGGCATCTCAAAACCTTATCAAACCGACCATCACAGGTAATGTAATTTTGGATTACCTCGAGTGGAATTTGCCAATTAGGTTTTATTTTGCTTATGTGCATGCCACTGCTCCAATTTAAACTTTCAAACCCTGGTAACATGAACTCGCCATAATCTCCTTCAAAGTCTTATTGTTTGAACCATTGTTCGCCTTCAGCAATGACACCTATGACTTCTCCAACAACCTACTCATTTACCACAATTTTGAAATCCTTGAAATCAACCACTCCCTCTTTGTAATTTTTTATAAATGCATTCGTTTCCTGAAGGTTATAACCCTGTAACCTTTCACAAAATATAAACCATCCAGCATTTTTCATTAACCTTGTTGTTAAAGGAAATTGGGAAATCTATTCAATGTTGTTGGGCTCAATTCTGCATATGAGTCCTCCAGGCTTTTTCTTCGTGCTCTACGTGGAAATTTCATCCATTGGATCCTGTTACAATACAAAAACTCTCAATACTGATAACCTCTTTTCAGTTTTGAAACCCTTCTCTGCACCTACATGGAAATTTAGCTGGATTAACCATGCACCGGTGTTCAATAGACCCTAATTTGCATGATACATTCCCGATATTTCATTCTCTATCCATAGCATTCACCAATTTCGATGCTGAACAGACGTGCTCATGACCCTGACTGGTGTACTGGCCTGATTGCCAAATGTCAAGTGGAGAAGGTAGTCATGCTGTCAACCATATTTTAAATTCATGCATATATGACTTATAGGTCCCCCAAACATTTCGAATCATGATTGCAACGAATTAAAATTACAAGCATTTACAACCCTATTAAATCATAATTTGAAATTCGAAAATGGCAGCATTCTCAAATTTGAAATTATAGCAGAAGCTGTCAGTTCGCCATTTTAAATCAAAATTATGATATTTAGAGCTTCACAAGCATTTGTAATGTTTGTTAATGCAAGAAAATGAAATTTATTTTGAAATAAAAAGTATGAACTAGAGCCAAATCCTAATTTAATTATGAAAAGATAACTAATGGCAAAAAATGTTTAAGGAATGGGAAAAGCATAGGAAGAACTAATAGAAAAGATATACAGAGAATAAGTAAAGGCTAAGTAAATCTTAGGAACAATCCTAGAGATAACATCTGGCTCTGTCTAGGGATAAGGTCTTCTCTGTAAGATCTTAAAAACATTATGACCTGTGCCTTCTGAAACTTGTCTTATTGGGATGGATTCTACTGAATTTATTTGAACTGATATGTACAATGAATATATACAAAAACCTGTCATCTGAATCAAGTATGAAACAACTTTAAAAAGCATCCATTAACTGGACCTGGAATCTCATTACCTCCCAAAGTTTGTAGAACAAAGGTGTTGTTTCCCAAACTTTTCATCACCATGAATGGTCCAAACCACAGAGCATCAAACTTACCATGTTTTCCTTTATCCTCATATCTGGCCTCCCATCTCAACACTTGATCACCCACTGCAAACATATTCTTTTTTACCTTTTTATCAAAGCTTTCTTTCATCCTATTTCTGTGTATTTCAGCTTTGTCCATGAGAGCTTCCCTTTCTTGCTGTAACTAAATTATCTAAAATGTTCTCCTTTTCTTTATTTCTGGTTCTTCTTGAGCCTCCTACACAAACTTAATTATTGGAGTCATCAATTGAATTGGGAATACTGCTTCAGTTCCATACACTATTTGAAATGGAGTGGTTTCGATAGCTTTCTTTAAAGTAACTATGTCTGCCCATAATGCAAATTTTAATTTAGTATCCCAATTTTTCTTATTCTCTGATAACATTTTCTTGATAGTGTTTATAATGCTTTTATTGCTGGACTCTGCTAGTGCATTGCCCTGGGGATAATAGGGTGTAGATTGTCTCAAGGAAATGTTATGGTCTTCAGCAAATTTTATCATCTTTTTGGATTTGAACGCAGGGGCATTATCAGTAAGAAGTTTTCTATGGCACCCAAATCTACTGAGAATATTTTCTTGCAGGAAATTAATGATAATTTGGTCTGTGGCTCTTCTGGTTGGGATTGCTTCTACCCATTTCGTGAAAAAATCTATTGCAGTTAAGATCCACCTATGTTGGCCACTATATGGAGGATGAATTTCAGCTATAAAATCCAGACCCCACGGTTGGAAAGGAGCATCTACTGAAATAGGTTTCAAGGCTAATGACTGTAACTGATGTTTACCTGCAAACTTCTGACATTTTTCACAAGCCCTAATCTGTTGGTACACATCTGAGAAAAGAGTGGGCCAATAATACCCTACTCTTAATATTTTGAAGGCTGTGGCCTTCCAGTATTTGTGTCCACCACACACACCAGCATGCATCTCCTCAATGACATTATTTGCTTTTGATTTATCCAAACATCTCAGAAGTATCCCTCCAGGATCCTTCCAGTACAATACTTGATCAATCAACACATATTTGAGAGCTTTCAATTTTATTGATCGGCATTCATTTTTACTTAACTTCTGGGGACACTGTAAATGTAACAGGAAATATACAATTTCAGCATACCAAGGGTTGTCATCATACCTGTTGTTGTAGACTTGTTCTTCGACCTCTTCTACACCTTCTGCCATCATATTCAAATCCAGTATTTGACAATTTGATTCTGAGATAAGCTTTGCTAGGCCCTGCCCTTTCACCAATATAGTGGGCTTGATCTCCACATCATATTCCATCACTTTTGCAATCCATCTACCCCTTTTTCCTTCATTGTTCGGCTGTACTAGGATTTCCTTAACAACAGAATTAGGAACATGGGCTAAAACTTTAGAATGGAGTACATAGATTCTAAAACATTTAAGTGCCTTTACCAAAGCATAGGCTTGTTTCTCCATACTAGTATATTTCAACTCTGAATCCCTTAATGTTTTACTAAAGAAGGATATGGGTTGCTCTAATCCCTCAAGATTTTTTTGCAACAACACAGCAGCAATTGTTTCTTCTGATGCAAATGAAAATATTGCAAAATCTTTAGTGTAATTAGGGGTTGCCAACACTGGTGCTTCTATCAGTGCTTTTTTTATATTTTCAAATGATTGTTTGGCTTGCTGAGACCATCTTACCTCCCTGTCCTTCTTAAGCATATCAGTAATATACTTAATAGTTTCAGCAAAGTTAGGAATAAACCACCTCAAAAATTTGATTTTTCCTAAGAAAGACTGGATTTCTTTTTTATTTCTGAGAATAGCAATATTTAAAATAGCTTTTACTCTCTCAGGGTCTATTTTAATCCCATCTGCAGAAACTATGTGACCCAATAACTTACCTTCTGCCATAGCAAAGTGAGACTTTTTTGGTTTCAATGATAGCCCAAATCGTCTGCATTTCATAAAAGTTTGCTTCAGATGTTTCAAATGCTCTTCATCAGATTTAGAAAAGACCGTGATATCATCTTGATAAATGACCACAAATTTTTCATTCTCACCTATGAATGCTATGTCCATTTCCCTTTGAAATGTGGCACCTGCATTCATTAGCCCAAAAGGAATTTTCTCATACATGAATGTACCCCAGGGGGTTGTAAAAGTTGTTTTCTCTCTATCCTCCGGCTGAACCGCAATCTAGTTATAACCAGAGAAACCATCAATCATTGAAATTCTTTCTGCACCAACCACTCTCTGCAAAATCTGATCTATCTTAGGCAATGAATAGTTATCTTTAAGGCATGATCTGTTTAAATTTCGAAAATCTACACATAACATTATTTCCCCATTTTTCTTGCGTACTAGAACAAGGTTGGCTACCCAAGAGGAGTACCTAAGAGGAACAATAATCTTGGCATCCAGTAGTTTCTTCGCCTCTTTTTCAATGATTGGTAAAAGTGTTGTATTAAGCCTTCTTAATTTTTGTTTAAAAGGCTTAGTATTAGGCTTTAATGGGATCTTATGCTGAATAACATTAGTGTCATAGGTTTTAAGATCCTCATATGACCATGCAAAAATATCTATAAATGCCTTCAACAAAATGATGTATTTGTTTCTCTCCTTTTCTGATAATTGTTTAGATATCTTAACCATCCTTGGTTCTGCCACAGACCCAATATTACAGCTGATTACACTCTCTTCAGTGGTCTGAAAATTATTTTTCAACAGTGTATCATTTTTTGAAAACAACCTCTCTAATGGAACAAGTCCCTTAGGGATAAAATTGCTCTTTAAATCCAGAATTTTTTTATCAGCAATTGACTATTTTGCATGAGGAGACATTTCAGCCAGATCTAGGTCTTCATCTAGGCCAACTTGGTCATCTGCAAACTCTTTAGTTAATTCTAAAAACTCTTTTATTTCCTGCTCATCTTGGAAAACCCTCCAATGTTTAATATCATCTGGGACTGCTGGCCTATACCTCACATCAATAGGATACTTTATGTGTGTCAATTTAGGAATTCTGAAATAGGTTGCTGCTAATGCCAATGAATCTGCAGTCTGATTACAATCTCTTGGAATATATGTTATATTAAAAGCACAGAAAAAATTATTTATCATATCCCATACTTCATTTCTGTAAACTTTCAATAATGACTGCTTTACCTGATAAATACTTTTCACTTGCTGAATTATCAATTCGGAGTCGCCAAACACTGCAAGACTTTGAATATTCATATCTTTTGTAGCCCTCAATCCAAGGATTAGTGCTTCATACTCAGTAGTATTATTTGTAGTTTGGAATTCCAATTTATACATTAATGAAATCATCTCACCTCGAGGAGAAATTAACAACACACCAGCCCCTGCTCCATCTTTGTTTGATGACCCATCAAAGTACATCTGCCAAATCCCTTCCTTTTCTTCTGTGTCACATTGAACTGAATTGTCTTTCCAAACATGCAAAACCCCAGCATCATCATCATTTACCTGTAACATGCATGAACCCATATCTTCTTGTACTATATAAATAGGATGATTCGTAGGATTTCTGTCATCACTTACCAGAAATGCCAATTGCACCTCTCTATATAACCTTCTATATTCACCTCCAAATATAGGAATTGAATCATATGATAGATCCATTTGGAGAGTGCCTCCTATCTTTTTAGCCCATGATCTTGACAGCAACATGCCAAACTTAGGAGAGATATCAGCCACTACAACATCCATGAGAACACTTTTCATAGGCAACTGAGTAAGGTTGACTACAAGGTATTTTATGACTCTTAAACATTTGACAGCTCGGGAATCAAAAGCATATAAGTCATGATAGGGTTTTGTGACAGATAGTCCTAAGGCTTCCATAACCTCTTTTGGCATAAGATTGTGCGAAGCACCTGAATCCAAAAGACAATTATGCAACATCTGGTCATGTATGGTAAGTGTAATATAAAAAGGTGGGGGATAACATGATTTTATTTCTGACTGGTTAGAAGCTTTCGAACCAGTGATAATGGTGAAATCTTTCTCCTGCAAATTTATCACATCTTCTGAAGCATGAATAGGTGACGAGTTCAAGATTTTCGTGGTAGGTTCTCTATAAGATCTGCTCCTTATCAATTCAGTTCAAGGGATGGGAACCTTGATTCTATTTATCTCATGCTCCAAATCAAAACCAAGCATATTACCTCCTTCTACTAATTTAACAGGGTTGTTTTTATCTTTTTGTGGTTCCTACTGTTCTGTAGAAGGAAATGCTACTTTAGTGGGCACGAATTTCACCTTCTTTTTGAATGGTGCAGCTTGTTTTACCCCAAACCTAAGTCCATATGATTTCTGTTGCTGTTGTTGCTTACAAATTCCAGATTGTTGCTCATTAATACTTCCTTCTTTATAATTAATCTCTGCTGCAGCATATTAATTATCCCTTGTTATAAATTTAGAAGCATATACATCATCCAACTGATTAATATCATGGTCTGACTCTTCATTCTCTTCTAATGTTGTTTCATAAGGATCATCCTCCCTTATTAAGTTGTTCTGAAAAGGTGGTTGTACCTTTCGATCTTCATTCTCTCTCTTCTCCCTTTCAATGTCATTTTTCCTTCTCTCTTTGGACATGAATTTGGGAGGATAAGGGCACCTAAATTGATTTGGGTTTCTATTGTCATTATCATAGGCAGGCCTGTTCTGATTTTTCTTCTCCATTTCCATTCTATTAAGCTTTGCAGACAATTCTTTTGTAGTCTTATGCATTTCATCATATTTATTATCTGCATCTTTTGTAATAGAAGAAGAGGGCATCATCTCCTTTTTACCCTTTCGATCTGTCTTTTGATACTCATCCTCTTCTCTAAGCTTATTTGATGCCAAAATGTTAGACTCAACTTCTAAAGCTGCATCCTGCATGTTTATCAATGACACTGCTTTTCTCTCTCTTAACCACAAGGAAAACTGATGATCAAAGGCATTGGCATAAGTTAACTTGGCTACAGTTTCAGTAGGTTTAATTTCTATCGGAATTTTGTTATACATTTTATTAAACCTTTTGGAAAAGTCTGCAACAACTTCATCAGGCTTTCTTTTTAAAGCTGTAAATTCTGTATAATAGTAGAGATAATCTTTTGTGTCTCCCCACTGCCTGATAAAAACATGGTGTAATTCCTCCATAGTATCTATAGAATTTGCTGGTAGTTCCCTGAACCACTTTCTCACCTCTCCATCCAAACTCTGTACGAACATTCTCATCCACACATCCCTAGCTTCAATGTTGTAATTATCAGCATAACTACAAAACTTGTCCCAGTGTTCTTCTGTAGTCCTACCACCTTGGCCGTCAAATCTGGGCAAGTATTTCTGGTAATCCCCACCAGGCAAAGGATTTAAGGGTTTGGGCATAACTAATGGGGCATATCTTGTTGTTACCATGCAGTCAAACAAATCAAGAGGTTGACCAGCCATATTTGGTGAATGAGATGTCTGAATAACAATTGGCTGATGCTGTAGAGCTAAAGGTTGCACTATATGTGAAAAATGGGCTACCTGTGAAGGAGATGGGGGTTCATTTTGTGGGGGAGAAGGTACTTCTATCTTCAACTGGCCAATGAAGATTCTGCTCGTGAGAGGAATCTCAGGAACTGTCAAAGACTTCCGGGTAAAGACTTCTTCAGGGAGATGTTTATGTTTTACAGATAGGGGGTTTGAATAAACATTGAATTCACCAACCTGTGTTGGATTTAGATCATCCACCTCTGGGATGTTCAGAGATAGATCTGGCTTATTTTCTTCTTGAATATCTACAGGATTTGAAGAGGAAGGTCCTAATTCTTCATCATTAGTGGAAAACTGAAGGTTACTGGATGATGGAAAATTTAACTTCCTTCTAGCCTCCCTGATAATCTTTTATGGATCAAAAAATCCTTCATGTAAAGGAGATGTAGGATTCCCTCTTGTACCAATCGGCTTTGAAGCCACTGTAACTTTCTGACTGTCAGGTGAATGTAGTCTATAAACAAATGTACTGATTCTGTCACCTCTCAAAACCAGCTATAAAAATGTCAACACCCAGGGAAGATATACTTTCGTTTCTCCGTCCCCGGCAACGGCGCCAAAAGATGTTAACCCTAAAGTTGATCCTAGACTATAGGGGATCAAGCTTAAGGAGATCTTGGTTGTAGGAATAAGGCATCTGCACAATGATTGTTTCAGATTTGTTTGGTGGAAGCAGAAAACAGAGCTATGTAAAATATTTAAAAGGAAATAAAAGACAAGTACAATATAACATCTCAATATATGAATAGAAGCAGAAGAAAGACTATGATCTTAAGGCTATGAATATAAAAGCTCAAATATATTTCATGATGGGGGCATAGTTATATATTGTTTGGAAGAATCATAACATGGAATTTAGACCACATATGGACAGAATACCAAAAGCATACACTTCATAAATTGAAAAAGAAATGGCTCAAAGATCATATTTTTAATTCATAACAGTCATCTTCTGTAAAATTAACATAAGAAATACATACAGATCTGCATGAAACAAGTCCTTAAAATCAAACTTCTATCATGTTCCTCCAGTTCCAACCCTTATTACCTTTGTCTATGTCCTATTTATACAAAAAAAATTCAAAATAGAAAACAGTTACTAGATCCTATTACATTGGATCTGATTGCTCCAAAAAATAAAATAGAGTTTTAGAATAAAGTCTAAGTCTATCGAATTGTTACAACAAGCAAACCTAATCATAACAACTTGACACCTAAGACATCTTATCTCTTAATTGTAGAAGACAGACTAAAGACTTCTTGATGAATCAGCTAAATTAGCCATTTCATTTAAAACTTGTGATCTTCGTTGTAACCTGCCAAATTTTGCATCTTCATTGTGCTCTCGCCCCTTCAACTGGTCTAGCTGGGCCTTCATCTGCTTGCATTCCTCGCTCATAACTTTCATTTTCTACAATGTGTCCTTGGAAATCATCGCTAGCTTCTCATTATCAATATCCCTATGCTCCAGGTCCTCTCACAGTATTTTGTTTGATATCATCAAACTTTCATTAATACTGTGCAAGTAATGACACTGCTCTTTATAGGATTGCAAGGATCTTTTTACCAAATCCAATTCCAGGACTCTTTTAATTTCCTCTGCATCCACTACAATATTATCCTTCTATATGCTAGAGCTTGAAGCTTGATTTTTTATATGCCTTTGTTTATTTTACATAAATATTTCAGGTATTTTCCCTACATGTATCTATATATCAATGGAACCCTCAGCTTCAGTTACAAGAGTATCTTTCTCCTGTATATTCATCTCATCATCAGACTCATTCACCGGCAAAATTTGATGTTCTACTACAGGTTGTTTTAACAATTTAATCTCTACGACCACTTTAGCTCTGGCTCTGGTCCTTGTCCCCAAATCCATATTTTCTGCACTCACGTTGTTTATTGGTTTATCTTCATCAATGTTCAGCAGGGTTTGAACAGTATCTTGTTTTTTTTCCAGAATTTTCAAACTATGCTTGCCCATCTGATGATCTGCTTTCTTGACTTTTCTTCTTAGTGGAGTTCTTCTTTTCTTTAGTCTCAAACCCTTTTTCACAAATAAATTGGTCCCAATCTTTGCCTATTTGCTTCAAATGGTGTAAAATCAACAATTTGATAAGCCCTTGGTGAAAGATAGAATGGTCGGCGTGCTTTGGCCGTTTTTGAATTGATAAAACCATTTTTTGCAGACTCCTCCACAAGTAATATGGAAGATTTAACTTATTTCTTCCTTGTAAATGCATTAATAACCTAACATGGCATCTCAAAACCTTATCAAACCGACCATCACAGGTAATGTAATTTTGGATTACCTCGAGTGGAATTTGCCAATTAGGTTTTATTTTGCTTATGTGCACGCCACTGCTCCAGTTTAAACTTTCAAACCCTGGTAACATGAACTCACCATAATCTCCTTCAAAGTCTTGTTGTTTGAACCATTGTTCGTGTTCAGCAATGACACCTGTGACTTCCACAACAACTTGCTCATTTACCACAATTTTGAAATCCTTGAAATCAACCACTCCCTCTTTGTAATTTTTTAAAAATGCCTTCGTCACCTGAAGCTTATAACCCTGTAACCTTTCACAAAATATAAACCATCCAACATTTTTCATTAACCTTGTTGTCAGAGGAAATTGGGAAATCCATTCAATGTTGTTGGGCTCAATTCTGCATATGAGTCCTCCAGGCTTTTTCTTCGGGCTATACATGGAAATTTCATCCATTGGATCCTGTTACAATACATAAACTCTCAATACTGATAACCTCTTTTCAATTTCGAAACCCTTATCTGCACCTGCATGGAAATTTAGCTAGATTAACCATGAGCCGGTGTTCAATAGACCCTAATTTGCATGATACATTCCCGATATTTCATTCTCTGTCCATAGCATTCACCAATTTCGATGCTAAACAGACCTACTCATGACCCTGACCGGTGTACTGGCCTGATTACCAAATGTCGAGTGGAGAAGGTAGTCATGCTATCTACCATATGTTAAATTCATGCATATATGACTTATAGGTCCCCCAAACATTTCGAATCATGATTGCAATGAATTAAAATTACAAGCATTTACAACCCTATTAAATCATAATTTGAAATTCGAAACTGACAGCATTCTCAAATTTGAAATTACAGTAGAAGCTGTTAGTTCACCATTTTAAATCAAAATTATGATATTTAGAGCTTCACAAGCATTTGTAATGTTTGTTAATGCAAGAAAATGAAGTTTATTTTGAAATAAAAAGTATGAACTAGAGCCAAATCCTAATTTAATTATGAAAAGATAACTAATGACAAAAAATGTTTAAGGAATGGGAAAAGCATAGGCTAGATTGATAGAAAAGATATACAGAGAATAAGTAAAGGCTAAGTAAATCTTAGGAACAATCCTAGAGATAACACTATGTGTCTAGCTCTTTGCATATGGGTTTGGCAAGGAGGTATGGTCCTTGATGTGGCCATATTCTGACTTATCTTTTGCTTGGAGTAATATCTAGTAGTATTCGGGTGAGGCTTGTAGATTTGTCTCTGGTGTTGAGGCTCCATGTATTGATTGTTACTTCTGACACTAGTGTTGGATTCCTAAAGTTTGTAGTCTACTCTATGAGGCTATGTTCCCTAGCCATATACTTGTCGAAGTGTATCATCCTCAAGGGAAATCATAGCCCATTACAATTGTGCAAACAACTATTATATCACCTCCTATTGGCTTTTGTTAAAAAAGGCATTAAATGTTGTTTTAGAGAGATGATCGAGATGCAGATTTCCATAAAGAATACCACGGTGGGAGGATGTTTAGGATGAATTGTGGCAAATTGAGAGTAGGGAGAGATCTCAAAACATGATTTAAAATGGAAGTCTTCACACATTCACGAAGGAAAAATAAATTTAAGATTGATGGATGATCTGAACCCTAGGCATACAAGTTGATAGGGTGGTGGAATACCTAGGCCTCTCTTTAGAGAATTTTGGGACTTTTCCTCTTATAATTTACAAGTCTACCAAAAAATTCAAGTATGTTTTTGCTAGAGTTGAAAAGCATACTAGCAAGGGGCCATTCTCTTCAAAACAACCAAACATGGAGTAATGTTATGGCAAGCCAGTCAAAATTACTACATGAATTGGCGAAGATCCCCTATAGGCCTACTATTTTAATTTATTCTAGATTTTCTAACATGTATTATTGTTACATTATATTACTCTTGGACTAGTTTGTTAAACATTATACATACAAATATTTTGGTCTTAGTTCTATAATAAGTTACGTCATATTTTGGTGTGAAAAATGTTCGACTAATATAGGATATTTCCAAAAGATTGAACACCTTGATCTTCTACTCACACAAACAGATCACAGATCAGAACACTAGGATTTTACATGGTGAAACCCCTCAAAGAGGGAATTAGTGCACGACCCCATCCAAATAGCTGCTTGAGGCAATATTATTATCATTAGAGATATTTTGAGGTCAAAAAATGGCCTCCTAAGAGATGTACTACAAAAATATGAGATATATTAAAATATTATGAATTGGGGGTTTTATGGGGTAGGTATATATGACAAGTCACCTCCCACACTATTTTCTATGCACAATATAAATAACCATGGTTGAGTTACTTTTCAAAATTCACTAGAAATAAAATTAATAAAATAAGTCTACATTGATGTGACTAACATTCATTGTAAATTCCCAAAAAATTATTGTCCTTTAGCATTTATTTGTCTTGAACTTGCAAATGAAATTAAATAATAGAAAACATTTTTAAGAGCTATTTTTTTTAATTTTATGTTGACTTTTTATATTTAGTACTTTTCTCATGAATTTAATAATGTAATTTAATTGAGAATTTATTTACATGTAAAATGTCAATAATATTATTATAATCCACATTGCATTATTATTATTATTATTATTATTTATTAAATCTATTATTATTCTTTATTAGTTTGACATTATGTTATTAAATAGAATGGAGTGAATATATAATTTAAAATTAAAAACATAAAAATGATAATATATTATTTTATAAAAAAATGTGAAAGGACTTTCTTTATGAATTAAGAGTACTTCACTTGAAAATGACAATAATATTATTTTATGAGAAAGTGTGAAAATACATTCATTATGAGTACTTTATTTGAAAATGACAATAATATTATTTTATAAAAAGACTATCATTATGAGTACTTTATTTTATGACTTAAAAGTACTTACACCACTACTTTGGTTAACTATGTGTTTTCATCCACCATAAAGAATTTGACAAATAAGCATTCTTAACTCATACAATGCCACCTCACCAAGGGGGATGATGTCATCTACTAGAATGTGATTGGTTATATTTTATAGTACATTTTCTTTGTTTTGAGACCATTTTTTGACCTCAAAATGTCTCTAATGACAAAGGAAAATTAATGTTACACTGAGTTTCTCACAATTGATAATAGGGAAAATGACCCTCCATGCTCTTAGAATAGAGATCATGGACCAATCAGTGGCTAAGCGACAAAGCAATGGTCGTTAAGATCGAGGTGATAATGAACCGTTGGATCACTCTATGTCTAGAACATATCATGACCATCGAATTATATATGTCACGAATGCATACTAAAGAAACACACCTTAACTAAAGATACATTATTCCAAGTTGATCTAATTAATTCCTAAGTGTCTTAATATTTGTTGGCCCTAGGAAGTTTTGGTTACCAATTTTTGAAAAGTAGTTTTGGTGTAGACAAAACCAAGGAAAAGAGGTTCAACGAAGTGGTCAACTCTGACGAAGCGGCCGAGAAACCTGGAAAATGGTCATTTTGAATGTTTCAAAGGGCAGAGTTAAGTAAGTTAGTTGGGGTTTTTGTCCCCTTGAATTAATGGGTTGGGTAGTTAGTTAGTGGTGTAGTGGGAGTGGGGCAGGTTGTCTGCACCCTATAAATATGTAAGAGGTTGGCTTTTTGGGGGTTAGCAAGTTGTTTGGGAAACTGTTAGTTGATGTATGTATTCAGTGAAATGCTAATTTTGTATGTCAAAGTTATTGGTTGATGTAAAGGGAAGAGTCTCAAGATCTGTAATATGTGTGCGCAAATTCGTGTAACAGAAGAAGAAGAGTCTGTATGTTTTTACAAACATGAAGTAATTTTGGATGTGACTCATGAATAAAAGAAGCGCTTCCGTGGTTTTTCCCATCCTGGGTTTCCATGTTAAAATCATGGTGTCAAATGTGATGTGTTATGTGATGTTTATGTTGATTATTAATTGCATAAGTTGATGAATGAATGTGCTTATAGTGAAGAAATGTATGAATGTGAAATATGCGGTATAGTTAGCTCATGATATCTGTCGAAGTCCATGGCTTGTCACAGACCTTAATCCGTCGATGTTATGAGTTATTTGTTGAATGATATGTATGTTGAATTGTTCCCATTCCTCGTTGTAGAAACTTGGTTCCTGCAATCCCCATATGTACTTCACGTGAGGCTTCATCTTCTTTGTAGGTGTTCTCGAAAGGGCCAAACCCCTTTCAAGCCAGTATATTGGGTTTTGTCGGTGTTATGTTGTGTGAATGAAGCCTGGTTGAAGTGGATGTGCACCAACAAAAGGTTCCATTACCGGGACAGGGATCTGTGTCGAAGGGGAATGTGGGATATGTGGCATCCATCTAAGCTGAAGATCTAGGATTGGGTAGATCAAAAGCTTAGAGAGTTTTCTAAAGACCAAAATAAGCACCCTCGATTGGATGATGAAGCGTGGTTAGGTGAGTATGTTTTCTCTGATATTCATGAGGTTTTCTTCGGGGATTTTCCTTTTATATTAATTGAGTGGCTGGCAAGCTTAACTAAGCAAAAGACAAACTTCTTAGGAGGTGAGCCTAAAAGTTGGACACTTGATTTGATCCAGTGACTGAAATGAGTGAGTAATAAGATTTCACATGTTGTGGATTACTAGCTGGATAGTATATTAGAGGGGTATATTAGTGAATTTTTTGTTGACACTACTAAGTCATATAGTGCAACAAAACAAGAATTCTTTCAAGGACCACATGGTAAGTACCTGGGATCTTTAAATCTGTGGATTAATATGTTGCTCTATGAAAATGGGTTATTGAGAATAGAATCTGACGAGTAAAGAATATATGCACGGAGGGCATGTGTGTCGACTGGAGGAAGCTCTGGGATATTGTATGGAATGAGTTGAAATGATAATGGGATACCAAAGTGAAATAGACGAAGAGTGTGTGTTTTTGCAAAGTGGGAAGAGATTTCAGTCGAACAAGAGAAGGAGAACTGTAATGAGGAGAGAAGGTTGCAATGCGACCGGGATAAGGGACTATGAACCAGTACCACAACTCGATGAATATTCTTATGATGAAGATGAATATTGCTGGCTCATTTCAAAAGAAGAAGAGCCCGCATATCCGTCTCAGACCTGAGGTTGAGACATACCCATGACCTCGCGTACATCTCCATAAACTGAGGTAAGACATAGTAATTCATCGCAACTTTTCCAAGCAAATCAAAGTAGTGGTAATAGTCATAGTAGCACTTCACCAAGTAATAAGATTCCAATTAGTGGTCCGTTAATAACAAGTCAGCCAAAACCCCAAAGACCCAGCATGGATGGGGATGATATGAAATTACCATTTTTTAATGGGAATGGGTCAAAGGACCTAGAGCATCATTGGCTTCTATGTAATGCAGTCTAGACTGTTAAGCAAGTACAAGATGATAATGTTAAATTGGCACAACTAATTACGACATGTCAGGGTCGTGCTTTAGACTGGTTCATGAAATTCTCAGAAGTAGCTAGTGGAAAACCAACAAAGACTTTGGTAGAGGTTAAAGACGAGTTAAAAAGTGAATTTAAAAATCTAAAATATGAGTCACAGTGCATTACTGAACTTGAAGAGATAGAATAATTGGAAAATGAGACCATTTGGCACTTCGACTAGAGATTCAAGACATTGATGTCCCGTGTAAGTTTTCAAATGATCGATATCCAACATAAGTAGTGGTTTATAACCGCCTTATTACCTCATATCATAGTCCATTTGATGCAACAGAATATTGTGTCACACATCGAGGCCCTGGAGTTGGCTATGAAGTTGGTAGCATCACCTATTGGATATACTGGAGTTGGTATGGCTCAAATCTAGACCCAGTTGGCCAACTTGTCAATTCAAATCCAAAACATCAAGAAAGGAAAGGAAAAAAGAGAATATGTATGGTGTACAAGATGTAAGTACGAGGGTCACTCAAAATATCAATGCACAAATTTCCACTATTATCTTACTGTTGGAGCTCTCGATCCGCTAAACCATGGAATGGGCATATGGTGTAGAATTGGTCAGACTAGAGGACATCGACCATGAGAATGTTATTTGATGCAGAAAATGGTAAGCACCCCTAAAAAATTGTTTTGTAAATTCTATCGATTAGTTGGCCATGATGAGAAGGACTGTCGAGCATATCAATTTCTCACAGAACACACAACATATACATTTCTCATGAAAGGGGAAGAGCAAGGTGAAAGAAGCAATGTGAATTTTAATCAGCCATGGGGTGGATTCTGAGGAGGATTTGGTCGTGGAAGAGGCCATGTAATATGTTATAACTGTGGTACACCAAGACATTATGCCAAAGCATGCCCAAATACCACTTCGATGTGCTCATATTGTAGGGAATTAAATCATACCATTGAGGATTGTCCCCATCTTATAGAAAGATGGCAGGCGAAAAATAACCAAAATCAGAACTATAATGTCCAGAAGATCTCAGCTGAACCGAGACAGAAGCATCTTATTGTCATTGTGGTTACCAAAGGACGGGATGCGATGGGTTCCAAAAAGGGAAAATACAACAACCAGAGGGATCCGCGAGTGCGACCAGTAGTCCAGCGACCACCACAATTTGATGTTCAAAAAGAGAAGGGATTTTCTTTGAATCCCATGATGAATTTATGGGGAAACAGAAGCGTGCATCGACGTCCTCCACACTACCAGTATTTGAAGAAGGTCATGTCTATGATATGCCACCTCGCTTCGATTGGTTTGTGTCAATGAAACCTCCAGGAAAGGTAAGTTCTCTAAAAATATTTTTGAAAAGCTGTCTAGCTTTAATTAAAGATGAAGATGCATTATGGGAATTGCATAGTTTAATTGGCGAGTATGAGGGAGAATTGAGGCAAGAAAGATATGTGAACCATGTTCGAAGGTAAAAATTGGAAGGGATTTGCGACTCAATGCACAAATCAAATATTATGATATGGATTTTGTCATTCTAGATCTAGGATCTGATGTGAACATTCTCACTAAGTAGACTTGGGAGAATATGGGAACAATTAAATTGGTGTGGTAACCCATTCAGTTGATATTGGAAAATCAATAGAAAGTCATACCCTTTAGAAGGATGGTAGGAGTCCCCGTCAAAGTGGAGGGACTACATAAATTTGCAAATGTTGAAGTCATAGAGATTATCGATGATACCAATCCATATCATGCACTCCTAGAAATAGACTGGGAAATTCAAAACCAAACTATTGTTAATTTCAAGAAGAGGATGCTAAAATTTGAGAACGACGAAATAAGAGTTGTCGCGCCTTTGGATCCACTCGAGAGATAGAGGCATGTTGAATAGGTAAAGGAAGTATATGATGCTAGAGACCTGGAAAATATTTACAATGTATCTTCAAGGGTAAATGATTATATCAACCCCACAACAAATGGTACATTAAGATGGCGAAGCTCTAGAGAACTGGAAGAATCGGTTATATGAGGTCTCAATGTGAAGGTGTGCCCAGGTTATGAATTCACTGTGTTGGGATGGTAAAGAGGTATGTGCCCTTCCCACCTTTGAAGGTTTTCCTAATTTAGATAAGTTTATTGTTGAATTTGAAGTTAAGGTTCCAGAACAATAATGGTTGCTGGCATTAGATGTGTCTATGAAATCTACACTAGCGAGATGGTGGGTTGTTCACAAACAATATATAACGAGTTGGTCATACTGTAGACAATTGTTAGAAATATAGTTTGGTGAAGGATTCCCATATGTTGGAGAAAAATATAATTGTATAACTAGCCATGTTGATCATTTGACCACCTATAGTGCAATATGGTGAGATATACCTAAGCAAGAATGGGTTCACATGTTCATCCACACATTGGATAACATCCCCAGGAATTGGTATACATAGCTAGAGCTTCGATAAGGAACCACATATTAGGATAATCTGGCTACGAGTTTCAAACAAACATTTAACTATGAATATGAAAGTACGATAGTAGATGGAGCTCTGCAAATCATTAAAGCAAAAATATTTGAGAAAATACTTGGACCAGTGTCTAGTTTTCCCCAGTGGAATGAAACAATCGAAGAAATGATGGAATGCTACAACATCACTGGAGGACCAAAGGATGATGATCCAAGAGATGTTCATATCCCGGAGATCGAAGGAAGTCACGAGCTGAGGGATGAGAGATCTCATCTGCTAAATTCTTGAATCCATTGAAGATAAAGAAGGTAAATATTGGGTCCCTTGAAAATCCTAAATTTGCAAATATTGGAGATTATTGGGATGATGAAATAGTAGGTAAGATCACTTATTTACTACATGAGTTTCAATATTTATTCCATACCCAGTTTTCTTAGATGAAAGGGATCGTTGGTGACCTAGGAGATATCAAGATCCCACTAAAACCTGGTGCTAATCTAGCTAAACAAAGACCTTATAGACTGAATCCTCAATAAAAGGAAAACTTTAGAGCCCAGATGGATAGAATTTTGGATGCAGGCATTATTCAGCCTATCAAAGAGTCAGAGTATATTAGTCGCATGGTAGTACAAGATAAGAAGACCTATTAAATTCAAATTTGTGTTGTTTTAAGGAAACTAGATGATGCCTGTCTACATTATCCCTTTCCTACACCATTTATAGATGAAGTGATGGAAAATGTCGGAGGTCAAGAAGCATACTCATTTACCGATGGATTTTATGGGTACCATTAGATAAAAATTTCCAAGGAAGATTGACACAAGACAATTTTTGTGACATAATGGGATTGCTTCCAATATACGGTAATGCCCTTTGGTTTGAAAAATTCTCCTCCGATATTCTCAAGAGTAGTTGTTGTTTCTTTTAAAGAATTTATTCATAAATTTCTTTAAGTCTACTTTGATGATTGGAAAATATATGGTTTATTGAAGAATCATATTGAAAGCTTAAGAATGATGTTAGAGCGTTGTAGATAGTACCAGATCTCATTAAATATGAAGAAGTGTATATTTTGTGCCCCGTTTGGCATACTAATTTTCCATGTGGTCTATAAGCAACAATTGTTGGTGGATCCTGCGAAGATTGAAATTATAGTGGATCAACCTCCACCTACTTCAGTTCGAAATCTAAGGACAACTCTGGGACATACGGGATATTATAGGAAATTTATAAAAGCATATTCTCAGATTACAGTCCCTATAGAAAAATTGCTAAAGAAATATGTAAAGTTTAAGTGGAATGAAGAGTGTTAGCAAATCCTCGAAACACTAAATGAGAAAATGGTGACAACTCCTATTTGTATATTTCTTCACTGGTGAAAAGAGTTCCATGTGCATGTTTATGTATCTTCAATTGTTTTGGGTGCAGTTGTTGATCAGTCAGGCGAAGGGTCTATTGATCATCCAATTGATTTTGCTAGTAGGAAATTATCGAAAATAGAAAAGAATTATACTACAACAGAGAGGGAAGGGATAGCTATGGTATATGCCCTGCAAAATTTCAAGCATTATCTATTAGGAGGGCACTTTAAAATGTTCATAGATCACTCTTATTTGAGGTACCTCGTCAACAAGCCAATGTTGGGGGAGGATCTGTCGATGGTTCTTATTGTTCCAAGAATACAATTTTAAGATTATAGTCAACCTAGGTAGGATGAACGTGGGGCCCAATCATCTATTGAGGTTGGAAATAGGAGAGGAACCATCTAGCTTAGAAGATAACCTCCCAGATGTACAACTCTTTTCGGTGAGAATGGTAGACAAATACGTTGAAGATATTGTGAATTTCTTGTCTACAGGAACATCGCCAGAAGGATACACCACTACACAAAAGAAGAAGTCAGTTGTTAAATATGCGGATTATCAATTGATAACAGGTCAATTGTACAAATTAGGCTCGGATGAGGTATAGCGTCAATGTGTTATGGAACATGAATGACCACTGAATTTGGCTCAGGATCATGATGGTGTTGTGGGAGGACACTATGTAGGAAAAGCTACTACGTATAAGATACTAAGGGTTTGTCTATGGTGGCATACCCTCCATATGGATGCCAAGGAGTATTGTAAGACCTATGCCATGTGCTAGAGAATCAGGAAACCATCAAGGGATGAAATGCCATTGGTACAACAAATTACATTGCAATCCTTCGACAAATGGGCTATTGATTTTGTGGGTCCGATAAACCCACCAGGAAAAAGGACTGGAGCAAGGTACATTATTATTATGACCGACTATCTTACTAGATGGCATGAATTTGCAAAAGTGCGAGATTGTAGTGTTGTGAATGTTGCGAAGTTTGTTTTTTAATACATTGTTACAAGATTTTCTTGTCCTCAAGTTTTACTGAGTGATCATGGTGCTCACTTTTCCAACAAGAATATAGAATCACTTACAGAAGAATTGCATATCTACCATCGGAAGAGCACCATGTATCACCCACAGACAAATGGGACCATCGAAGCATTTAATAAGATCCTCGGACATGCATTGACAAAGGTTTTCAATGTGAACTGATATGACTGGGACTTGATGGTTCCTATAGTATTATGGTCTTACAGAACTACATGCAAAAAATCGATAGGCCAGACACCCTTTAGACTAGTGTATGGACAAGACGTTGGTATGCCCATTGAATATATTGTACCAAGCTTAAGGATTGTTTCTTTCACTGGTATGTCCGATACAGGATTTTTCGAAGAAAGGTTGTCACAGTTACTTCAACTGGAAGAAGGCAAGTTTACTGCAAGATTTCATGAGCAAGTTCATGAGAAAAGGCATGGCATGATTGCCACATCACCAGGAAGCAGTCTCAGCGAGGAGATTTAGTTCTTCTTTATGATAGTAAGATTTTAAAACACCTTGGAAAGTTAAGGATGCATTGGCTAGGTCCTTATTTCATCAACTATGTGACAGAGGAAGGCATGGTGTAGCTGCAGAAGATGAATGGAAAACTCCTCGATGGATTGGTAAATGGAAGTTGACTGAAACCTTACAAGGATAGTCATTCCTTCTTACAATGAATAACTTTGTATCGATGCTTGTACATATAGAAAAAAAATATTTTTTGTCTGTATATAGCTCCTAGAAACTTCAAGTTATTTTTGTGTCAAAGTTGTGGAAACCCCAAGCTATTTTAGTGTCGAAGTGTTGTGTCAAATTAGGAGTTAGGTGTATGTTGTGGTTTCTTTTTTCAAAGTATAAAAGCATTTGTCATGGTTAGTGATTTGTTGTAGTTCCATTTAATGTGCATTAATGGATACTTTTATGGTGGATGTAGTGAAAGCATTAGTGAAATTCCTTCCTTAAATTCCGAATAGAATCAAGTGTGTGAACGGATTCACCACTGCCACCATGATGATTGCAAGATTTAGTCCATTCATTGAACATCAAGAATGACATAAAAGCCACACATGAAACTTAAGTTTAAAAGCACATACACCAATCGGTCAAGACTCATTCACTAGTACAAAATGGGTGATAAGTGACTAAAGGAGCCCACATAATTACAAACCAGGGCTCTACACTCTTCTTTACACATATACGATGGTAACGAATGAAGTCCAGGTTAGAACCTTGATCCTTACAAAAGTATTAGAGATCGAAACATTCTTTTAACTAGGAAACCTAGCAGCATTAAACATCTATAATAAGATCACAACCATCGCTTATCTAATTAAAATGGATGTCATCAGTTACCTTATACATGGGTTTGTCCTGCTTCAATATAATTATACATCACATAAAAAGGAGGAGTTCGATTATTACCATGGTTTCCTCAGATATTATCTATGTCATTTGTTTTCCGAATTCATTGCTCAACACTTGATGCCTCTTTTTTGGTGACTCATCCATAAACAAATTAATAATCCCATTCTGAAACTGATCTAGCTACAAATGATTTATCTACCATTTAATCCATAAATCTTGTGTTCTTACAATCATATTCCCCAACTAGTTCATGGAAACCGAAAGAAATTTGTTTCACCCTTATATGCTTATAGTTGTTTACTATCTTTAATGAAACGACTGGAACAAAGCATGGTTTCCATTAATCCATAATGCATGATGGAGTGATAGAGGTTAACATAGACTAAAGAAGAGATGAGTTAGATTTTTTTAAACGGTTATTGTGCAAAGTGACAGATGTAAAGGCTGAGTGGCAAATGTTAAGGAGTGATGGATCTTAAGGTGGGGTGACCGATGATAATGCTCAATATAAATGGTTATTGTGCCTTGAGGTTGGAGGCATAAATAAACACAAAGATGATGCAAAATGAGCTACAGCTCTTCATTCTTTATTGATAAATGGAAGATCAACTAATGCAATACAAACCAAATCTGAATGTGTATTTAAACACTTATAGAAAACCTAAAAGATCTAACCTAGCTTGTGCATGCATGCAAAGCACGTTGTTGCATATTTTATTAATTGAACTTCTAAATAAGAACTAAAGCAAAATCTAAAGCTAACATAACTAATTAGTATTTCTAACACTCCCTCTTAATTACAATTGCTGACTACTGCAGCTTTTAAAATGCCTAAATTATCTCTATGAGTTTCAAAAATTTCTTTTGACAATGGCTTTGTGAATATGTCATCCAATTGATCAATCGATTTACAATTCTCAACATGAACTTCACCATTGTTCACAAGTTCTCTTATGAAGTGATATCTGGTATCAATGTGCTTGCTTTTCTGGTGAAAAACGTGGTTCTTCGATAGGGAAATCGTTGAATTCTTGTCACAATAGATTGTTGTTGGTCCTTCTTGTTTCTGTTGAAGACCTTCTAAAACTCTACGTAACCAAACTGCTTGACATGATGTTGATGTTGCTGGTACATACTCTGCTTCTACTGATCAAAGTGTCACAATGGGATGCTTCTTGGATGCACATGAAATCACCCCTGATCCAATATGAAAAACATGACCGGAAGTGCTCTTCCTGTCATCCAAATTTCCTGCAAAATCATTATTAGTGAAACCTGCCAAAACATCATACTCAGTGCTTGAGTATAAATTTTCATAGCTTGAAGTACCTACAACATATCGTAAGATCCTTTTGCTAACTTCCCAATGTGAGTATTTGGGAGACTCCATGAACCCCGAAATCAAGCTGACATCATACATAATATCTGGTTTCATAGCTGCGAGATACATGAGACTTCCTACAAGTCTATTAAATAGTGTTGGATCTACTTTGGGATTGTCATCTTCTTTGCTCAACTTTGTACCTTTTTCCACTGGTGTAGGTGTCGGTTTGCAATTAAGCATTCTGAATCGCTTAAGTACTTCATTAGCATATTTACTTTGAGATATAAATATACCTTTTTTTTACTATTCTACCTCTAAGCCAAGAAAGAATGTCATTAATACAAGGTCTATCATCTCAAACTCTTTCTTCATAGTTGCCTTGAACTCATCAACTGATAGGTCACCTGTAAAAATCATATCATCAACATATAAACAAACTATGAAAATCTGTCCATGTTGATTTACCTTTGTGTAAAGTGTTGGTTCGCTACCACTTCTGCTAAAACCATTTTTTACCAGATAAGAATCAATTCTACTGTACCAAGTTCTTGGATCTTGCTTGAGCCCTTATAGAGCTTTCTATAACTTGTAAACTTTCTCTTCATGTTCGTTGATTTCATACCCATGTCGTTGCTCCACATAAATTTATTCATCAAGAATGTTGACTTGACATCCATCTGATAACTTTGCATTTTTTCTGGGATGCTAATGTTAGTACTTCTCTTACTGTGTCGAATCTTGCCACTGGTGCAAAAGTTTCTCCAAAATCAGTTCCTGGTTGTTGCGAGAAACCTTTTTCTACTAACCTTGCTTTGTACCTATCAATCTCACCTATTTCATTGAGTTTGGTCTTATAGACCCATTTCACACCAATAGGTTTCTTATTTTTTGGCAGGTCAAGTAGATCCCATGTACCATTTCTCTCAATGGAATCTATCTCTTCGTCCATAGCTTTTACCCAATGCTCTTGTTTTACCGCATCTTGATAAAAAACAAGTTGACTAGCAATAAAATAAAAATTGGTATTTGCATCTAATTCATCATAAATATATTCTAATATTCTAGTCTTTCTATTACTGTGATCAGATTCATTACCTGATTGCGGACTAGAAGTATATCGATCTATTGATCTTGATGCTTCAACTTGAACTGAGTTTCTAGGTGTCCTTGCTGGAGTATTTTCTACTGGTGAAGATGCTACTGGATCCTGTTGTCCAATCAACTCTTCTTCTTCATCATCTTATGGTTGGGTTATTGCAGCTCCCACAACCTTGTCTATGGTTCCATTCCATGACTCTTCCTCCTTGAACAACACATCTCTGCTAAAGATAACCTTTTTGGTAATATGGTTATATAGTTTGTAGGCTTTTGATTCTTCACCATATCCAGGAAAGATACATTTCTCACTCCTGTCATCTATCTTTTTTCTTAGCTGTTTAGGAACAAGAGCATAAGCAATGCAACCAAATACTCTGAAATGAGAAATATTACAAGTCATACATGTCCATGCTTCTGGTACTCTGTTCTTCACAATTTTGGTGGGATATTTGTTCATAACATGAACAACACAAGCCACTGCATCTCCCAAAAATTCACAAGACAAGTTTCTTCCTTTCAGCATGCTCCTTGCCATATTCATGATGGTTCTATTCTTGCGTTCTGCAACACCGTTCTGCTGAGTTGTATATCTTGTAGTGAATTCCCTCTTGATTCCATGATATTTGTAGTAATCATGAAATTCCTTTGATTCATACTCTCCCCCTGCATCTGATCTCAATACTTTGAGTTGATGACAACTCTTTTTTTCAACCAGCGCCTTAAATCCCTTGAACTTACCAAACGTTTTAGACTTCCGACGAAGGAAATACACCCATGTTTTTCTATTGAAATCATCAATGAATGTAAGAAAATAATAGCTTCCACAAATTGACTGAGTCTGCATTGGACAACACAGATCAGTATGAATAATTTCTAGAGGTGCATGTGCCATTCGAGACATACCTTTAGGAAAGCTATCCATGTGTTGTTTTGCAATGATGAAACACTCACAACTATTTTCTAGCTCCTTCATAGGGGGTAATCCTTTTACCATCTCTTTCTACTGCATCAACTTGAGACCACCAAAGTGAAGATGTCCATATCTAAAATGCCATAACCAATAATCATCCATGCATGTGGCTTTTTTAGCAAAAAAGCTTACCTTGCTGTTGCAATTCATGACTACTGGATACATCTTGTTCCTAGTCACTTGTACTTTGATGATCAACTATCTATTTGGGGGTTTTTCATAGATCTCATAGTCTAATACATCAAAGACAAGTCTGTATTTTTTTTCAGTAAGTTTCCCAATGCTAAGCAGATTATGCTTCAATCCCGAAGCATAATATACATCTCTGATTATCTTTTCTTGGCCTTGTTTGGTCAGGATGTTGACCACTCCTTTTCCAAGAACTGGAACTACCTCATATGTGCCGACTTTGACCTTTGTCTTCACTGATCTGTATAGGTCTACAATTAGACCTCTATCACCTATCATATGGTTACTACAACCACTATCTAAAATCCAAAGTCCCTTTGGGATTTCGTGTGCAGCATGACATGTAAGAAATAACATATCTTCTTTATTCTCAGAGGTATTAGTCACATTAGCATTATGTTTTTCTTTATCAGACTTTTCATTTTTACATTCATTAGCATAATGACCAAATTTATTGCAATAATAACACTTAACATTAGATTTATCTGACCTTTTTTGTCGTAGTTCACGCCTTCATGGTTATGATCGTGATCTTGATCTTCCTTGCCATTACTTCAGCCACCTCTTCCTCTTCATCTTGATCCTCCTCTACCTCTTCCTCTTCCTCTACCTTTTGAGAATGAGACTTCTGCTTTGAAAGCATTCTCCGGAGAGGACTCTTCATTCCTGTTGATTATGGATTCATATGATAGTGGTGATCCGTTCAACTTGTCTATAGAGAGATTACTTAGATCCTTTGCTTCTTCAATTGTTGCAACTTTCAGATCAAATTTGTTGGGTAGGGATCTCAAAACCCTTTCAACCACCCTTTGATCTTCAATCTGTTCACCATAGGTATTCAGTTGATTAACAATCCCCATGACTTGGGTCATGAAAGAATCTACTGTGTCTGATTCTTTCATCTTCATATCTTCAAAATCTCTTCTTAGGTTTTGGAGTTTAGATGTTTGTACCATACCAGCACCCTGATAACTAGTCTCCAAGGTTTCCCATGCTTCTTTGACATGCAATGAAGATGATATCTTTGGAAATACGTTGTTATCCAAAGCATTCATTATGTGATGCAGTGCCTTTGCATCCTTCTATCTGTGAATTCTCATAATATCATTTTCTTAGTTTGATAGGGTTTGATAAGTTTCGTCATCTATTGGTTCGGAATAGCCATTCACGACATATTCCCACACATCTTTCAATATGAGATAAACCGCCATCCTCAAAGCCCAGAAATCATAGTCCTTTTCCCCGTAAGAGGAGAAATTTGAGATTGATTGTTGCTGCTAGAAGGCATAGATGTTGTAGAGTCTTTTAATGGCTTTGTTCAAAAAAACAATATCCTTCCTTTTTTTTTAATAATGTCTCCTCTTCACTTCCTTAAAATAAAAAAATAAAAATAAAAACTTTATTTTTTTAAATCTCTTCTTCTCTTTTAAATTCCACCCTTTTTTCACGACCTTTTTGAAAAGTGTTTATAATAAAAAACTTTTATATGATATATAAAATCTTTATCTTGGTCCTTATGTGAAGTAACTCATAAGTGCAACTCATAAAATCCGTGAAAACAAAAACAAGTCGTGAAAACAAAAAACACTCTCATGGAATGGTTTTCGTGCCTCTCGAAAGGACTTCCATGTGAAATAACCAAAAATTATCGCGGTTCTTCTCAAGGTTGAAGCATGAAAATATGGAGAAATTTTCGCTCTCTGGGATATATTAAGGGCGTGAAAATTTCCAAGATTTTTTTATTTCGTAAGTTTTCCAGAAATGATCGCATCTTCATGCACGAGAGGGGCACGAAAAAAATTCCTACAATTTTTTTGCAAATTTCTTTGAAGCTATGGCTTCTCTTCCACTCTCAAGATCTTCTTCCTTGCTCCAATCAATCTCTTCCAATGCTCTGATACCAAACTAAAGGTTGGAGGCATAAATAAACACAAATATTATGCAGAATGAGCTACGACTCTTCAATCTTTATTGATAAATTGAAGATCAACTAATGCAATACAAAACAAATCTGAATGTGTATTTAAACACTTACAGAAAACCTAAAAAATCTAACCTAGCTTTTGCATGCATGCAAAGCATGTTGTTGCATGTTTTATTAACTGATATTCTAAATAAGAACTAAAGCAAAAGCTAAAGCTAACAAAAGTAAGTACTATTTCTAACATGCATAGTGACAGATCTTAAGGCAAAGTGACAAATGTTAACACATATTATCACATATGAAGTAAAGTTTTATCTTTTTTATAATTATTATTTATTTAGAATTTTAGATTATAATTGCCACTAATTACCTATTATCCATTTTTTAGCTACCAGTTATCACATATGTTTTAGATAGTTGTAAACATAGATAAATTGAGATATTTTATCATTTTATAATTGTTTATTTCAAATTTGGAACGATATAAACATAAGAGCATAAGTGACAAAGATTAAAGAATGCGTGAATGTTTCTTTCTCGAAAACAACTAAATTGTGTGAGATACACTACAAGCAATGAAGGATCCCACAAGGGAAAAACATGAAAAAAAGACTCTAGATTTGAAGGACCACTCCAATAAGATCAAATGTGAAGCTTATATGACAAAGTATATAATAGCTCAATTGGGTTGATAAACTCAATGCTCAAGATCGTGGTCAGTTTAGAGAACTTAATAGTTTAGAAATATTAAGGAAGTCACATTTGAATAAATCAAACTAATACATAAGTACCAAAAAGAAGAAGACGAATTAGAAACTAAAATGAAGGTGAAATCTAGCATAGGTTTAGTTGAATGGGGGTAGGTCACATATCTAAGAAATAAATAATTTATCACTGAATATTTGTATAGCCAGAGATAGGAAAGTGGGACTTGTTTTAGTGAAAGGGGATTTGAGACATAAACAACCTACATTCATCAGCTTCACATTTTGAATCAAAGTAATTATTAATTATTTGTTGATTCTGATAAGCAATAGCATGTTTAGATAACTAAAATTTAAGAGAACTAATGACACGTTCATCCACCTAGATATGCTTTGGATTTCTTCAACACACAATCCAGTTGAGGTAATGGAGTAGCATTTGTATCATGGAGCACTTCATCAGTAGGTCATGACAATTCAAAAGGAGATTGTGGTTGTTCATCCCCTTGTTGGTAGCTAGATGGAGGAGACCAAACATCCTCTTAGGTGGTCTCAAAAACATTTACTTCTTCAATAGTAGGTTGGACCTCATAGGTGGTCTCAACAACATTTAGTTGTACTTCATTGGAATGCTCTTCATGATTTAAATCTAAAATTTCATCATTGGCATAACTAGTATAGGTCAAAAGTGCCCATGTTTCCTTCTCATCCAAATAATATTCAAATGGTGGTATATTTGTTTGGAACATGCTTGATGTTAGAATTGAAACATATCCTAATGAGAACCTACGCTTTACTTCTTGACTAGGGCCATGAGGGGCTTCTTCATCCATTGTTCTTAAAAATTAGGGATCATTTATTTGAATGTTTACGCTTATCCTATCATAAATTGGTAAAAAAGACTTGTATCATCTATTGTTCTTGGAATTGAAGCATGCATCCAATTCACCATGTATTCCCTTTATTTTTCTCTATTTCTTCGATGTTTTCATAAGGCTTCTTTTTTATTGTTGATCTTCTTATTCTATTACATATGTTTCCCATTGTCATATTAATTGAAACTAGTATCTTATTTTGGGTGCTCTATAAATTATAAACCATTAAGACAAATAAATTACAACCATTATTTTCCCAACAAAAACCTATAGAATGCGATTTTAAAGTAGAGCCCGACAAAAATAAGGTTGTTGTGGGACCAAGAGAATTTGTATATCACAATATTGCATGCACGATGCGTAATGAAATGTGTGCACGATGTGTATGAAACACATGTTTGATGTTATACAAATTTAGTGCGTTATGTGTTATACATCGTGTGTGTGATATGTTTTCATGTCCTACTTGTCTACTATGTGGCCAGGTTTAGATTTGTCGGGCCTGGTTGTTATAAACGTGAGTGCGTTATTGTTTGCTTAATGTGACTAAGGTTTTGTAGAAATTTAATTGTACCTAAAAAGTCCACCAACTTCATGCACATACCCACATGATAAAAATAACCATATGAAAAATCCAAGAACCCAAGAAACATGTGGTGAGATAGATGACCTCAACATCCCTAAACACCGCATCAAATCAAATAGTTTATTACATCAAAATTTGGCTTTAGACAAAAGAATCCATCAACATCAAATGAAATCTATTATAATTCTCATACGATAGAGAACTTATTCTTCTCCTACCTACCTAGTGTAACACATGAAGCATGGGCATGCTAAGCAAAATCATAGATCCAATGTAGACACCTTAGCATCTCATCAATGCCAATAGATTTTCCCTTCTACTTATAAACGTGAGTGCGTTATTGTTTTCTATAATGTGAGCAGGTTTTGTAGAACTTTGGTTGTACCTAAAAGGTCCACCAACTTTGTGCATATTCACGCATGATAACAATAACCATTTAAAAAAACAATACCCAAGAAAACATGTGGTGAGATGGATGACCTCAACATCCCTAAACACCACATCACATCAAATAGTTTATTACATCAAAATTTTGCTTTAGACAATAGAATCCATCAACATCAAATGAAATATATTATAATTCTCATATGAGAGAGATCTTATTATTCTCCTACCTACCTACTCTAACACATGAAGCATGAGCATGCTAAGTAAAATAATAGATCCAATATAGCCACCTTAGCATCCCATCAATGCCAAACCATTTTCCCGTGTACTTGGTCATGGACCAAAACAAGGAAACATTAAACGTCATAGGAAAACATGTTGAAACCTTCATTATGATATCATGGGCATGCAGAACATCATCAAAACCTTTCCAAGGATGGAAATTCTTCCCACATGCCTCCTCTATCCAACATTCAATAGGGCTTGAATAAGCATGATCAACATATGGATGCCAACCTAAAAAATCATCATTGAAATCCTCGAAAGAAAGAGCTCTATGCACCTCCAACATACAAATACTTTTATCTTGGCATGAAAAAAAAATTATGAACATGGAAGTGGACCTTTGCCCCAAAATGCATGGTTGGACATGACTAAAAATCATTGATTTTCTTACTTTGTTGTACCATAGCATTTACACGATGTACATATGAATTTGCACATGAAAAGTTTAGATTTAAATTTCAGATTTGAAAAAGGAGAAGAGGGATAGAAAATTTATAGAGTATAACCATACCACAATGCCTCATTTTCAACTACAAACATTGGCTCTAAAATTCACTTTTCAACCCCACATGCATTCAAAAACATATGGTTTCCTGGATGGTTTCCTGGATGGACCAAAACTCCCAAATCATAATATAAATTTCAACAAGAAGATGAACAAGATGTCCAAGAATGATCCTCCAAAGGCTGCTCCAAAATTGACCTAGAGGAAAATGAACAAGGCTACCCTGAAAATTCATTATAGATATATAACCATGATAGAAAACAATCATGGGAAATATCATCACTAATAGGTTTCCCATGGTCTTAAAAAAAAAACACTTTCTTCACACAATGAATCATATATGGGATTACCAACAAATTTCCAATAATCCTCACCAAACTATTTTCAAAATGATGAAAATGCACATCACTAGTTCATCACATCCATGGTTGTCATCAATTTCATTATGAGTAAAGGGATCCACAAATATATCATCTTCAAAAGGTTACTCTTCAATCATACGAGAAGGAGAAAATATCACCAAACCTTCATTACCATGAGGAAAACAAGTAGGAATATCATTGTCTTCAGCAAATAGGTATTCATCACGTGCTTGAATGGGAGCATGATGAGGCTCCTCAACAATATCCTCTTGATCTCCTTGACCAACTTCATGATATTGAATATATTCAAGGTATTCTTCAAGGGCTTGATATCCAATATGCTCTTCATGAGAATGGTCCTCTTCTTTGGATTCCTCTTAATCTATGCTCTCCAAAAGGTCTTCAACAATTTGTTCTCTAAACATACCCTTGGTATGTTCGAAATAGAGCATTTCTCATGATCTATAGGGCTCGATTGTTTGTAAAATATCTCAACTAGTCTCACAAAAGATGAGATTTTAGAAAGGCTCTTGAACCAATCCCATGCACTCCCTTCCAAGCTATGTGAAAACAATCTCATCAAAACATCTTCATGATTAACACAAAACTCTGAAGTATGGACCAAAAAGGATGAAAAGCACAAGGTGGTTAAGTAAATACACCCAAAAAAATTTCTAATATAATTAAAAACATTCTCTGATAACTCATAAGGGAATCCTTGGATACTTTAGAAATCAAGAGTAGCACAAAAATTGACCAAATCTAAATGCACATACGCATACCTCATACCAATAACAACATGTGTAGAATTGACAAGGTGAACTTAAGATGCCTTCAAATGATGTTTGCTTCACCCCTACAAACAACCAATCTTTAAAAACTACAAAGCACAAGGGCCTTGTACCTTCATGGAGTCACCATGTGAGAAGAGAAATTTGCAATAAGAAACTCCCACAAAATGTCATGAAGCATGATCTTCAAATTTCCAGGAAAATAGTTTTATCCTCAGTAATAGCTCCAAAATGTTATAGATTGAACTAGAATATGTGATTAAATCCCCAAATAATGAGGCTAACTCAACTATAACCTAGAGGTGTTACCCATTGTCACATGATCAATAACTACCTCCCTACACTTTAGGTTGGATCTTCTTTAATCAATGGGCTTTTCCCTAATGATATTAAGATTGTTAAGTCTTTGAGTGAAGAGAAAGCCTAAAAAAATAGGTCGTTGTTGTAGTATGAAAAATAAAAAGGGATGATGGAAGGACCAAGAGACTAGTCTGAATCAAACAAGGAAAAATGGATTCAATCCAACAAGGGAAAACTGGAGTTAAGGAGCTAGTCTAAAAAGGACAAGTTCTAAACTTTCAAGACTAAGAATTTTACTGAAGCATGACATAAGTAACACTTGAAAATATGAATTTTTAAGGGAAGAAGGACCATGAAGCATGAGTAAAGGACCCCTTAAACATTCTTGAAAAATAATTGTAGAAATTACTAGGAGATCCCAATTTGGTGACAACTCAAAACATTGTAACTAGGGCCTAATTTATGCAATAAAGTATTAGAAAGAAACACTCTTAAATATGATAGTAGCAATAATAATACAAACAATGCATAAACTAGTAAAGGATTGGAGGATATTTTCTCTCACAACCCTTCCAATAAGATAATTTTTTATATCTATGGTCCTAATTAACAACTTTAGTAATTATGCAATTCATTTTAAGAATAATTGAAGAACACAGAATGACAGAGCCACACATAATAGGAGAAGAATACCTTATACTTCAATTTACACCAAGGAATATATGTCCATTAAGCTAGTCTAAGGAGGAATAATCCAACCATACAAAGGAATGAGAGCTCGATAACCCTTAAATATAGGTTGTTGCTTTATCTCATCTAAATAATAAACAAATAATAAACTCCTAGATCTAGCCTTGGGTGGAGCGAAAAAGTTATATTTCTCCACTACAATCTAACGAATTCTAACAAACACCATGATTTGAAGTGGTCAATGGAACATGTACATGTTTCCAATAAATCATGAGAGGCGTGCCTCCATAGATGAGGGATTAGATAAGTCAAAATACAATGAAGTGGCCTCCAAAGGCTCCAAGTGTAGTGCTCCAATAGATATGGTGAAAATAGTAATGGACAAACTCGAGTCTAGGGTTTGGAACCTCCTAGATCCACTCAAATATCCAACAAAATCTAGTAAATGAGCAGCAAATAACATTATGGATGAAGGATAGACTCCCTCCAAATTCAATGCTTCTCAAGAAATGCCTAGATAAATTTGCAAGTTGGTTGAACAAGTAGGGTTCCACCCTCCATTTTGACCCCATCAATTGTCAAATTCATAACAAATGCAACCAAACAACTTATAACTTCCATGCCAACTCATTAATCGATGTGTTATAACTAAGGAGACCATTGTACATGAGAAAAACATGAAACCCAAGGCTAAGTGTCATAATGGAAAATCAAACCCATGAAGAAGGAGATGGACCCATCCACAAATATCCATTCATGCGAACATAAAACATGGGAGTGATCATCTACTTTGGATACCATTTTGGACTAATATGCCATGTATAGCATGAAAGGATTGAATGTGCAAAGGGAATATCACATGAGCTAGCATGGAGGAAAGCATGTCTAAAAAGGTGAAAATGGTTTAAAATATGACCCCATAGAACTACCCTCCTGAAGACAAGTTGAGAAATTACTAAAAATCACTTAAAAACCAAAATCTAATGCCCAAAAAGATGTGCACATTGCTCTAATGCCATGAAAATTAAGTGCTTGTTTCACACCATTGGAAAGGGATGGAAAAGATATTTCTATCCACATGTGTCACTTCCCCGACATAGCAAGGGTGCTTAAGAAAATCCCTCTTAACGATAGGGTACCAAACTACTAAAAATGGCTCAGAAACTAGAGAAAATGCCCAAAAAGATTGCTTCATTTCTCTAACACCCTATAGAACTAGGTTGAGCATTCACCACCATGAAATAGCCCTCAGAAATAGATTTCTAACAATATGTCATATGCCCCCATCTAAGCTAAGGCATTGGATAACCAAGGGTTTGAAAACAAGACCCTATTTTACTCAATTCACTTATAGAATAAACATGAAAATTAACTGCAAAATATGAACAAAGACCAAGAACTCAACAACATCATGGAAATCATCAATATACCATCCAAACCATGTCATACATCATGAATATAAAACATGAAATATTCATAAACATCTATAAACTATCATTCGAGGCATCAACAACATGTCACCCCAAAAAATTTGTGATAATTATCACATATATCATATATTACATAAATTTAATAAAATAAAAAATTATAATCACTACTTTAACATCACATATTATACTACTATTTTAACACATGTGAATGTACCCATATAATATGAAGGGATAACATGGTGCAAACCCCTATAATTAAATTCGACTTGTGCACACATCAATGTGGAAATGAAAAACTTAGCAACAATTTATTATACTTGCGAACCTAATATACATAATTCATCTTAACATATAACATATCATATTCCATCTTCAATAAGATTAACGAATATTAGCATCACTTTAACATTACATCATATAAACCATGTTAATACTACCATTTTAACATAATAAAATATAATATAAATAATGTTAACATTATTAAATGATAGATTTTTTTGGTATATTTTTATTTATTAAAATATAATTTCTAGTGAATCAAGAAATACTTGCTTATATATAGTTTATATAATATGTCACATAGTGAGATTTGAATTGAAATGGGAATATAACAATATTAGTAGCTTTATGATTAAGAACATATGTTATTTTCATAAATTGAGTTCATTAACCTCTTGTGACAAAACTCTCTATGTTGAATATATCCTCTCAAAAAATCAACGGAATTGAAGCTAAATAGATGGAATGAAATCGATCTATCCTCATCAATAAACCACCTTATCTTTAACTTTAAGATTATTCATTTATTTACATATAAATATTTTTGAATATATATATACATTCAAAACCGTGGACTCTAACGTTTGCCCTCTATTTCGTCAAATTTTAAACATATTATTGTTTATGAGGATTTAACATTGGAAATGAGCATCGTGACGATAAAAAAATTGTGGTCTTAAAATGAGCGAAACGATACAGTTGTGTACGTAATACGATCGTGACAATAAAAAAATCGTGGTCTCGAAAAATTAGCGAACTAATTTGTTTACATAAAAAAATATAATTTATTAACAATGGTCCTTCATAACTCTGAACTCATTTTATTTGTAATGGTCAATTTAATTTTATCATGTTCTTACCCGACACAAACAATCAAGTGTTTTTTTTCGTCGTTTCCTTGTTCTATGCTGTGCTGTTAGTGTTTGATTGGAGGTGTGTACGTTAATAATCTTTTCTTGGTCGACTTTTAACTGGAAATGTACATGTTGACAGCCTCTTCTTCCTCCTGTGCTGTTGGCGTTTGATTGGAGATGTACACATTCACATTGACAACGTCCAGTTCTGGAGTATATTTTTGTTGACTTCTGTCTAAAGTGTACAAAATGTACAGAATGACTCTGCCTGCCTGGAGCTTTGGAGTGCACTGGATGATGGCCTAGAAGACAAGGCTAAGGCTTACAGATTTAATTCAATTGAATGCGTATGACTGGGACCGGTCAAGTAAATCTTCAAGCTAAAAATGTTAATACTCAATGTCAATGTCCTACCAAACATACTATAATATGCACTAATAATTTTCCCTAATTAACACTTGTCAAAAACAATGAAGTATCTAAAAAAATTTCCACATATAAAAAGACACATGTGTCATACAAACTACAAGATTTGTGGAATGAAGTAATGAATTACATTTACCTTCGGTTACACTAGTTCTAACCTATACAAACATGGATTCGAATTTTTTCCTCTATGTGCATCAATATATATATCTACTTCACTTCCTCTATGTGCATCAATATATGTATATATCTACTTCACTCTTTCACATCCAATCCCTTGTGCGCATCTCTCAAACCTATTCAAATAAATCATGCAAAAGTGTAGAGTCCTCTACATCTTTGGAGAGATGGAGTAATGACAATAGGAAAGGAACGGAGGGCATCAACTTTGCAGTCACATGCGATACCACAACTAGGACTCTCCTGTACACCAGTGTACACAACATTCTTAAAGTGGGCATTACAAGTAGTAGAATGAGAATTTGCTATTCCTTTGATTCCATCTACACATGATGATGGTTTCTATCTATTAATCCACGTGGAATTAATATTTTGCATTGATAGCAATTTTTTTCTTGAAGATAGCAACACCTATCTTATGGCCCCATCTTATGGCAATTATCTATGAATGCAAGTTGGCTATTGTCATTATTTAAAGAAAATCATGTCATCTAAAATAACCTAGTAGTGGCTTTTAAGAGAGCATACTTTTACTCCTAATATATATGTTTGGTCTTGAGTTAACCTATTTCTTTAAGTCATTAATTTTAGGCTTCATGACACTTGACTTTTCTAGGTAGCTTTAGTTTCTTAACTAATATTATGATCCTCCTAGATTAGAAGTTCTAGCTAAGACTTAATTTTGGGGGATATTTCTCTTTAATTAGATAAATTATTTTTGCAGTATGTATATTAATGTGAAATTTTAAGGTTTCATTGCATGATTCATCACTACACCAACAAATAACCTTAAGATTATTCTTTACTAACCTAATCTCACTTGAACAAAATAAATATCATCATTCTTGACACTTCAAAGTAGGATTTTTTCCTAGATTGAGGGAAATGATTATGAAGTTGGCATATCTGAATTTTTCATTTTTTTTTGCTTCTTTATTGAGATGATTCTATTAGAACATGAAATTTAAAATCGTTCTTTTCATTTCTTTGATAAGATAATATTACTGATATTTTTCTTTACTGAGATGATCTTACTGGAACTGGAGATTTAATGTAGTTCTTGACACTTCAATGTAGGATTTTGTCCTCCATTAATAAATTCTTATGATGTTTAGAGTATTTCCAAAGTTTTAGTTTATTTTCTAACATAATCCTAAGATAATTTATTTATTGAGATGATCCTAGTGGAATAGAATATTTCATGTCGTTCTTTACACTTCAAAATAAGGATATTTTTTTGGATTCAAAGGAATTCTTATATAGGTTAGGGTATATATGTAGTTTAAATTTCTTTCTTAAAATAATCTTAAGATAATTTTATATATTAAAATAAAATTTACTGTAGCAGAAGATTTAATGTCTGTTTTGACACTTCAAAGGAGGGATTTTCTATAGGATTGAGAGAAATTCTTATAAATTTTAGATTTCTCTATTGGTTCTTCCTATTATATCTTCCTTATATCATTTCCAAGTATAGCTCACTCTCATTCATTTCATAGAAGCAAAGAGACATTGTTTTTTTTTTACAGAAACGGTTAATATCATTGATAATATATAAAAAAGATGGTTACTGTTGATGTATATGTAACTTTGGAATGTATTTCACATATGTATATTGTATTCCTATAGAGACGTTATTATTCCTCTATACGGAAGTGTCGTCATTTATATTGTAAGTGTCATAACTTATACTTGATGGGTTATTAGACCACCCTACTGGGGGTCAGCCCTGTCAGCATTATGTTAAGTGGTTAAGTTGAGGCCGACCTAGTAAGGTTATTAGGCAAGTCAAGTCAAGTATAAATAGAGTGTGGGAGGCACTTTATTTGATCATTCGCTTTCTCACTCATACACTCATTGGAGAATGGCGCACTAGTGGAGGAGGAGAAGCTACTACTGCTAGGAGACTATCTCTTATGCTTGGTTTTTGTATCATTGCTCTATCTATCTCTGTGGAAGTTATTGGGGTTTTTAACCTTTATGGTTTTCCTCAAGGAAACTCTGTGTGTCTATTGTCTCATGTGATTGCTTGTTGTGATTGATATGCTTGATATGTTGTACATGTTATTCTCTCAGTAAAGATCCTAGAGTATGTTGAATTAATGCTAAAAAATTAACATGGTATCAGAGCTAACTTGAGAAGAAGACATTGTGCAGTTGCGGAAGCCAGGGCTTCTTGTTTTTTGGTTTCTCTACACATATTTTGAAAATTCAGTAGGGTAGATTAACTCTCCTCCGCAAGGTGCATCTTTCTGTCTAATCAGAATTCAATTCTCGGCACTTTCATTTTTGGCCCTAAAAATTAGGGTTTCCACAAAAATAGGAATTTCTAAAATATGAGACCATGGCTGGACGCTCCTTGGAAAAATAGAAGTTTAGAGCTTTGGATCGAAATTTTTGGTTGGGTGAAGCTCCGAGAAAATCAAACCCTAGTTTGGGGTCCTCTCCAGTGAAGCCAAAAATTAGGGTTTCTGCAAAAGTTGGAATTTTTGAAATCTGAGACCATGGATGGATGCTCCTCTGAAAAATCAAAGTTTAGAGACCAAGATCGAACTTTTTGGTTGGGTGAAGCTCCGGGAAAATCAAACCCTAATTCAGGGTCCTCCCTAGTGAATCCGAAAATCTAAAAGGCAATTTTGAGGGGTGAAACTTTGCAGTTTTCAAATTCTGAGTATATTAGCTTGATCAGCTCATCAAGGCACATCTTTCTATCCTTTCAGAAGTTTTAAATTCAAAGTTTGAATTTTTAGGGTTTCTCTAACAAACCACAATCGAGCTCCATATTTGGTTTTCAACAAACCAAGTGGTAAGACCTAAATCTTTTATTTCCATTTGAAGCTTCTCATTGAAAATGTCTCACCAGACCAAGTTTGAGGATAAGCTTGAAGGGGCTGATAACTTCCAATCCTGGAAGTATAGGATTGGGTTAATCTTAGAAGAGAATGAGTTGGACACTCACATAAGTGAAGAGATTCCAGTTCCAGAGGGAGAAGAGGCCAAGGCATTACACAAGAAGAACTTGGTCAAGGCTAAGAGGATCATTGCTGATTCTATCAAAGACCATCTCATACCACATGTGTCATCTCTGAAGACACCCGAGGAGATGTTTGATTCTTGGACCAAGCTATTTTAAGGGAAGAACATAAATCGGGAGATGACCTTGAGGAATCAATTGAAGAATATCAAGATCCAAAATGCAGAGACTATGCAGTCTTATTTCTCAAGGATCTCCCAGATAAAAGAACAACCTGAAGCTGTGAGAGAAGATATAGAGAATGGAGAAGTGGTAATGACCACTCTTAATGGCCTTCCTAGATCATGGGATTCCTTCATCCAAGGAATTTGTGCTAGGAAGAAACTTATCTCTTTTAGTAGGCTGTGGGAAGAATGCTCACAGGAAGAAGCTCGAATTATAGCTCGAGAAGAAAAGATGGGGAATGAAGTTCAAGCTCTCACAGCCCACACCAAGAAGAGGACACTTTTCCTCACATTGTCCTAAGAACAAAAGGAGCAACAACAACAACTACTACAAGCAATCTGACAGGTATGACTTACAAGTATGTTTTGAAATCTGTTCATGATTAATTTTATAATATGATTGTCTTCATGTTATTGAGTTTAGTAACAATCTTGTTTAATTTAGACTTGTATTATCACCCTAGTAAAAGTATGAATGCATGATAGAAGACATTCATTGATTAGGGTTATGACACTTATGATTGTACTAAAACACTGTGGTGTTGTATGAGGATAATGTTATCCGCTAACATGAAGGTACAAATCAAGTTCTAGATCAAGACCATGTTGACATGAAGAAAAAGACTCATCCATAGTCATGGATCACATAGAGGTATGTATATTTTGGTTCTACAATGGTTAACTTATGAATTATGCAGGTCATTGAAGAGAACAAGAAAACATTGCTAGACATAACTAGCAAATATGATGACCATGTATGTTTTCCTATATCAAGCTAGAATCCTACTCTATGTTAGGATCTTATACTTTTGTATATAATTATTCATGAAGTTAGAAATTTAAGTAATCAAGGGTTTATGCATATTATGTCTCTTACCTTGATTGATGATATGACTAACCAGAAGAGTCCTATGGTCAAATAAGAATATGCATAAGTAAAAGAAGTACTCCCTGAAACCTTGAATACTAATGCTTATTATATGTGTTTGAAATGATCATGACTATACATTTTAAAGATTATTTTGTGTTGAGATTATACTAATGAATGTATGAGATCTTGAGGGTGGCACAATCATGACACTAGTGCACACTTAAGCATGCATAGTGGTCCAAGATGAATATAAGTTCAAGGACAAGTAATCCAAGAAGCTAAGATCAAGAGGGAGCACACTCCAATAGTTCCTGTAAGGAAGCAAAGATTGAGAGGGAGTCCACACAACAAACAAACAAAGATAAGTATTTGAATTATCAATTCTTATTGTTTAAATAATATTGTTCAATGATGTATATGCTTATGTTCCTAGACTTAGGTTCTTTATTATGCATTAATAAACAGTATACTACTAATATGGATGTGATGGGTAAGTGGCCTATGGCATTGTACAACATTCCAGTTCTACTTATCTAGAATGAAACCTCTTTGCTGACATGTTGGGAGTTGTGCACACTCTTAACAATGTTCTAGTAGAGATTGAAAGGCATCTAGAAAATTACGCGATATGGATAAATGCTGTATTGAAGCATTGGCCAAAATAATTGCATGACTATATGACATATTTCTTTATGTGTAAGAGTTTGTTCTGAAAACTATGAGATGCTTCTAATCATGCAATTTAACTTGTCTTGTAGGAAAGATCATATACCATCACCCACAAAAGAAGGACTACAACATTTGTTCTAGCAACAAAGCTATCTATTGAAGAATCTAAACTTCCTAGGATTCGGGATGCAGTAATGGAAGAATGCCATGATCGAGGAATACCGATCGATCATGAAGAATGATGTTTGGGATGCGGTCCCAAGACATGAAGGGAAGTCTTTTGCGACTTCCAAGTGGATCTATAAGATCAAGCTTGCTGCAGATGGTAGCATAGAGAAATACAAAGCGAGGTTTGTAGCTTGTGGCTTCTCCCAGAAAGAGGGAATAGACTATGAAGAGTCTTTTGCTCCTGTAGCCAGATACACTTCCATCATAATAGTACTTTCTCTGGCTGCAGTGATGAAGTGGAAGATACACCAAATGGATATGGTGTAGTCGAAGAGGAAGTGTATGTGGAGCAGCCACTCGGTTTTGAGACACATGACAGGGTGTCATATGTGTGCAGGTTGAAGAAAGCATTGTATGGCTTGAAGCAAGCTCCTAGGACTTGGTATGGTAGGATGGACAGTTTCCTATCCAGTTTGGGCTTTACTAAGAGTAAAGTAGATTTCAACCTTTACTACAAGGTTGAGGAAGGCAGTCCTGTGATACTACTTTCGTATGTGGATGACCTGTTTGTTACAGGTGAGGATGGGTTGATTGCCGACACCAAGAGGAAGCTTGCTGCCGAGTTCGAGATGAAGGACTTGGGGATGATGCACTATTTTCTAGGCATGGAGGTGTGGTAGAGTGCAGATGGAATCTTCCTTAGACAAGGGAAGTATGCAGTAAAGATCCTGAAGAGGTTCGGGATGATGGATTTCAAGGCCATGGCCACACCTATGGCATTGAACCTAAAGCTTCTATGTGATGCTTCATTTGATCCGGTTGATGTCACTATGTATCATCAGATGATTGGGTCCTTGGTGTACCTGACGAACACCAGACCAGATATTTGCTTTCCGGTGAACACATTGAGCCAGTTCCTGACATATCCGAGAACTGTTCACCTGGTTTATGTAAAGCATATTCTGAGGTACCTGAAGGGTACAATTGATTATGGGCTCAAGTATGATGCGAATCAAAAGTTTAACTTGCAAGGTTATGTTGATTTGGATTGAGTAGAAGTGTTGCAGATAGGAAGAGCACTTATGGGTGCTGCTTCAGTATGGGATCAGGTGTGATCTCTTGGTTTAGTAGGAAGCAGTCCTGCGTAGCACTGAGTACAGCCGAAGCAGAGTATGTTGAAGCTTGTTCGGCTAGTTGTGAGGTAGTATGGATTAGGAAGCTACTGTCTGAGTTATTTGATCTCCCATTGGATGCTACTGGTATCTTTTGTGACAACCAGAGTTGTGTGAAGCTGTCTGAGAACTCGGTGTTCCATGATAGTTCGAAGCACATTGAGATCAAATATCACTATATCAGGGATATGGTGCAGAGAGGAGCCGTGAAGCTCCTATATGTTGCGATGGGTGAGCAGGTTGCAGATGTGTTGATGAAACCACTAGCTAGAGTGAAGTTTGAGTACTTTAGAGAGAGGCTTGGTGTTCTTCAGATTGATGACACTTCGAGGAAGAAGTGATGAACACATTTGCAGGAGCCATTCCAAGAATGGTGAGAGGAGGATCCTTCCCATGGCTGTGGATATAAGCGTTGTGTGATATGCATCAGTTGGATGCTTGGTATGATCAATTGGATCATGTATATGTATATGCATCATATTGGATGCTTGATATGATTAGTTGGATCATGGTTTTGTATATGTATCAGGTAGATACATTGTCTGATCAGGTAGATCCTGTATGATGATATGTATCAGGTAGATACTTGGTATGCATCAGGTGAATGCATTGTATGATCAATATGATCATGGATGACGAGCTTCAGGATGTTGCTCCAGATGATATGCATCAGGATGATGCTATGATGATGATCAGGTTGATCATGTGATGATGTACATCAGGATGATGTATGGTGATTATCAGGTTGATACTCCATGGTCGTGGACAGGTTGTGCAAGGGTAGCATGTAGTAAGTCCTGGAGATCTGGACAGGTTGTGATAGTCACGTAAAAGGCCTCAGATGCTCCTTAGAGATCTTGCTTGGCAGGACACTCTTTTAAGATTTTGCTAGACCACATGTAATACATCCTGGAGATATGGACAGGTTGTGCTAGTCACGTAAAAGGCCTCAAATGCTCTTTAGAAATCTTGCTTGGCAAGACACTCTTTTAAGGTTTTGTGGGGACCACATGTAATATGTCCTTGAGATATAGATAGGTTGTGCTAGTCACGTAAAAGGCCTCAGATGCTCTTTAGAGATCTTGCTTGGCAAGACACTCTTTTAAGGTTTTGTGGTAGGGGTCACATGTAATAAGACCTGGAGATTCGGACAGGTTGTGCTAGAAACGTAAAAGGCCTTAGATGCTCTTTAGAGATATTGTTGGGCAAGACACTCTTTTAAGGTTTTGTGATAGTCATATGTAAAAGATCCTGGGAGATCCGATAGGTTGAGCTGTGTGCTCGTAAAAGACCTGGGATGCTCTTTCGAGGTTTTTTTGACGCACGTAATTAGTCCCGGGATCCACGATATGACCATTGATGATGAAGACCTATAGGTGGTAGGCCTACATCCATCATGAAAAAGGGTTGGCTCTGTAGAACTTCCTATGACGAGCAAATTAGAGATTGATTGAGATAGAAGCAGTAGAGACAATGACGATCATTTTATGACGATGATCTAGAGAAGAATACTTGTTCTAGTAGATCTGTGTCGAGAAATACCTTCCTAGTTAAGAGGGAGTGTTGATGTATATGTAACTTTGGAATGTATTTCACATATGTATATTGTATTCCTATAGAGATGTTATTATTCCTCTATACGGAAGTGTCATAATTTATATTGTAAGTGTCGTAACTTATACTTGATGGGTTATTAGACCACCTTGATGGGGTCATCCCTGTATAAGTCATGTGGGTTAAAGGGTTATTAGACCACCCTATTGGGGGTCGGCCCTGTCAGCATTATGTTAAGTGGTTAAGTTGAGGCCGACCTAGTAAGGTTATTATGCAATTCAAGTCAAGTATAAATAGAGTGCGGGAGGCACTCTATTTGATCATTCACTTTCCCACTCATACACTCATTGGAGAGTGGCGCACTAGTGGAGGAGGAGAAGCTGTTGCTAGGAGACTATCTCTTATGCTTGGGTTTTGTATCATTGCTCTATCTATCTCTGAGGAAGTTATTGGGGTTTTTCACCTTTATGGTTTTCCCCAAGGAAACTCTGTGTGTCTATTGTCTCATGTGATTGCTTGTTGTGATTGTTATGCTTTATTTGTTGTACATGTTATTCTCTTAGTAAAGATCCTAGAGTATGTTGAATTAATGCTAAAAAATTAACAGTTACATCTAAGTGAGAATGATCAAATTGTTTCTCTGTGTAAGAAACAACAATCAAGCCTACTTCTTCATGATTCTGCTGATAGAATGCAAACTCCCTTCTTGTTATATGTGTGTTGCAGCTTCTAATAAACTAACCTAGTAGTAATGTGCAGAAAAAGAGCATTTCTTATAGTCTTGCTTTTACAAAAGTTGGGCATTAAGCCCAACCAGAGATCCATCAAAATACTAATGCCTATACTGTAGACAACAGAGTGCCTAAATCTAGGTCTAAATAACATAGAAGTCAATAAAAATACCACTAATAAGGACCCGCATCCATGGATGCTCCCACAGTGTTTGCGGCTAGGTTTTGTTCAGTGCAGAGGTCCACATAGTTTCCAGCAGTATCCATGTATTTCTTGAGCTTTTCCATCTTTCTGCTGATGACCTCCAACTCACTATCAATCACTCTGGGCTTCTTTTTCTTGCGAGGGTAAGCCAGTTCCAGAGTTTCCTCCATATCTTCTATTTTCCCTGCCATATTGTTGTACTGGGCCTTGAGCTCATTGTGTGAAGTGAAGGCAAAGTTGTACATCTGAGAAATCACTTTCCCGAACTCCATGTTTTCTCCCCTAACAAGACGCACTTGTAGCTCCGGATCTTGAAGACGGTCCAGGAACACCACTTCAAAATTTTCTCCTTGTGCCTGATAACATTTCCAACCCCCGCGTGCCTACGACAGGAGCCTTGACCAGGGTCATACTCTGTAGAGTCACTCCAGTTATCGATCTGCTGATCACCCCTACCATGCACATGAGTGCAGCCATGCTCCGTCTTGCAATTCCATCCTCGAGAACGGTTTTCATTTCCTTGAATATGCCCAGTGCCATGACAAAAGTGCTCACCCCCACATCTAGAACCATGTTTCGCCATTTTTGAGCCAGAACAGAGGAAAAACAACAAGAGATCTGATCTATTTCCTGCTTTAGGACACAACCCCCGTCTAAGCAATGTGTAGAATGATCTGGATTGAACCCAAGGACATGGATTTAAAATTTCCAAATGGCCGCATGTCCACCAATTGGTAGAACTGCAGGGAGCCATAACTTCGAGCATGTGGAGGCAGAGATCGAGGCTAAGAGAGTCCATCAAATCTCCATGGGAGATTTCCCATAAGAATTCAATTAATGTGCATAGTAATTGACTGACATCCACCATGATGAGTTGAATATTGAGAGTAACAAGAGACTTAAACCACAATCGTGCTCTTGGACTATGGAATCCATGTGGTTTCGGTGTTATCATTTCCATGCCTAAGTAATCCATAATCTAGCCCCACTCCTAAATTCGCCATTGCATCTGCTTTCTCATTCAACCCACATAGAATGTGAAAGAAATTGAGCTCATGGAATTCAGTGCTGATGCATTGAAGGAGATAATGCATTTTGGAAGAAAAATCTTTTCTTTTTGCAATGATGCATCTAGCTTCTCGAATTATGATTAAAGAGTCTCCAAGGATGGTGAGTTTCTTGATTCCTAGGATGTCTGCTATCTCCATTCCTTTGACAAGTCCCAGCCATTATGTTGCATTGTTAGTTTTCCTCCTGATGCCCCAGGTGAAATCTTTCTTCTTGTTCCCTTGAGAGTCTAGAATTACTCCCCCGCGCCTGCGAACCCTGAAGCGGAGAGACATTGTTATTAAGCAGTTTTGTTTTAAATTTATTAATAAATATTTTTGGAATTTTAGTTGATTAAATTTAGTTTGGATGGATTGAAGAATAATTTGTATTCTCTATAATTTAAATTCATAATGCTTGTGGCATATACTTACTTTGTGAGAAAGTTGTTGATTGTGGCCCTTTATCAACAAAATCTAATTCTCACTTACTTTAAAGTGGAATGATTTATATACTAAAAATATTGGTTAGTTAAATACAAATGTTAAGAAAAAATCAAAATGGTGACTCATGAAGCTCACTTTAATATCCACATGTAGAAGGTTATAAGGTAATCAAACAAATGAGTGCATCCTAAGTGTCCACCCACCCATTGAACATTGCTCTATGAGGCTATGTTCTATATATATATATGATATTGACTATAATAATTATGAATATGTTATATACTCCGTGATAAAAGAATAAGTTTTAATATTCGAGATTATTGTTTTTATATTATATATTTAAATAATTTTTAATAGTAAATATTCAAGTTTATGAATATGTTATATAAGTGTATGGATTTCAACAAGATCATGAATTTTTCATATGTTTGTAGTTAATATCGTATGTAAGGTTTAAAAAAGAGAGAATTTTTTTATGTACGTGATATTTTATTTGAAAATAGTGTTATGTTGTAATCAAATTTGAATAGCCACTTTTAATTTTAAGTTGTTAAAATTCAACAACGATAGATAAGTTTCCTAAGGCATTTTTAATGTGAACGTGATCCTCTTTTTTGGAAATGCTAAGGCATGCTTAATGAAAACGCCATCCTCTTTTAGTCACTGCGTACTTTTCATGTACGTACTTCTACATGTCGGGCATGCAAGTATATACGTGCCTGAAGAAGTTCGTATACATCTCTTCAATGGTATACATCGAGTGGAATCTGAAATAAATGAAGGGACTATAGGTGCAATGGTCTCTATGGCCATGTGAAAATTGTTTCTACCAACGCATGAGATTAACATAGCGGGCATATTGCTTGAGGGCGTATGAGAGCATGGAGAGAATCTGACCCATTGTTTGTGAAGCCTCGACTGAAGGTATAGTGAGACCTTGAAAGCTGTGTGGAAACCATAATCCATGTCGGTTTCACAACTCTGAGTTGTTGGATGAAGAATTGTCATTTGGAGAGTTGTGTGGAGCTGAAATGAGTACTGAAACATGTGCATGGTGTTGAATGAAGATTGAGACCTTGCGTCAGAGTTACTGGGTGAAGAAGCAATGGATTATTGTTGCGTGGATGTATCTATCCTAAGTTCCATTACAACTTTGGTCTTAATATCCGAAGAATGCCAATGTTGGGCATAGCCCAAGTGGGACAATTTTGATGGTGCAGTCCAAGCGAAAGGATAGTTTTGATGGCAGAAGTACAAGTTAGGCAAGGCCTAACATCAACCAGTTTTGGGAGAAACAACTCCGCAATTCCCGGGAGCAAGGCATGGAACGCGACGAAGTGGCAGATAGAAATTTGTCCCCTTAGTAAATGCGAAGTACTAAGGATCAGCGAAATAGTTGGAGCAGTTAAGTATGAAGCGACGGACTGTCAAGCTATAGGAGGATAAGTAAAGACACAGAGTGGTGCAAAGGACGCGCCACTGTAGATTCAGAGCCGCGTGGTCAGATTGTGACTGTCAGAGAAGTGTCATAGCCTAAAGAAGTGGCACAAAGGACTGCAAAGTTGCAGTGAAGTAAAGGCAAAGTATGGTCAATATGAGAACAATGTCATTTTGGGTTTAATGGTACTATGGGGTTTCGGCCCGTAGTTATTGTAAAGATGTGACCTTCGGGCACAATCTATAAAAGGGGCAATTTTGCATAAGGAAGGGTTAGAGCTTGTTAAGCGAGAATAGATGTTGAATAACTGATTGTAAGATCTGTGCTAAGAAATCTCTGAGAGGAAAAAGACTCTGCAATTGTGTGCGCAAAGACCTATTGTAGAGAAGAGCCTACTGCTGAGTGCGCAGACTGGAACTGTTAACCCTTCCAAGCAATATAAGAATAGTTCTCGTGGACATAGCTCCCATTTGGGGGGTGAACCATTTAAATACCTATGTTGTGTGATTGCGTTTATGAGTTATTTCATGTTTATGAATGTTATGCTTTTATATGTATTTCCATGTGTATGTTGATGAGAAAAATATGCTAAGTGGTCATGAATGAGGATGGAAATGATATGTTAAGAATAGGGACATGCATGCATGAACTTTGTGGAATTGCGATGAATGTGTAGCTTCCTAGTTAAAACAGTTAAGGAATAACAGTAATTCAACGAAGTCTGTATTGTTAGAACTATGGAGTGCACAACCACATAAATGCACTGCTATATTATGGTAAATGCAGTCATATGTAAATGCGCAGTAACAACAAATCAGCAGAGCCTCTAGGTTGTTAAGAAACGCAAGTGCGCAGATACATGTCAAGGAGTGATCTGCGAAGTAGATGCTAAGCGATATGTGCATCTCCAGCTCGCATAACATAACCGCGCGTCACGAGGTTACAAAAACCTGATTTTGTAACCACCCATCTTTGCTTCGGGTGAGACTTCATCCTACTCGCAGGTTGATGCGGAAAGGGCCAGTGAAGGGGATTTTGTTGGACTAAAGATAGAAGAACCTTGCAGAATCTGGGTCAGCCCCAGTCAAGTAGTGAGAAGGGTTTCGAACCAACAAATGGTTTTTTGTCGGGCTAAAGAATGGCGATATGTGATGTTGTTATGTTATGAGGTTGTGAAGAAGGAAGTATAGCTAACAAGTGGTTTGTTGCCATGCTTGAACTGGTGATGCGCTCTGATAACTGGAATCAAGAGAGAACAAAGATACAGAACTGGGTGGCTAAGACAGAAAAGGAGTTTGCGAAGAAAGAAAACAGACATCCACGCTTATCTACGGAAGAGTGGTTACAAAAATACTTATTTTCTGACATACATGAAATCTTCTTCGCATTTTTCGGTAACGTGCTACATGAGTGGATATCAAGAATTGCAGAATGGAAAAATTGTTTTCAGGGTGGAGAACCTATAGAATGGACTCCAAAGCTTATTCAAAGGCTTAAAGAGGTTGATATCCCAGTTTCAAGAGCAGTAGACTTTTGGATGGATAGCATACTAGAAGGAGATGTTACAGAATTCGCTGTGGACACTCTAAAGTCTTACAGTGCAGCAGAAGGAGATTTCTTCAAAGGATTCAGAGGTAAGTACCTGAAAAATCTCAGCTTATATATTAAAATGTTGTTAGCAGAAAAAGGTGTCTTGAGAATGCAATAAAACTCCTAGGGATTTGAGTCTGTAATGTTTAGTAACACAGATAGTGACACTGAGGAAAATACTTATACTTTGCGAAGTGGCAAAATATATAATCCTAACACTAGAAATAGGTCTCGTGAAGCCGAACCTCACACTATCCTAGAAACTGAGTTAAGAGGTAACATACAATCATATCAAGTTGAGTTTGATAGTGAACATAGCCTAGAATGACTACCTATTAGCCTATCACTCCACATAAACCTCCAATTGAAGGAAGGAATACTACTAGTTCGTAGAACACTAGTAGCAATAAAACTGCGGGAGTTAATACTCAGAATCAGTTAAGTAGTGGTATACCCTCATCATCGCAAAATACTACACCTCCTAGAAGAAGAATGGAAGACGACATTAAACTATCCATTTTTAAAGGAATTGGTCTAGAAGACCAAGAGCAACATTGGTTTCTTTGTGAAACTGTGTGGAATGTTAAGCAAGTCCAAGATGATGTTATAAGACAAGCTCAACTAGTTACTACATTTAGAGACAGAGCTCTAACATGGTTCATGAAGTATTTTGTTGGACAGAACAGATCGCTAGTAGATATCAGAACTGCGCTGATAAGAGAGTTCAAGAAACCTAAGTCTCAATGCATTATAGAGCTAAAAGAAATCAAATAAAAGCCTAATGAGACTATATGGGAATTCGATCGGAAATTTAAAACATTACTAGATCAAGTTAGTTTTGACATAGCATCGCAACAACATCAAGAATGGTTCATAGTTGCATTGTTGCCCCATATTAGATTGTCGTTGATGCAATAGAAAGTAGCATCGCAAAAAGAAGCATTAGAGACTGCGATGAAGCTAGAAGCTTCTCATATAGGATAAACTAGCACAGGTATGGTACAAATACAGACACAGTTAGCCAACCTGACACTGCAGCTACTAGACATCAAGAAAGGAAAAGAAACCAGAGAAGAAGTTTGGTGTACAAAGTGAAAAGGAGAAGGACATTCCAAGGAACACTGCCTTGTATACCAATATTACATTGATAGTGGAGCACCAAATCCATTGAATCAACAGCAAGGAAACTAGTGTGAAATTTTCCAATTTAGAGGACATCACCCAGAAGACTGTTACCTACTTTAGAAATATGTATGGACAGCTAAGAACCTATACTGTACATTCTGTAAGTAAGTGGCCATGATGATAGCAGCTGTAGAGCATATGATCTCATGATAGAAAGGAAACATGATGTCTACAGAGTTCATGGAGAAACACAGAATAATAATGAAAATGCACAGTATGATTAAGGCACATACAAAGGACGTGGTGGATTCAGAGGAAGATGACGAAACAATGGCCAACAAGGAAGATGAAGAGGTCAAATTGTATTCTATAACTGTGCTCAACCAGGACATCTAACTAGATATTGTCAGAACCCTTGTACTACCTATAAATACTGTAAGTCATTTGACCATGTCATTGAGGCATGTCTCATTTTGCAAGCAAAAATGCAAGCAAGAAGACCAGAAACACAGAATCAGAACATACAGATGATCGCAATCGAAGAACGAAACAAAGATCGCAACATCCATGTTGTAACACGAAATAGAGCTACAACAGGAGGAGATCAAATAACTGAAGCTTTGACTTCTGAGGACCATACCACGAAACAAAATCCTACTGAAGGGGCTTGGATAAGAAAAGCAACAGGGAAAATGCCTGCATTTAACCTTGACCAAGAAAAGAGGACATTCATGGAAGGCAGGAAAAGCTTTCAGGATGTGGAACTTGTGACCCCAAGAATCCCATTGCGAAGTGAAGCAACACCTATGGTGGATATGCCAAATTTCATATGATGGATCACGTACTGCAACAAAACCCATAAGTCCTGTTGTGCAGTTCCTACATAGCTGCATGAAGTTGTTAAAGCATGGAAATGCCTTAGCAGAGATACAAAGCCTATTCAGTCATTATGACCAACGTAATGCCATAAACGAAGCATATAGCGTAGTTCACCACATCAAGAATCATAGAAGGACCGGAAGAGAGATGAGATTAAATGCACAGATTGGAGACTTTGAAATGTACTAGATCATTCTTGACTTAGGCTTAGAAGTGAATATTCTCACAAAGCAAACATGGGAACATATGGGAAAACCAAAGTTATCCTGGTCACCTATTCAGTTGAGATTAGCCAAGCAACAAAAGGTTATACATTTTGGGAGATTATCAAATGTCCTTGTTGACATTCATGGAGTGCGAAGTAAAGTAGACTTCGAGGTTATTGAGATTATAGATGATAGCAATCCTTATCCTGCACTATTAGGGATTGACTAGGCAATAGACAACTTCGCAACCATCAATCTCAAGAAAAAACAGATGATATTTGAAGGACCAAATATCTGGGTCATCGCACCTTTGGACCCTGCACAAGGACCTAGATATACTAAACCAGTAAGAGAAGAATGCATAACTCAAGACCTCGATAACATGTACAAGATGACAGTGAATCAGACAGTTTACATTAATCCTACGGATGATGGAACATTAAGCTGGAGATGCGACAGTTCTTGCATATCGGACTTAGATGTAGGAATGGAGAACTGGCAGAGTAGAATGCATGAAGTTTCAGTAAGACAATGTGCACATATCACAAAGTCACTACGTTGGATTGGAACATAGGTAAGCCCAATCCCTACTTATGATGGTTTAGGAAATATACATGCATTTATTCATGAATATGTAGTTTCAGTTCCAACAAAACATAAGTTAGTTGCTCTAGATATAGCATTGCATGCAACACCTACTAGATGGTGGGTTGCGCATAAGTAGAACTTGAATACATGGTAAGAATGTAAGCACATGATGGAGATCAAATTTATAGAACAAACTAAGATTGTGCAAGTATAATTAGCTGCATTATAGTCAACTGCAGTATAATCAGCCGCAATACAATCCGCCACAGTACAATCAGTCACAACTCAACCCACAATGAGGATGATTGAGAGGAGGAAATCATGGCGTAGGTTTTGGTCATGGAGGAACCTTTGGTCAAGGTCAAGGACCGATCACATGCTATGATTGTGGGAAAATTAGACACTATTCGAGGGATTGCCCAAATATGACCCAGTATTGTACCTATTGCAGTGCAGCTGATCACACTGTCGAAGATTGTCCCCATCAAATCACAAAGTGGCATAATAAGAATGCATCAGAACTGCAACCAAACCCGAACCTGAACCTGAACCTGAACCAAAAACCATCTCAAAACGTGCGGAAGATCTCAACTGAGCTAAGAAGTCAACTAGTAAATGTCCTAGTAGTAACCAGAGGAGGATCTGCGACTAGAGAAGATAGGCTATCACCAAAGTCCGTCCCGCGATACAGAAGTAGGGGCGATTTGATGCTGAAGAAGAGAAAGAAAATTTTCGGGGAAGCATGAGATGCACTAATAAAGAATAATGCTCAATAGACACGTGTATTCAACAAAGAACCTGTCCATGGGATGCCGCAAATTTTTGACTCGACAATGTCGTAGAAGTCACCAGGAAAGATGAGTACTTTGAAATTTTTTCTAGAAAGTTGTTTAACATTAGAATAGGACCAAGAAGCATTAGCAGAGATAGCTCGCTTCTTGTATCGACCAGAAGAGGGTTGACATGATCACACAGTCAACCATCTGCATAGGAAGAAAACAAGAAGGGAGAGGATGATGAATGCCCATATCGTTGCATATGATATGGATTCCATCATTCTATATTTAGGATCCGATTTGAATATCCTAACCAATAAAACATGGGAAGCCATGGGTAATCCATAGCTATTATGGTCCCCTATGCAGCTCCATTTAGAAAATCAGATCAAGGTTACACCAATTAGATGGTTTTCTCATCTACGAGTCAAGGTAGAAGGATTGAAGACATATATAAACTTTGACATCATAGAGATAACTGATAACACTAGTCTATATCCTGCATTGTTGGGGATAGATTGGGCGATGGAAAATCAGGAAGTTATCAATTTTAAGAAAAGAACGATGTATTTTGAGAACTGCAATATGAGATTCATTGCTCCACTTGACCCCCTTGAAGGATAGAGATATGTTTAACCAATGATAGACGATCTCATCGGAGGATGGGACAACATCTATAATGTCTCAGAAGATTATGTCAATCCCACCGTCGATGGAGAATTGGGGTGGCGAAGTATTGGTTTGACATCATCAGACTCTAATGAGGCTTTGGAGAATTGGAAAAATCGGTTGCATGAGGTATCAATCAAGAAGTGCATGCGGATCAATCAATCACTGAGATGGGTCGCGACAGAAGTATGTGATTTACCAATGAAAGACTACCTAACCTGGCAATATTCATCAATGAGTTTGAAGACAAAGTATCATAACCACGATGTCTGCTAGCACTAGATGAAGCATTGAAGGCCACTCCAACGAGGTGGTGAGGTGTGCACAAGTCGAAAATAACAAACTAGTAACAATGTTGACAATTAATGGAAGTAATATTTGGGGAAAATGACTGCTACCGAGGAAAGAAGTATGATGGAAGGATTGATCCAAGGGATCATCTGAGAAAATTTCAGGCTACATGGTGGCTAAGGCCAAAGAAAGAATGGGTTCATGCATTCATCCACACGTTAGACGAAGTGTCGCGGAGGTGGTAGGTCTCAGTAGAGCTGAGACAAGGAACAACCATGTGGGAGGATCTAACCACTAGCTTGAGTCGCACATTCAGTTTTGCTGATGAGAATCCTCTAATTGACAACATGCTATAGGTAATCCGCGAAAATATATTTGAGACAATTCCGACCGAAATACCAATGGGACCACAATGGACGACAACACCAAAGATGATGATGGAATGTTACAATGTTTCAGGAGGACCTGATGATGACGAAGATCCTAGAGATTTCTATGTCCCAGGGTCAGAAGGAATCCATGACGTTGAAGCACTAGATATACCATTCGAGAGATTCAAGCAACCATTGAAAATTAAGAAAGTAAATATTGGGTCATTTGAGAATCCAAAGTTTGCTAGTATTGGAGACTATTGGGACGACACAACAATTGGGAAGGTCACCGACTTATTGCATTAATTTCAAGATTTGTTCTCGATGAAGTTTTATGAGATGAAGGGCATTTCCTAGGACTTGGGAAATATGAGGATCCCCCTTAAACCCAATGCTAAGCCAGTGAAGTAGTGACCATATAGATTGAATCCCAGATACAAATTATGAGTGAAGGCTGAGATAGAGTGGATGTTGGATGCAGGGATCATTGAGCCTGTCAAGGAGTCAAAATGGATCAGCCCGATGGTCGTCTAGGACAAAAAGACTAGTGAAGTCCATATCTGCGTCGACTTAAGGAAGTTTAATTATGCATGCCTTAATGATCCATTCCCCACACCCTTTACCGACAAAGTACTTGAAGGTGTCAGAGGACAAGAAGTATATTCATTAACAAATGGGTTCTCAGGATATCACTAGATCAATTTTGCGAAATAATATCGACACAAAACCACCTGTGTAACATAGTGGGGTTGCTATCAGTACACAGTAATGCCATTTGGTCTCAAGAATGCCCCTGCAATTTTCTCAAGATTAGTTTTTGCAGCTTTCAAATATTTTATTCACAAGTTCTTGGCAGTATATATGTATCACTGGACTGTGTATGGATTGGGTAAATACCATGTTGAGAGCCTCAGGATGATGCTTGAAATATGTCGACAGTATCAGATCTCTTTGAATTTAAAGAAGTGTAACTTTTGTGCACCATTTGGTATCTTGTTGGGACATATTGTCTGCAAGGAAGGTATGTTGGTCGACCCAACCAAGATTGCGATCATTGTCGACTTACCATCACCTACGACAGTAAAGCAGCTGAGGGCCACGTTGGGCCATACATGATACTATTGAAATTTCATAAAGGGGCATGCAACGATTACTGCTTCCATGGAAAAGATGTTGAAGAAAGATGCGAAGTTTGAATGGAATAATGAGTGTCATAAGAGCCTCAACATATTGAAGGAAAAGATGGTTGCAACACTTAATATTAGCCTTCCCCGACATTCGCGCTGGGGGTAATATTGGCCCAGCTTGGAGAAGGTTCGATCGACCATCCTATCGTGTCTGCTAGCCGGAAGTTGTCAACCGGAGAGAAAAATAATACAATGAAAGAAAGAGAAGGCCTAGCGATGGTATATGCATTGCAAAAGTTCCAACATTATCTTCTAGGAGGACATTGTTCGGGTACAGAGGGTACTCCCAAAAGACTGAACACCTAGAGCAACCACTTCACACAAACAGATCACAGATCAATACACTGATGTTTTGACATGGTTTAAACCCTCGAGAGGGAAACACTCCACGGCCCCGGCCAAATAGCTTCTATGGAGCAGTTTATTATGCAAAAGAAAGAAAGTTACAAATGAGCTTCTCATAATTGATCAACTTTCCAATGACCCTCCATGCTCTTTAAATAGAGATCATGGACCAATCGGGTGTTAAGCCACAGATCAAGGGTAGATATGATCTAAGAGAAGTTGAGCCGTCAGATCATTCTATGTCTAGAACATATCGTGACCGTCGGATTAAATATTTACAAATGCATACTAATGTATACTAAAGAAACACACTTTTCCTAACGGATATATTACACAAGTTGATCTTAACTAACTCCTAAGTGTCTTAATATTCTAACATCCCCCCTTAAGAACAACTTGAGATAGGATTGAACGATTTACAAAAGTGACACTATTAGGAGAAGGAAGGAGGCATTAGAGCCTATCCCCCCTTAATGACAAATTCCTGAACTCCTAACAGAGATTGAAGTTTAGAAACCTTCACTTCTGTAAGAGACTTGGTGAAGATGTCGGCAACTTGATCATCTGTAGGACAAAAGAGCACTTCAAGAACACGATCATGAACAAGATTTCTAATGAAGTGCATATGTAGCTCAATGTGTTTGCTGTGTTGATGTAGAACTGGATCTTTGGCGAGCTTGATGGCACTTTGATTTTCGCACCAAAGTGGAGTAGGCTGCTTATGTTCGAATCCAAACTCTGAAAGGATCTGTGGAAGCCATAAAGCTTCCTAACTGGCATTAACTGCAGCTTGATATTCTGCCTCTGCTGAAGAAAGTGCAAGAGCTTGTTGTTTCTTACAAGCCCAAGTGACAGGTCCAGATCCCAAACTGAAAACATAACCTGCAGTAGCCTTTTGATCATCAGGATCGCTGGCCCAATCTGAATCAGTGAAACCAACCAACAAAGGTTTCCCCCTGTACTGTAATGAATCCCAAACTGAATTGTACCTCAAATATATCGAAGTATTCTTTTAGCTGCTTTCCAGTGAATTTCATGAGGTGTTTGCATATAATGGGAAACACAACCAACATCAAATGAAAGGTCAGGACGGGAATGAGTGATAAGAGACTACCAACAAGCTGATGATACAAGGTGGCATCTACTTCAGGTGAAGTACAAGTGGCAGAAATTTTGATTCCAAACTGAAAGGGAGAAGGGGCTAGTGTACAATCTTCCATGTGAAAGCGACGAAGAAGGTCACAAGCATACTTATACTGAGAAAGAAAGATTCCTTCTTTGGTTTGCAGTACTTGGAGACCAAGAAAATAATGCAAATGTCCTAAGTCTAACATTTCAAAATTTTGCTTAAGACTGGATTTCACATGGGTTAAAAGCTTAGGGTCACTACCAATAAGAATAAGGTCATCAACATATAGGACAAGTATGATGAGATGGTTTCCTACTTTCTTGGTATAGACATTGGGGTAAGAATGACATCTAGAAAAACTAGTGTCGAGGAGAAAGCTATCCATTTTGGCATACCAAGCTCTAGGAGCTTGCTTAAGGCCATATAAGGATTTCTTAAGGCGGTAGACAAGGCTAGAGGTATTCTGAACATATTCAAGAGGTTGTTCCATGTAAATTTCCTCCTGTAAATCACCATGTAAAAAGGTAGACTTGACATCCATTTGATGGACTTCCCAGTTATGTAAGGCTGCAAGGGAAAGAACAAGGTGGATGGAGTTCATTTTTGCGACAGGAGCAAAGGTTTCATTGTAATCAATCCCTCAACTTGGGAAAAACCTTTGGAAACTAACCTTTCCTTAAGTCTTTCAACACTTCCATCTGATGCATACTTAGTTATATAGACCCATTTACATCTGACAAGTTTTCTTCCTTTTGGAAGAGGTACAAGATTCCAAGTATCATTCGCCATTAAGGAACGATATTCTTCATCCATAGATGCATCCCAATCTGGATTTCCTAAAGCTTCTACAAAAGTTTTTGGATCATGATTCTCGGAAACCTGAGCCAAAAGAGAAGAGGCTCGCTGAAACTTAGAACGTGTTCGACGTTGATCTCTAGGATCACTGGCAAGATCACCAGCTGTTTCACATGTTGAACGAACCCATCGAGGAAGCACTTGTGCTGGTGCAACTAGAGGAACATGAGTAGGCAGAGGTGGATTTTCATCGTCACTGTCATCATCAGAAATTGGAGTTGGAAATCTGTCAAAAAAGTTGGAAGTAGAAGAAGGCACAATCGTCGAATCAGGCTCCCAGGCCAAAGATGGCACAATTGTCGAGTTAGGCTCGTAGGCCAAGAGATTTTCATCAAATTTAACATCTCTTCTAATGATTATATCATGAGAATGTGGTTGAAGAATTCTATAACCTTTTACATCTTCATAATATCCAACAAATATGCACTTTTCACTTTTAGGCTACAATGCTTTCCATTTTTCATCCAGAATGTGAGCCCATGCTTCACTACCAAATACACGGAAGTGACTTACATCAGGTTTAGTTTTACTCCATGCTTATTCTGGTGTGATACCTTGTAAAGATTTAGTGGGGGTGCGATTAACTATGTAATTTGCACAATTTGTGGCTTTAGCCCAAAATTGAAGACTTAGTCCCTTAGATTGGATCATACAATTAGCCATTTCTTTTAAAGTGCGGTTCTTCCGTTCAGCTACACCATTTTGTTGTGGTGTATAAGGAACAGTGTGTTGTTGGATTCCATGTTCAGTGCAAAAAGTAGTGAACGTTTTGTTAACATATTCTCCTCCATTGTTGAATCTTAACTTAATAATTTGATGACCGGATTGTTTTTCAACAAGGGCCTTGTAGGCCAAAAACATGCTAAATATTTCGCTCTTAAGTTTTAGGAAATAAACCCAAGTGTGTCTTGTGTAATCATCAATGAAAGTTAAGAAATATTTGAAACCAGAAAAGGAAGTAGATGGAAGAGGACCACACAAGTCACTATGCACAAGCTGCAAGGGAATCGAGGCATGCTAAGAGGCACATTTGTCAAAACTGTCCCGATGATGTTTTTTGAGTACACAACTGGAATAGACACTATCCCTACAAGATACCATCAGAAGAACTGTCACCATATTGTCTTTACATAGTTGTTGCAATGAGTGATAATTTAAGTGACCAAATCACTCATGCCAAAGTTTGCTCAAGTTATCACTATGAGCAACAAAAACTGAAGGAAAAGGTGATGATCCAAAGTTGTTAAATTTGTACAACCTGGTAATATCATCAATAATTCCGGTAGCTAGGACATGTTGAGGATCTTTAAAATCCTTGATTACAACTTGGTGAGGTATAAACGTCACAATTTTATCTTCACCAGAATGAGTGATTTGATAGACTGATAACAAATTGCAGGAACTTCTTAGAACACATAGTACATCACTAAAATGACCATTATCTACTGGAACCGTTCCAGATCCTACAACACTTAGAGATCTATCATCATTAATAAATATTTGTTTGGTGTTACATTCATGCATAGTAGAAAAGATGGCTTGATCCTTAACCATCTGATAAGATGCGCCAGAATCAATGAGCCATTCATTTGAAGTAGAAGAAGAAGATGCATTATAAGAATAACTAGAAGCGCAAAGTGCATGTCCATGAGAGGTAGATTCTGAAGGCTAATCTAGGCTGATGTGGTGCTTCTTCATTGCTGCTTCCAAGGATGCCATCTTCTTGAAACACTTAGATTCATCATGATTATCTTTCCTGCAGTCTTCTTTCCTTTTGGCTTGGATCCTTTGTCATTTTTTATAGAAGTATTTGACTGAGAGGGTTTGAGACCCTTGTTTGACTTATTATTGCAAATATTTTGTTTCTTGGGAGGCTTGGACTTTTATTTCTATAGGGACAATAGGGCTTTCCCATATGTATCTACGTTGTTAATTATTCCAAGATGGATGATCTTATCTTGCTCTCTAATCAAGGAATCACAAAATGATTCAAGGCTAAGTTCTTGATAGCTAAGTGTAGTCAAGGATTCTTTCATGGAGTAAAATGTAGATACAAAAACAGAATATGCAGGTCCAAGTTTTGAAAGAATATGATAAATGCATTGTTTGTCTTCCCTCTTAATCTTTCATTCTTCACATAAGAGTTTAAGAGTTTTGTACTTAGATAAATAATCTTGAATGCATGGAAAATCATTTGGATTTAAAGAATTCAACTCATTTTCGAGTTGATGACCTTGAATTTCATTGTGTTTACCAAACACAAATTCCAACTTGTCTCAGTATCAGGTTCATCAATTCCAGATATGTGGAATCGCAAATTAGTAGAGATTGACATCCTAATGAATTCACAAGCTTCGTCACATCTATTTTCCCTTTTTATTTTCTTATCATCATCAGTGGGTTTTGTTTCTTTCCCTGAGGTAATTCTGAAAAGTCCTTTTGTCACATACCCCAATTTTATTAAAATAATGTAATTATTTTATTAATATTCCTCAGACATTCTGTTAAATTTAATGCTAAGTAGGAATGGATGACTCAGCAGAGTCTCTAGAAATGGAATGTAAATTCTGAATAATTATTATTAATAAATAAATTATGGAGACAACAGCATGGGAGAGCTGTTAAAAGAGGTTACTGGTCTAACTGGTGGATGGAATTAGGTGGAAGGACAAAAGACAAGTGGCAGCATCCTCAAACACTTCCTGAGTTGCAGGTGGAAACTTCCCTATATTTTGGGGTCATGATTCCCCAAGAAAGTGGAATCTGAGCAGGTGGCTCGTTAATGACAGTTAACCCAACTAAGGCCTAGGCAATCTTTTAAATACTACTCAATGAACTGAGTTGGGGGTTCAGCATTTGTTCTAGAGGGAGAATACATTCAGGTGAATGCTATTCAGGAGTCCCATTGAGGAAGTGGGAAAACAGTAAGGAAGTGTTTTGAGTCAGGAAGTTGCAGTAACTTGGTTCCAGTATAGCTGTTTTGGCTGAGGGAATTGTTGGCTGTACTTAGTTCCAGCCAGTTAGACCAGAGCAAGCTCGGGGGTCCTGAGAAGTGCTGTTTGGGCACTCTCCAGGAATTGGTAGGGAGGAACAGCCTCCCATTGCTGTTATTGTCTACCAGAGATACAGGTTCTGCCACTCTTCCTGCTGTTTGTTTAATTAATTTAAATGTAGAATGGACTATGTCAACTGTGTTTTGAACTGTATTTAATTTGAGTAGATTAGTTTTCTGTATTGTCTTTTGGTAGCATTTGCAGAACTCCTGTGTCTTAGAATTTTTCCTATTATCACTTAAATAGAGTAATTATTCTATGCAGAATATATTTGTTACTATTACAGTAATCAAATATCATGGTTATTTATTTCTAGAATTTCTATTAATAGTTAAATAATAGACAGAATATTAAACAGTAGTTATTCCAGAAATACACTCATTAAAACAATCATAAGAACAGACACATAGATAAATTTTAGATTTACTGTCCCAATAGAGAAATGTACAGGAATTGTATCTATTAGAACAATGTACCAGCTTATATCTGCTTCCTATTTCTGTCAACTATAGATACAGGTTATTCTTTATATCGAGCTAAAGGAAAAACAAAACTCATATCATTATATTTATCTATTCTCAGAACATCATTGACTGTTATCGCTTATCCAGAAGATGTGGTTGCAACAATGGTTCATTGTTTAAAAACTTCCCATACAATCTTATTCAACAAAAAAAAAAAAAAAAAAAAAAATCATAGTCAATTACAAACACAGAAACTGAAATTTGTTATTTGTTTCTTTTAAACCAAATATTATAATATTATAGCCATGTTGTCACAACAGAATTGACAGTGTTGTTTTAAAACAAGACAAACGTATTGACTGGCTCGAGGCCAAGTCCTAATACTTAGAGACTTCACTATTTCATTATCCCATTCAGAAGCATAGAATTACTGTTCATTATCAAGCTTGTATTGCATAAAATACCCAGCTCTGTTGTAGGTTGTCCTATCTATAGTCAAATAACTTAACACGCAGAGAAGCTATCAACGAGCTTAGCCATCGTTGGCTGTTACAAACCCTCATAGTTATTTATTGTAATAAGACTTAATTCATTATCAGTAATTCTCCTTGACAATGATAACAAACCTAACACGGCCATAGCCATACCATATTAAGTCAACTGGTTGAAAACAAAGAGAAAGGAAATGCCTCATATATCAGATCGAACCAATAGAAGTTCGCATACACAGTAAAGGTATCCACAGTTACAGTTATTATTTAAAACAAAAACACCAAAATTCTCAACTCGCCAGGGTTAACCCTATTTTAATTAACCATTACAGTAATGATAGTAAACATCAACATTCTTTCTATTACACATTCAAAATCAAAGAAAACGCAGAGAGACAAATACATGGTTTCACCTACAGCAGAGTTATCATCCTTTGCAAGTATATGAGAACTCAAAACAAAACCTTATATTTAAAACACTCTGTTCATTTAAATAAAACGCAGAATGATACACGGACACATGACAGGCCTATCATTACAGTAACTATTAGCTTATACAGCGTGGGTAAAAACCCTACATATAGTAAATACAACAACAATAACAACCCTGGCCTCATAACAGACTGAGCCGTAGTATGTGCTCCGTAGGCATGCCGAAGTAACAACCCTATCAACCATTAATCAAACAGTTTCATACACGTGACAGTATCCATGTCACCCAAAAAGACAACAACCCCGTTACACAGGAGGTCCCTTCCAGACTTAACCCTAACACAACAAAACCAACAAAGGGAGAGACAGCCGTGGATAACCAGGCTTACCCGGAGGAGCCAGCGCTGGAGATGAAACCCCGTGCACCTTCAGGAACAGCAGGACCTGCACATTATCGAATGCCGAGAATTGTTAATCACATTATCGAATGCCGAGAATTGTTATTCACATTATCGAATGCCGAGAGTTGTTAATACTATTGTAAATCGAAACATTTCTTTGCAAAATTGATCAACACTGTGAAACCATCGATTTTATATTACCTGAGCCAATAGAGGAATGCAACCCGTGGACAACCTTGTAGCCACAAGTTGAACCAGCAGCGAAACCCCATTACATTCATCAGTTGAATGAGCAAGGGAAAACTTCCAGTACCTCACTATTGACAGCCACGACAAGGCAACAATCTAGACAGAACCCTAAGCTGTGAATGAACCAGTCGGGGAGCTTACTTCAAAACCCAATACACAACTACTTCATGGATAAAAACAACAGTGAAACCCTGCCTCATACTCACACCAGCGACTGTGGAAAAGCTGTAAGTAACAGGTGGCTCAAAAATGGTGATAACAACGAGACCTAGATACAGATAAAACTATGGTAGACGCCAATAGCAGAGCCGAGGACTTCCATCCTACCAAAGGAATAAAACAACGTGACCACAACCCAAGCAACTAGCATTATACAGTGCCCAACTTCGAGTTCAGACATGGAGGGTTTCTCCCTTACAACCCGAGCCCGAAGGCAGAGATAATGACCAGGTAGGGTTTCATTATTGGCTTATATATTACCAAACGCAAGGAGGAGAGTCAACCACGTAGCAATGAAATTTATCAACGTAACATGGGTCGAGTTCATATAGTTCATTTCGAATCATTGTTCACCGATTTTAAAATCATATGCATGGATGTAAACCTTGTCCAACATATGGAAAACATTTTGATTGTTACACAACCATTGTATTGTTTATATATTAAAACCAAGCCATCGATAATGTCAATGGCGCATCATATTTTTACCTACAATCATTTAAAACAATGATGTAGTCAAATTTTCAAAAGAGAACTCCACATCATTCAAGACATTGAAATGTTATCATAACCATATGATGGGATACACCCTGGTTATTAAGTCCTATTATCATGATTCTCCCGATATTATTGTTAAACAATCAACATTTAGAGTAACAATCTCTATTATTATGATGTTTAAATATAAACTCATCTACAGGTCCATACCATGAACATGGTTTAAAAACAAGGCACAGTTAGATGACATCAGTTAAATAATAATACTAAGTAGACATTGGACTTTGAAACATAGATGAATAAAATGGAACAACGCTAGAAGCATCACAATTCCAATAACACGTGAATACAGCAGTAATCACCGATAATAGTTGACAATATATCACATGATGCTAACGTCACCTTATGCAGACATTAAACATGATACAAACAATTGTTCCAGGGATAGTTACAGCATTAACATAGAGTCATGTTCATAACACAATGGATATAACGGAAACATTGTAATTCATCACGAAACCTGATGATACTATCCCGGATAAGAGACATCATGTCGAGGCAGACTATCAATCTTATCTCAAGTATAATTTCATGAAAAGAACTTTACTGTCTTACACAACAACCAGTAATAGTAAATAGATCTTCTTTAAGTTTTTACAGTGCAGGGAAAGGAGTTTGATGCTTACCAAATATTAAATTACAGTGATCCATACTTCACCGGTGTACCTACGAACAAAGACAAATTATACATTAGCTCGTAAGCTAAGTAAGCCAGTTAGCTATCGCTAGCTCTCCCTTGCAGTTTGAAACGAAAACAGTCAACATTTAAAATCATAAAAAAATCACATTTGTATTAAGACAGAATCTTTTAAACAAGATTATGATTAGTTACTGAAATTAAACAGGACCAGGAATGAAATTAATTAACATTTATTGTTATAATAAAAATTTTAAATTTTTCAGAAATTTCGGGTTATGACATGTGGTATCAGAGCATGGTTCAGACACTAGGCTTGGATGTGACTCCACTAACTTCCGCAAAACAGTGACCATAAAAGAAAATTTTTAAATATATAAAGTACTAACATATATTTCGGTTTCATGAACAGAACAGAAAATTTCCTTTTTTCTGAATTTTTCAAACAGGTATGGAAAAACTGGGAGAATACACTGAGGAGGAATCTCCAAATGCAGTGACAAGACAGATGTCAAGAGAATCTGAGACAGAAGAAGTAATTGCTCACACAACTGAGCTGATGCAGACCATAAGGGGATTAAAGAAAGAGAAGTTAATTGGAGTACCTTTAAAAGATACTTCAAGAAGAAATTCCTGTCCGAACAGTATTATGAGGAGAGGGACAAGGAATTTTATGAACTAAAGCTCGGATCTATGACAATGAAGGACTTAAACAGTAAATTCTTAAGTCTGTTGCGGTATGTACCGTATTTTGTTGAAGAGAAACCAAAAATACAGCGGTTTCTTAGTTGTCTGCCCTATCATATCAAGGACAGAATTGAATATGATAACCCCAAAACACTGGAAGAAGCTATGCGCAAGGCCAATTTCTGTTATGAACAGAATAAAAAGAAAGAGGGGATAGCCAGCTGGAAAGCCAAAAAGAACAGCAATCAGATGGAGTACAAGAAAAAGGAGTTTGTCTCTCATAAAAGTTTCAAGAATGGCAAAAACAGAAACCACTTCAATGGTAAAAGCTTCCAGGGAAACAAAAACGGAGCTGTCAGCCATTCCAACAATTACAAAAACAGCAAGGAGACTCCTAATAACCATGGAAACTACACTAAAAACTTTGAGCGAAAAGAACCTGTCAAGTGTTGGGAGTGTAATGGGCCACATTATGCTTCAGTCTGCCCAAACAGAAAGAAACAAATCAGCAATATTCATACTGTGCAAGATGAAATGACAGTTGGGGATTTTGCAGGAACTATGCCCCGAATCAATGCAGCGTTGGAAAACCGCTAGGCTGACTACCAAACTTCCATGGTGGAAGTAGGAGGTATGATTAACAAAACCCCTGTTACTATTTTAATAGATCCAGGTGCTAGTCTTAGTTATATTTCACCTCAGCTGGTAGAAAAATGTAATTTGACTGTTGAAAGATTTGATGATTCTTGGTCTGTACAACTAGCTACTGGGGCAAAGAGGAAAGTAAACTGTTATGTAAAAGAATGCATCTTAAACATGAACGATTTTAGAACTACAGTTAAACTGAACATCTTACCACTTGGCTCTTATGACATACTTATCGGAATGGACTGGTTGGAACAACATAGGGTCGTTTTAAACTGTTTCGACAAAACTTTTAGGTGTGTAAACAGTAGTGGACAGCCTGTAACTGTCAGGGGTATCCTTAGGAAAACAGTAGTTAGGCATATTTCTGCCTTACAACTTAAAAGAGCAGTCAGAAAAGGGTGCAAGACCTATGCTGTAACTATTACAGATGAGACAGATAAGTCTGAAAGCAACCAGAAAACAGTAGAGAACATCCCTGTAGTCAATGAATTTATTGACGTTTTTCCTGAGGAAATCCCAGAATTGCCTCCCAAGAGGGAGCTAGACTTTACAATTGAGCTGGTACCAGGTGCTGTTCCCAGTTCAAAAGCCCCGTATCGTATGAATATCTTGGAGCTTAACGAGTTGAAAACTCAGTTAAAGGAGTTAATAGACAAGAACTATATTCGACCCAGTGTATCCCCTTGGGGAGCACCAGTGATTTTTGTTAAAAAGAAGGACGGAACTATGCGACTTTGCATAGATTATCGTCAACTAAACAAGATGACAATCAAAAACAGGTATCCGTTACCTCGTATTGATGATCTGTTTGATCAGCTACGTGGAGCTACGGTATTCTCCAAGATCGATCTGAGATCGGGTTATCATCAGGTAAGAATTAAAGAAGAAGACATTTTCAAAACAGCTTTTAGAACAAGGTACGGACATTACGAATTTGTCGTAATGCCATTTGGGCTTACTAATGCCCCAGCTGTTTTTATGTGCTTAATGAACAACATAATGCATAAGTATTTGGATAAATTTGTTGTCGTATTCATCGACGACATTTTAGTCTATTCTAAGAGTGAGGAGGAGCATAAAGAACACTTACGAATAGTCTTACAAGAACTGAGAGAACAACAGCTCTTTGCGAAATTCAGTAAGTGTGACTTCTTCAAAGACGAAATCCAGTACTTAGGACATGTAGTCACTAAGGAAGGGATTTCAGTGGATCCCGAAAAGATTCGGGGGATTGAAGAATGGCCGGTACCTAAAGATGTGATGGACGTTATATCTTTCATGGGGATTACCGGTTACTACCGGAGGTTTATTGAAGGCTTTTCAAAAATAGCCAACCCAATCACTTCTTTGCAAAAGAAAGGCAAGAAGTTTGATTGGAATGCGAAGTGTGAAGAAAGTTTCAAGAAACTTAAGACCTTATTGACAACTGCACCTATTCTTAGAATAGCGGACCCAAATAAAGATTTCGTAGTTTGCACCGACGCTTGTAATGATGGTTTAGGCGGAGTGCTGACTCAAGAAGGACATGTTATTGCTTACGAATCTAGGAAGCTGAAAATCCATGAAAAGAATTATGCCACTTATGACCTAGAATTAGCTGTTGTAATTCATGCTTTAAAGATGTGGCGACACCACCTAATAGGCAGAAAATTCACTTTACTAACAGATAACAAAGGTCTGAAATACCTTTTAGATCAGCCTAATTTAAATGCAAGACAAGCCAGGTGGTTGGCATTCCTAAGTGAATACGACTTTGAAATCCAACACATAAAAGGGAAGGAAAATAAGGTGGCTGATGCCTTGAGCAGAAATGCAAAGCTAAATTTTATATCAGCTAGCAGCACTTACACCTCTGACTTAAATGAACAGCTGGCTGAAGGGATAAAATTCAACGAAAATTATCAGCATTTACAAACTGCAGCCAAAGAACAACCCACAGAAAGTTTGATAAAGGGGTATAGTTTAAATGAAAACGGATTTTTATTGTTTAAAGATAGGTTGTATATTCCTAATGCACCTAAAGTTAAGCTGTTAATTTTAGACGAAATTCATAAAACCCCTTACTCTAGGCATCCAGGCTATCAAAAGACCGTCACCCTGTTGAGAAAAAAATATTTTTGGCCTAACATGAAATCTGAAACAGCTGAGTATTTAGCTAGGTGTTTGGACTGCCAACAAGTAAAAACAGAACACCAACATCCAGCTGGATTGCTGCAACCTTTACCTATTCCTAGCTGGAAATGGGAAATAATCAGCCTGGATTTCATTACGGGTTTACCCAAAAATCAACATCAGAATGATTCAATTATGGTAGTGGTAGACAAATTAAGTAAATCAGCACACTTTATTCCTGTTAAAACCACATACAAGGCTGCAAACATAGCAGATATCTTTTTAAAACAGATTTTTCGGTTACACGGTATTCCAAAAGTTATTATATCAGACAGGGATCCTAAATTCACAGGAAATTTTTGGATATCCTTGTTTAAAGGATTAAACACCACTTTGAATTTCAGCACCTCTTTCCATCCTCAGACTGACGGACAAACTAAAGGAGTTAATCAAGTATTAGAAGATCTGTTAAGGATGTATGTTAAAGATCAACCAGGTAAGTGGGAGGATTATTTACACTTAGCTGAATTTGCATACAATAACAGCTATCAATCATCAGCTAAGTTTAGTCCTTTTGAGATTTTGTATGGACGAAAATGCAACACTCCTATCTCTTGGAGTAATCCAGTAGATAGATTAGTGTTAGGACCTGATTTATTGAAAGAAATGGAACAGATTGTGAAACAAGTGCAGGAGAACTTGAAGATTGCCCAGGATCGGCAAAAGAGTCAAGCAGATTTGAAAAGAACTCCTAAAGAGTTCCAGGTAGGTGAACATGTGTTCATCAAGGTAAGGCCAAAGAAGAGCTCCCTAAGATTAGGAAGTTGTGCAAAATTAGCACCACGTTACTATGGTCCATTTGAAATTTTATCTAGAATCGGTCAAGTTGATTATCAGTTAGCATTACCACCAAATTTAAAAGTACACAATGTTTTTCATATCTCTGTTTTGAAAAAGTATGTTCATGATGCTACTCATGTTATTGATTGGAACATTGTATAGGTAGAACCAGAAGGGGAAGTTCTGGTGGAACCGGATTGTATCCTTGCGAGGAGGGAAATTACTCTACGGAACCGCATAATTGGACAAGTGAAGGTGCAATGGAAGCACCTTAGTCCTGAAGAAGCTACCTGGGAGCTGGAAAGTAAGATGCGGGAAGCATATCCCCATCTATTCCAGCAGGTGGCTGAAGAAGAAGAATAAGTAACATCGAGGACGATGTTACATTTTAAGGGGGTGTGTATGTCACATACCCCAATTTTATTAAAATAATGTAATTATTTTATTAATATTCCTGAGACATTATGTTAAATTTAATGCTAAGTAGGAATGGATGACTCAGCAGAGTCTCTAGAAATGGAATGTAAATTCTGAATAATTATTATTAATAAATAAATTATGGAGACAACAGCATGGGAGAGCTGTTAAAAGAGGTTACTGGTCTAACTGGTGGATGGAATTAGGTGGAAGGACAAAAGACAAGTGGCAGCATCCTCAAACACTTCCTGAGTTGCAGGTGGCAACTTCCCTATATTTTGGGGTCATGATTCCCCAAGAAAGTGGAATCTGAGCAGGTGGCTCATTAATGACAGTTAACCCAACTAAGACCTAGGCAATCTTTTAAATACTACTCAATGAACTGAGCTGGGGGTTCAGCATTTGTTCTAGAGGAAGAATGCATTCAGGTGAATGCTATTCAGGAGTCCCATTGAGGAAGTGGGAAAACAGTAAGGAAGTGTTTTGAGTCAGGAAGTTGCAGTAACTTGGTTCCAGTATAGCTGTTTTGGCTGAGGGAATTGTTGGCTGTACTTAGTTCCAGCCAGTTAGACTAGAGCAAGCTCGGGGGTCCTGAGAAGTGCTGTTTGGGCACTCTCCAGGAATTGGTAGGGAGGAACAGCCTCCCATTGCTGTTATTGTCTACCAGAGATACAGGTTCTGCCACTCTTCCTGCTGTTTGTTTAATTAATTTAAATGTAGAATGGACTATGTCAACTGTGTTTTGAACTGTATTTAATTTGAGTAGATTAGTTTTCTGTATTGTCTTTTGGTAGCATTTGCAGAACTCCTGTGTCTTAGAATTTTTCCTATTATCACTTAAATAGAGTAATTATTCTATGCAGAATATATTTGTTACTATTACAGTAATCAAATATCATGGTTATTTATTTCTAGAATTTCTATTAATAGTTAAATAATAGACAGAATATTAAACAGTAGTTATTCCAGAAATACACTCATTAAAACAATCATAAGAACAGACACATAGATAAATTTTAGATTTACTGTCCCAATAGAGAAATGTACAGGAATTGTATCTATTAGAACAATGTACCAGCTTATATCTGCTTCCTATTTCTATCAACTATAGATACAAGTTATTCTTTATATCGAGCTAAAGGAAAAACAAAACTCATATCATTATATTTATCTATTCTCAGAACATCATTGACTGTTATCGCTTATCCAGAAGATGTGGTTGCAACAATGGTTAATTGTTTAAAAACTTCCCATACAATCTTATTCAACAAAAAAAAAAAAAAAAAAAAAAAAAATCATAGTCAATTACAAACATAGAAACTGAAATTTGTTATTTGTTTCTTTCAAACCAAATATTATAATATTATAGCCATGTTGTCACAACAAAATTGACAGTGTTGTTTTAAAACAAGACAAACGTATTGACTGGCTCGAGGCCAAGTCCTAATACTTAGAGACTTCACTATTTCATTATCCCATTCAGAAGCATAGAATTACTGTTCATTATCGAGCTTGTATTGCATAAAATACCCAGCTCTGTTGTAGGTTGTCCTATCTATAGTCAAATAACTTAACACGCAGAGAAGCTATCAACGAGCTTAGCCATCGTTGGCTGTTACAAACCCTCATAGTTATTTATTGTAATAAGACTTAATTCATTATCAGTAATTCTCCTTGAGAATGATAACAAACCTAACACGGCCATAGCCATACCATATTAAGTCGACTGGTTGAAAACAAAGAGAAAGGAAATGCCTCATATATCAGATCGAACCAATAGAAGTTCGCATACACAGTACAGGTATCCACAGTTACAGTTATTATTTAAAACAAAAACACCAAAATTCTCAACTCGCCAGGGTTAACCCTATTTTAATTAACCATTACAGTAATGATAGTAAACATCAACATTCTTTCTATTACATATTCAAAATCAAAGAAAACGCAGAGAGACAAATACATGGTTTCACCTACAGCAGAGTTATCATCCTTTGCAAGTATATGAGAACTCAAAACAAAACCTTATATTTAAAACACTCTGTTCATTTAAATAAAACGCAGAATGATACACGGCCACATGACAGGCCTATCATTACAGTAACTATTAGCTTATACAGCGTGGGTAAAAACCCTACATATAGAAAATACAACAACAATAACAAACCTGGCCTCATAACAGACTGAGCCGTAGTATGTGCTCCGTAGGCATGCCGAAGTAACAACCCTATCAACCATTAATCAAACAGTTTCATACACGCGACAGTATCCATGTCACCCAAAAAGACAACAACCCCGTTACACAGGAGGTCCCTTCCAGACTTAACCCTAACACAACAAAACCAACAAAGGGAGAGACAGCCGTAAATAACCAGGCTTACCCGGAGGAGCCAGCGCTGGAGATGAAACCCCGTGCACCTTCAGGAACAGCAGGACCTGCACATTATCGAATGCCGAGAATTGTTAATCACATTATCGAATGCCGAGAATTGTTAATCACATTATCGAATGCTGAGAATTGTTAATCACATTATCGAATGCCGAGAGTTGTTAATACTATTGTAAATCGAAACATTTCTTTGCGAAATTGATCAACACTGTGAAACCATCGATTTTATATTACCTGAGCCAATAGAGGAATGCAACCCGTGGACAACCTTGTAGCCACAAGTTGAACCAGCAGCGAAACCCCATTACATTCGTCAGTTGAATGAGCAAGGGAAAACTTCCAGTACCTCACTATTGACAGCCACGACAAGGCAACAATCTAGACAGAACCCTAAGCTGTGAATGAACCAGTCGGGGAGCTTACTTCAAAACCCAATACACAACTACTTCATGGATAAAAACAACAGTGAAACCCTGCCTCATACTCACACCAGCGACTGTGGAAAAGCTGTAAGTAACAGGTGGCTCAAAAATGGTGATAACAACGAGACCTAGATACAGATAAAACTATAGTAGACGCCAATAGCAGAGCCGAGGACTTCCATCCTACCAAAGGAATAAAACAACGTGACCACAACCCAAGCAACTAGCATTATACAGTGCCCAACTTCGAGTTCAGACATGGAGGGTTTCTCCCTTACAACCCGAGCCCGAAGGCAGAGATAATGACCAGGTAGGGTTTCATTATTGGCTTATATATTACCAAACGCAAGGAGGAGAGTCAACCACGTAGCAATGAAATTTATCAACGTAACATGGGTCGAGTTCATATAGTTCATTTCGAATCATTGTTCACCGATTTTAAAATCATATGCATGGATGTAAACCTTGTCCAACGTATGGAAAACATTTTGATTGTTACACAACCATTGTATTGTTTATATATTAAAACCAAGCCATCGATAATGTCAATGGCGCATCATATTTTTACCTACAATCATTTAAAACAATGATGTAGTCAAATTTTCAAAAGAGAACTCCACATCATTCAAGACATTGAAATGTTATCATAACCATATGATGGGATACACCCTGGTTATTAAGTCCTATTATCATGATTCTCCCGATATTATTGTTAAACAATCAACATTTAGAGTAACAATCTCTATTATTATGATGTTTAAATATAAACTCATCTACAGGTCCATACCATGAACATGGTTTAAAAACAAGGCACAGTTAGATGACATCAGTTAAATAATAATACTAAGTAGACGTTGGACTTTGAAACATAGATGAATAAAATGGAACAACGCTAGAAGCATCACAATTCCAATAACACGTGAATACAGCAGTAATCACCGATAATAGTTGACAATATATCACATGACGCTAACGTCACCTTATGCAGACATTAAACATGATACAAACAATTGTTCCAGGGATAGTTACAGCATTAACATAGAGTCATGTTCATAACACAATGGATATAACGGAAACATTGTAATTCATCACGAAACCTGATGATACTATCCCGGATAAGAGACATCATGTCGAGGCAGACTATCAATCTTATCTCAAGTATAATTTCATGAAAAGAACTTTACTGTCTTACACAACAACCAGTAATAGTAAATAGATCTTCTTTAAGTTTTTACAGTGCAGGGAAAGGAGTTTGATGCTTACCAAATATTAAATTACAGTGATCCATACTTCACCGGTGTACCTGCGAACAAAGACAAATTATACATTAGCTCGTAAGCTAAGTAAGCCAGTTAGCTATGGCTAGCTCTCCCTTGCAGTTTGAAACGAAAACAGTCAACATTTAAAATCATAAAAAAATCACATTTGTATTAAGACAGAATCTTTTAAACAAGATTATGATTAGTTACTGAAATTAAACAGGACCAGGAATGAAATTAATTAACATTTATTGTTATAATAAAAATTTTAAATTTTTCAGAAATTTCGGGTTATGACACCTTTACTTCATATAACATCCTCCATATGAGATTTCCATGAGAAATAGTTGGAACTAGTAAGTAGAATATTACAAGGGGTGGCCATATTGTAAATAAATGGATGTAAAAAATAGAAACCAATAGTCTGGATGCGAAGAGCTCGAAAAAATAGGCAATTAAAAAAAAATGGTACTGAAAACTGACTCCATATGATGAAGTTATGCTTGAACAAAGAAAATGTTGAATATATCCCCAATAGTGACGTGGCATATAGAGAATGTCCAGCTAAAAAAAGAACCCCCCTCTTTCCAAGATGAACCTTTGAAAATCACTTTACAAGAAAGTTGTTTTAAGTGAATCACTTTTGTAAAATAAGTGATTTCACTTTTACAATGATGTTACTTTAAATAGTGTGGAAAAAAAGAAACTTACGTGATTCACTTTTTATTTTTATTTTTATTATTTAAGTGAGATGCACTTTTACAATAAAGTAACTTAAAATTAGAAATTGTATGCACTTTGTTTAAAAGTAACTTAATAAGACTTGAACTCAAGACCTATTAAGGAATAAAATAACTTTGAACCAAGTGAGCTAAAGTTTAAAGGTACGTAAAAGAAGGGAAGGATGAAAGGGGCCTTTTTTATTTTATTTTATACTCTTCTCTCTCGGTTTCCATGCTTGCCTCTTTTCCTGCAAATCACACCACAAACCGATAACAAAAAAACTCTTCCTAACGTTTGGGGTTAGAACCCGTTAGCTTTCCCGGAAAGTCTACGTTTTCTCTCTGTTTCTGATTTGCTGAGATCGCACAAGGTGCACGGAAAAGAGCATATGTAGCCAGGAAAAACCATTTCCCTTTCTGTTTCTAATTTGCCGAGATCGCACGAGGTGCAAGGAACAGAGCATACGCAGATAGGAAAGGAAATAATTCGAAACAAAAAAAATTAATAATAAAAACTGATAAAATATGAGATATATATATATTTGTTTTGGAAAAATTTAAAAACGTCACTGTAACATTATACCTTCAGATCTGACGAAATACGCGTTTCTGAAGCAACTAGAAACCATTTTCGATCAAACGAAAGCAATTTCCGAATGGAAACGGTGCTTTGGACGCAATGGAACACCTCCCACAGCCCAAAAATGCACAGAAACTCTAGAATTAGAAACCCTTTCAAGTTTTGGCAACAATAGTTGAAGATCTAGATCATAACCGGAAGCAGCTCTTCATAAAAGCTTTTATACCATGTTCGGGTACACAGGGTATTCCCAAAAGACCGAACACCTAGAGAAACTACTTCACACAAACAGATCACAAATGGATACATCGATGTTTTGACGTGGTTTAAACCCTCGAGAGGGAAAACTCTATGGCCTCGACCAAATAGCTTCTATGGAGCAGTTTATTATGCAAAAGAAAAAAAGTTACAAATGAGCTTCTCATAATCGATCAACTTTCCAATGACCCTCCATGCTTTTTAAATAAAGATCATGGACCAATCAAGTGCTAAGCCACGGATCAAGGGTAGGTATGATCTAAGAGAAGTTGAGCTGTCAGATCATTCTATGTCTAAAACATATCATGACCGTCGCATTAAATATTTACAAATGCATACTAAATAAACACACTTTTTCTAATGGATATATTACACAAGTTGATCTTAACTAACTCCTAAGTGTCTTAATATCCTAACAGACACTTCAAGATGTTTATCGATCACTCAACACTAAACTACCTGGTCAACAAGCCTATGTTGGGGGGAAAGATCTGTCGGTGGTTGCTGATGTTTCAAGAATTCGACTTTGAAATAATCATGAATCCTGGATGATTGAATGCAGGACCTGACCATCTATCGAGGACCGAATCAGGCGAGGAACCAAGTAGCATTTACAAACGTCTACCCAATGCACAATTATTCCGCATTGAAATGGTCAATGACCACTATGAACAAATTGTTCAGTTTTTGGCCGCGGGAAGAGCACCTGAATATTTCACTACTAATCAGAACAAACAATTAGTCATCAAAGCTACTGATTTCCAATTGATCGTGGGACAGTTATATAATATGGGACTAGATGAAATTCTGTGCTGATATGTCCGTACACATGAACAAAAAAGAATCTTCCCTAAGGGTCACGATGGGATCGTAGGTGAGAATTATGGAGGGCGCGAAAACAACAGAAATATACTTAGAGATGGCTTATGGTAGCCAACACTGCATAGTGACGCAACAAATTACTCCAAGAGATGCGGCGTATGTCAGAGGACGGGGAAACCATCGCGATGGGATGAGATGCCATTGGTGCCATAGTTGACATTACGACCTTTTGAAAAATGGGAAGTAGACTTTGTGGGACCCATTAACCCACCAGGAAAGAGGACAGGTGCAAAGATACATCATTACTACGACAAAATACCTAGCAAAATGGGACGAAGAAACACCAGTGAAAGATTGCATAGCTGCGACAACAACAATATTTCTTTCTAACAACGTGGTCACTAGGTTTGGGTGTCCAAAAATATTGATGAGTGATCAAGGTACGCATTTTGTGAATCATACCATCAAAGCAATGACTGAGGAGTTTCAGATTCAACATAGAAGAAGTACTCCATACCACCCACAGGCGAATGGAGCAGATGAAGCGTTGAACAAAATTTTGGAAAATGCACTCACTAAGGTGTGCAATACAAACCATGAAGACTGGGACTTGAAGATTCCTACAGTATTATGGGCCTATAGAACAACGTGAAAAAGATTGACAGGCTAGACCCCCTTAGAGTTAGTATATGGACAAGAAGCAATAATGCCTATGGAGTACATTGTCCCTAGTCTGTGAATAGCAGCAACGACATGCATGAGCGACTATGGCGCTATTGAAGAAAGATTGGCACACTTACTACAACTGGAAGAACATTGCTTCATTGCGAGATTTCAACATCAGGCTGAAAAAGATTGATAGAAGGAATGGCATGATCTCCATGTAAATCATAAGCAATTTCGGTGCAGAGACATGGTACTCCTATACGACAGTAAGTTCGCAAAACGCCCAAGTAAGCTTCAAATGCATTGGCTTTTTCCATATGACATAAATTTTATTACTGATGGGGGAGCAATCCAATAGCAAAAGTTGGATGGAACACTTTTGACGAGCTTAGTGAATGGGAGCTGGCTAAAGCCCTATCGGGATAGCCCAACGCACCTCCACTAAGGAAGATATCACGTCGATGGAAAAAAAAATGTTGATTTCAAACATCTTTCGAGGGAACTGCGATAAGGTTGGAGTCCATATTCCTGGCGATGGAATGGAGACGAGGTTTGGACCCTATCGACGTCCAAACCAACGAAGTGCGAACTGGTCATATCAGGAATTAAATGAAGGAGTCAAGACATGGTTGACAAAAACGCAAGTGGATGTAGATGCATTTAAGGCCACATCATTGCGTCGGATTGGGTAAATCGACAGAGGATTTGGGTAAATCGACGACGGATTTGAGTAATCACTTTCCAAATCGATTCGATGGGAGAAACCAAAGTTATAAAAGGACACGCAGGGAAACAGTACGATCCATTGCACATTGTGAGAGTGTTGAAGGTCAAGAGTGTTGAAGAAATCAGAGAGCGAAGCTAAGAATAGTTGAAGTTGAAAAGTTGTGATGGATCACGTGATATCTAGCACCAGTACGAAGGAGCCACTCACTGCAAGGGAACCCATTATCGAAGAGCAACGAGAAATTGCATTTGCACTGACTTGGATATTTAGGAAGAAGAGAAGCGAAAACTGACCGGTGGATACAGAGAGAGGAGCAAAAACCACTTGTTGCACGACATGGGTTGCCGCCACAAGAGGAGAAGCAGGAACCTCAAGTGTTGCAGAAGAAGAGGCAATAATGGTTAGAGAAAGGGCCAAGCAACAACAAGGTCCAAGAAGGGAAGGGGCCTCGTCGAGAAGACTTGGGAAGAACACCAAGTACACCATCGTGGAACCAACGACACCGGAAGGTATCCACATTACCGATGGTGTGTTATAGTGGCTGCACAAGCTGCAATATAGCGACCATGATGTTTTAGTGTATCCCAAGTGCACCCAAAAGACATTCATGGAGAGATTTCAGGAGGAAGGAGGTCCAATTGTAAGGGAATCAATGCCATGGGAGTTGGGACTACAATGATCGGGATTTCTTTCGATCATTCACATGCCGCATTTTGGGTGCTTGACAGAGGTAAATGCATGCATCAATCAGTTACTCATTTGTTTTCACGGTGGTTACTGTGGATCGATAGGAATATCCCAATAAATGTGGATCTTATTGCGTGGATTACCGGGTTACCCAAGATGGGGGTAGACCTGTTGTAGTACTTTCAAGGAAAAGACAACGACAAGAAGTTGGCCGCGAAGATGAAAGCTAAATACGGGGTAGTAAAAAAATACCCACGGATACCTGGTGGACACACTTAACGACTGAGCAGTCACGCTCGTAGCAAAGTTGTTGGCCATCCAGGTAGTTTGCAAAAACCTACCTGACCAATGCACATCGGGGGTGATTGCATCAGCAAAAAAATTTGTGGCCAGTTTTCAGATGAACTGGTTGTTGTTTTTATTAAACGAGCTGATGGAGGATGCGGTTGCAGCATAGGAAAAGGGTAAGCCCTTTATGTATTCATGGCTCATGTTGTTAATTGATTTGGTATCATGGATGGAGCCTACGCAATATCAAGGAATAGAGACAGAGAGTGTCAAAGTATGCTGAGGGGCACGATATCATAATTTATGGGCACTAAACGACAAAGATAGGAAATGCGACAACAACATACATTTTTACATATACTTAGAAGAGCTGCACGCCCAAGCAGTGAAGGTCTCGCGATTGACAAATGTCGCGGGAAAAAGATATAGGCGGATTGTGAGGCTCGCTGTGGTGCCTCAAGCGATTTTTATCCAAGCATGCATGGACCCAACAAAGTAGTTGTTAGCCACACACTATAAGATGACAGAAGAAGAGCTGGACACCATTGTAAAGGAATGGAAAAATGAATGGAATACCCCGGTCGACGATGACCAAATATCGGATCCGGAGGATGGAAATCCGATGGATGTGCCAAAGACCCAGACTAAGGCGAAGGACTCGGAGGATGAGGATGAAGGTGAGGATGAACAGTCATGGAAAATTCATGATGGCTCGACTGATACTGCGACAGATTCAGAGTTAGAAGCATAGTGACAAGAAGAAAGAACAAAGAGAAATAGGGATAGAGGATAAGGTAATACCACTGTTGGTCTCTTCGACGAACATATGAACATATTGCTCGACAAGATGACAATGGTGGAAGAAGAAAACCAAGCAAAGGTGACAAAACATTCGACCGAATATTTCCACCAAGTTTCTTAGTTGTTGCAAACACTAATCAATGCTGTTAGGGAGACCAGGGTGAAGCCAAGGCTTGAAGAGGGTTAGTCAAAGGTGCAACAAGAAGATATTGACATTGGCACTCAGCAACAAATCGTGTAGGTGCTACCTGGCACGATCACGATAGGAAATGAATATTTAGACATCACCCTATGCGGGCTTGAAACTGTAAGTATCGACCTGAACATGTTTCCTATGTTCATGCTTCATCGCACCCACCTTCGGACCAGTGAAGAAATTAATGAGTGTGAAGCATCGACACATGACCATATGATAAACTACTAAAGGCAGGGAAGAAGTGTTGAGGCAGAGATTGAACAACTCTGCGCAGAAAAGGAGATAGTAATGAAAGACAGGGAGAGAGAAATGGATGATAGAAAGAGGATGGAACATGCCCTCTATATGGCATGCGAGGATGTGCCATAAATATCTAAAGAGATGGTCGTGGAGGCTATGTAATTAAAGCTGGCCGCACTCATTGCATATATTAGAAAATACAACGAGGAGTTGCAAACAAGGGTGGCGGCGAGCACACCACCAGAACAAGTGGAAGCACGGAAGAAAACTATTGAGGATGCTACGAAGGAGATTGCAGAATGTGCAACATATTGCGTAAGAAGTATCACAGTTTTGGGGAATTCTCGTACAAGACAAACAATTGCACCAATTAAATGTGCAACTTGGGGAAGCAGAGGCACACATAGAGGCATTGAGGGGATCGCTAAAATAAATTCCCCTAATTGTGCAAATGACTAAAGCGATAGAACTAAAGGAATTGCAGCAACAGTTCAACAAGGTGCGTAAGAGACAACAAAGGAGGAAAGCGCAGTTGGACGAATTGCACTCTAAAGCGGAGCAGCTGGCAATCGAAGCTATGCGAGTATTGACGTAGATCAAGGAAAATTTAGAGAAAGTGAAACAGACAGAAAGAGAGCATCCGACGGAGAAGGAGGTTGAGGACTACATAGTGCTCAAAACAATAGTGAGGGAAGCTCTTGAGAAAATTAAAGCAACATACGAAGAGTTCAAGACACATGTGAACACACTAGCAGTGTTCAGATGAAGTGGCTCGAGGGAGATCCACAAGTTTGTGTTGGGGGAATGTTGGCATGGGACAAGTTCATAGAATTTTTGGTACAAACAGTGACAAAGTTGACAATGAAAAAGGTAGAGAATGGTTGTGGAGTAGAGCAAAGCAGGTAAAGCGGTTAAAGCATAGTAGGAGTTAGTTAGACTTAGTGGTTAAGATATGTCCACTTTGTGAAGTGGACCAATTTTGTAACAACCACTAAGCCTATAAATATGAGCCGCATTGTAAGCCTTTGGATATCTAATCTTATCTTTGATCTTTCTGTCCATTTTGTATCTTATTTGATGATGTGATTGTGTCTTTGTACTTTGATCTGAGTTATTGAGGATTGTTTCTGCGGATATGTGTCTCAATCAATTCTGTGATTTGTAAGATGGATTTGATGTATGAATTTCACTTTTAATAAGAAGGAATGTTTCTACCATGCCTTTGTCACTCTTGTTTTATGTCGCAGTTACGATTAATTGTGTTGTGTCGCAGTTATAATTAGATCTATTATGTTGTGGTTATGATATGTATTACGTATCTGTTGAATATGTTTCTATGATGTGTTACTGTGTAGATATGATTAATATGTCTTTGTGTGAAATGATGGTGTTATGATGCGATTTCTAACTATGTCGATCTCTGAGTTATGCTGTGATTAAATGTAAATGACACATGTCCTCTTATACTTGCGGAATCTTGGTTCCTACAACCCCCTTAGGTGCCTCAGGTGATACCTCACTTGCTTTGTGAGTGTTTCTAGAAATGCTAAGCCCTTTCCGGGCCTGTATCTATGGGAGTTTGTGTTGAGCTTTGTTGACACTGTGCGAAGTGAACCCTTGTTGATAGATCTGTGTCAACACATATTCCATGAGGAACTATCGAGCCGTAGATCAAAGTTCCACAATGTACAAATGAGTGATAACTAGAGTCAGAACCAATTTCCAGAGTGAACCGTTGAGCCAAAACCAGAGTTATTACCAAGTTCCAGAGTTTATGGTCATCCTAAAACCGCTCATTTAGTAGAAGACTTTAGCTTCTTCTAGCCTTTGATTCATAGAGGACTTTCATCCATTTGTAGCTACAGATTTTTTGCTCTCTACTTAGACTCCTATACACTCCTTCATATTAAAGGGGGGAATGTTAGAAACCTAAATTGTTAGGGTTAGTTATTCTATATATTTATTATTCATGCACTGAATTAAGGAATATGAAAAGTCATGTAGGTGAATAGAAAGAGTCATTGGTAGGAGTCCAAGAGACACCTTGGGATATGAAACCAAGGGTCATACAGTTTGTATTTATATGTACATAAAGTTAATGATAAATGAATCAATGCTTATCTATCTCTTGTGTATTTGGTTGTGTTAGTCAATTTGATTGTGTGGCCTATTGGGAATCCCAACAAGATAGATAAAGTTGCTTCATGATTTTGTCATTTCCCTATTATAGTCGAGGAGTTTGTGAATTGCAAGATCATAATGGGGGAGACACCTATTGGTCCCTATTCCAATCTCTTTGCTATTGAGTTGCTTAAATGTTGGGGAGGGAATTCCACCACTATTCTAACTAGCTCTATGGACTGCTTATATAATGTTGTAATGCGGTTCTATCACCAATATTGAGTAGACTTGTTCCAGTTAAATGCCTGTTCTCTCTCATCCTAGATTTGTACTCGCCTTGTTATGATATTCTGACCATGTTTCAAACTGGTTCCAACATCTCCACCACCAACATCTCACCTAGGATCGATGTAGATCAAATTTCCACTTATACCTTGCATACAGATGTCAAGATTGACCATAGTATAAGGAATTACTAAGAGTATAAGGAGTCTCTATTATAGTCTCAAGATATAAAGTTGTCTAAGATGCATCTATAATGCCATGCTTATGCAGGAGAATTCCCTAAATAGATTATGGGCACAATCAATTCTACTCATTTTATGAAGATAATATAAGCCAATCTAAGTATAAGTCCACTAGAAGATCTCTAATAATAATAATAATAATAATAAGAAGTAGGTATAACAAAAATAATAAACTTCCTAAAGCTAATATAAATAACATAACACATAATGTATACAACTCATTATTAATCCTCTTCCACATAACACATAATGTATACAACTCATTATTAATCCTCTTCCTAATGCTGATAAATACTCAGTCCTAAAACTTCCTAGTTTTATAACCAACCCTTAATATGTTGCTAATGCTACTAAATATCAGATTGCTCATTTTATGGAGATTTTCACATGTCTCTCTATAGCGCCTACTAAGAACTTGACCCTAATTTCTACCCATACTATTAATACCACTAGCAACATCAACAAAGAAATCTACGGGATGGGTAGAACCATTTCGCCTTTCATAAGTAAATGATCCACTTGATCAAATTCAAGTTCCGTATCGAAAGCTTATGCCCATAACTCCCAGTATTTCAAATTTGTCCTTGTTGACTGACTTGATGAGAATATATACAACCTATTCTTTTGTTATCTAGCATTTGAATTGAATTATTTCATTTACAATCAACTCTCAAATAAAATGACGATGAACTTAAATATATTTATTTTATAAATGAAACACTAGATTTTGAGATAACTAGATCGCACTTTCATTATCACATTATGCTGTTGAGCCATCCAACTAATCAACAGCCAAGTCAACCGTTGACTTCGCTGCTGTTCCGTTGAATGGCTTGAATGTACATGTTTTTTAACCTCAGGCATGTTGGTTGCAGGCCCATTCACATCAATCTTTAGATTTTGTATAACTCTGCTACATTAATATACTTCCTAACCCACGTTAAAATGTGAAATGTAGAATAACGTTTCTTTTCGAATGACTTATCAGATGGTGTCTCGTCTCTATGTTCTTGGGGGTGGAGATGCCCTCACTGGTAACTACACAAGTGTTGCAATTTTTATTTGTGTTCATATCATTTATTTGTTTGTTTGCAGTTTCTCCATCTACCTATTTTCTATATTCTACCTTTATTTAACTGCGTTGACAGTGTTATGAATTTCCTTCCATCTTGATTTGATTTGGTTAAGGCCACGTTAAGGCCAGACATAATTGTATTGATATCACTTGGAAGGAGAGCCATGCACGTAGATGAAAATTGTGCCAGTGATCAATTTCGTGTCCATGAATCTATTTTTCGTTGTTTAGAATTATTATTTTTGCATGTTCCATCTTTGCATATATCTTAAGAGAACCAGTTGGAGTTTCATACTGGTAATTACATATTTTCCAAAATTAGTTGGTATTTGTCCAATTTGTCTGCAATTCTCTCCATATATTTATTATCCACATTTATTTAACAACACTAGCTATGTTATGGATTTTTTTGCTTCTTAATTTGATTTGGTTAAGGATAGACATTGGTATGCATTATATCAATATCACTTAGTAGGAGAGCTATGCACCCATATGGAAAATTGTGCCAGTGGAAAATTTCTTTGCTATGAAGTTCATTGCGGTCCTTCAAAATTATTACTTTACCATTTTCCATCTTTGCATATATCATTAAGAGAATTAGTTGGAGACTATTTTTTTGATAGATGCTTACGGTCAACACAAGCAAGTGGTACTGTTGACATGGTATATTATAATGAATATCTCACACACAATGAGAGTGGGGAGTACCAACACCCCCTCTTTAACAAAAAAAGTCAAGCATTCCCTGTTCACTAGTTGTAGATTATCGTTAAATTTAGTTTTGCCTAATGACAAACATTATTGGAAAACATATGATGCACAGGCATAGATATAAAGTACACATCTTCTATGGTAGTATGAGTGGCAGGTTTTAAACATCTTTAGAACTCTCACAAGTATTTCAAATAACGACACACACTTGAATCAGAATAATATATAAATCATAGTTGTCTGACTTGGACTTAGCAAAATCTCGGCCAAATTGGGACCTAACAAATCTTCACAATTCAAGAAAACTTGGCTAAACTTGGAAAATATAAATAATACTTAAGATGCAGGAAATTTGGTGTAGAAAAATAAATAAAACATTTTCTAGATCCATTAAAGAAATAACAGCTTGTTCATCAATGCATATCATAAAATATGATTGCAGTAAGAGTAGCGAAGTTATGTGTGCTCTATAATTCAATATGGAGAAATGTTGTCAGATATGTGGCGTACATCACAACAACACAAATCAATAATTTTTTTAGATAACATATGTTGCCTCAATTTTATGTTTTACACAAAATCTAAAAAATAAAACATGCATATATCTATATTAAATATAGATCTATCAAACATAGTACTGAGAGTATCAAATTTCTTGATGTATACATTTTTATCTTAAATTTGTTATAGATCAGGAAATAATTTTAGAATTTCGACCCCCTCTGGGTGCTTGATATATTCAGTTTAAGATGAATTTAGGTTGATAGTATAAAATTTGGTGAGTTTGAGTCAGGTTTAATGAGTTTAAGACAAGTTTTGGGTGAGTTTCCCAAATTTGGCAAGTTGGACTATGTTTATGCCCAGTTTTGAAATTTCCTGTATTGTGAAGCTATTAATAGTTTTGGGATGGACCCAACAAAACCTAGTAAATACCTTATTGAGTCTCACAATGATGATATAATTAAATTCAAGCACTGCAAACTAATGCATGGAACACATTATAATAGCCTCTAAAAACATATCTATGATTATAATATGTCTATGTAAGAAACCGGTGACAACCGGCTATGACGGTAACTATGTAATTGACTAACGGAATATGCATTTATTAGTAACCGTGTAAGAAATGTATATGTTTCTTGTATTCTCGTAAGAGAAGATATTGGAGAGTTGAGAGTTGTTGTATTCTTCAGTTATTGAATAATAAGAAGGCTCATACCATTGCTCCCTGGATGTTTCCCTAAGAGAGGGTTTTACCACATAAATCTCTGCGTACATCTTATGTGTGTATTTATTTGCTTTCTTGTTTTATTTACTTCCGCTGCATATTGTGTTCTGTGGTTATTAGATCCAACAGTGGTATGAGAGCTTGGTAGGAAGCCACAGAGAACGAGAAAGCTAAGTGATCATTGTTTCGAGAAATTTCAATACGTTTTACGGGTCAAGAGTTACTGGAGGAAAGAAGCTTGAAGCCTGAAGTTGGAAGCCTTTGCAGAGAAGGAGCGGTATTATTAAACTACTGTGGGTCCGAAGCTTGGTGGGGCGTGACACTTTTATGGCACACTTACGAAATTGCAAAAGTTGAAACTACCGGGACCTTCCTTCATCGAGGAGCGCGGTACTGTTTTAATTTGAAGTGGAGCGTGAAAGTTTTTTGGGTTAAATCGTGAATGAAGGTATATCATGTGGAGGCTTGTTTAAAAGATTATAAGCTTCTTTAAAATCTTATTAAAAAATATATTTAAAAGTGGTTGTATATTTTAATAAAGGTGGAAGTTATAAGGGAGGTTTAAAAAGTTTGAGGTGGGAGTTATAAGGTTTGAAAAATGTATTGTTTTGGAATTTTTTTTTTTTTAAGAAAATTATAAAACCTTTATTCCATTATTTCAAAAAGGTTTACCCTTAAAAATATTTTGACCTGGTTTCTTGAGAAAATGGCGAAAACGCAGAGTGTCAAATTTGAAATTGAGAAGTTCAATGGGAGCAATAATTTCGAGTTGTGGAAGGTCAAGATGCGGGATATTCTCATGCAGCAAGGAGTGGTGAAGGCACTAGAAGGGAAGACAAAGAAACCCGTGGATATTTCAGATGAAGACTGGAGCGAGATGGATGAGAGAACTGTCAGTGCTATTCGTCTGTGCTTGGCCGACGATGTTTTATTTAACATCGTGTCTGAAACTATAGCAGCAAGTCTCTGGACAAAGTTGGAAAGTTTGTACATGACTAAATCCTTGACGAATAAAATCCTCTTGAAGCGGCAGTTGTTTACCTTGCGTCTAAAAGAAGGTACAAAAAATTTTGATCACTTGAATGCGTTCAATACTCTTATTTGTCAGTTGGCTAGTATGGAAGATATTATTAAATCTGAAGACAAGGCAATTTTACTGTTGTGCTCTCTGCCTGAGTCGTGGGCACATTTTGTAACCTCTATCAGTTTTAGTTCTACCGAGTCTATTACCTTCGATGAAGTTGCGGGAGCCTTACTTTTCAAGGAAACTCGAAAGAAATATAGTCTTGAAACCTCGACATCAAGTAATGGTGGCCAGAGGAAGAACCAGTGAAAGAGGACAACATTCAAAGGGTACATCAAGGTCAAAGTCGAAGGGCATAAAGAGTAAATTGAAGTGCTGGTACTGCAATAAAGCAGGACATCTTAAGAAAGATTGCTATAAATGCAAGCGAGCTTCTGAGGAGGAGGACTCTACAAAGGAGGCGAACATAGCTGAGAATGATTTAGGTATGATCGATGAGGTATTATCTACATCTACTATCTCGCAATACCATTCTGACTGGTTAACTGATTCTGGAGCATCTCACCACATGTGTCTTCATAGAAAATGGTATTCCTCATACCAATCTATAGATGACAGGGTAGTTTATATGGGAAATAATGTTACATGTAAAACTGTTGGGGTAGGGAGTATCAGAATTAAAATGTATGATGGGACTATTAGGACTCTAACAGATGTGAGACATGTACCTGAACTAAGGAAGAACTTGATATCAATGGGAGTTCTTGATGATGTTGGGTACAAGTTTATAGTTCAAGGTGGAGTTATGAAGGTATCGAAAGGTATCTTGGTTGTTATGAAAGAAAACAGAGTTGGGAACCTATATAGACTTGAAGGGAGGACGGAAGTTGATCACACAATAGTAGCATCAATTGGTGCAGCAACAAACATAACTCCTCTATGGCATCAACGGTTAGGTCATATCAGCGAAGGAGGTATGCAGGTACTTGCTGATCGAAAGTTGCTTCCTAGTTTAAAATATGTAGATTTGAAGTTTTGTGAGCACTGTATTTATGGTAAACAAGCTAGACAAAAATTTAAATCTGGAAAACACACTAGTAAACGTATCCTAGACTACATACATTCTGATCTTTGGGGTCCATCTCCAAAAATTTCTTATGGGGGATCATAATATTTCGTCAGTTTTATAGATGATTACTCGAGGAAAGTTTGGATCTATTTATTAAAGAGAAAAGCTAATGTTTTTTATATATTTAAGCAGTTTAGAGCTTTGGTTGAAAAGAGCATTGGCAGGTTCATTAAATGTCTTAGAACAAATAATGGAATCGAATTTACTTCGAAGGAGTTTGATAATTATTGTAAGAAAGATGGGATCGAGAGGCATAAGACCACTGTTTACACTCCGCAGCAAAATGGCATTACTGAACGCATGAACAGGACTCTTCTTGAAAGAGCAAGGAGTATGCTCAGTAATGCGAAGTTGTAGCAAGAATTAAGGGGAGAGGCATTGCTTACAGCATGTTACCTGGTCAATCGATCACCATCAACAACAATTGACTGCAAAATTTCAGAAGAAGTATGGGCAGGTCAATCATGTGATTATTCTCATCTTAGAGTAATTGGTTGTGAAGCCTATGCACTTATTCCGAAAAATCAGCGTTCCAAACTAGATCCTAAGTCAAGAAAATTGATCTTTGTTGGATATGGTGATGGTGTTAAGGGATATAGGTTGTGGAATCCTACTGTCCACAAAATCATCATAAACAGAGATGTAAAATTTGATGAACTTTCTCTCACAAATGTAGATGTAAGTAATGATTTGAAATAGGTTAATGTACCACATTTTTAGCAAATTCAGTTTGATACTCAGTCATCGACGAGGGGGAATCGTGAGGATGTCTAGGAAGATGATACTCATGAGGATACTCCTCACGAAGAGGATGAGCAGACAGAAATAGAAGAAATACCACAACAAATTCTACAGAGATCTACACGGAATAGAACTTTTCCAAAGAGGTATAATGATTTCGAAACATTTGTTGCTTTCATTTCTAATGAAGGAGAACCTGATAGTTATAAGGAAGCATTAGAAGTGTCTGACAGTGAGAAATGGAAACATGCAATGAAAGAAGAAATGGATGATTTGGCAAAGAACAAAACATGGGATCTTGTGGAACTTCCAGAGAGTAGGAAAGGGGTTGGCTACAAATGGGTGTACAAACTGAAGAAAGGATCTGATGAAACTGTTCTAAAGTACAAAGCGAGACTGGTTGCAAAAGGATTTTCTCAGAAAGCACGTATTGACTTTCATGAGATTTTTTCATGAGTTGTGAAACTTGTTTCTATCAGAATTTTGTTAGCACTAGTTACTTTATATGGTTTGGAGTTAGAGCAGCAAAATGTCAAAACAACTTTCTTACATGGAGATTTATATGAGGAAATTTTCATGGAACAACTAGAAGGGTTCGTTCGGAATCGCAACAAGAGGTTTGTTTGCAAGCTCAAAAAATCATTGTATGGTCTGAGGCAGTCTTCTAGGCAATGGTACAAGAAGTTTGATTTTTTCATGGTGAGTTAGAATTTTACCAAGAGTGAGTATGATCATTGTGTGTACTTTAAAAAGTTGGAAAATGACATGTTCGTTATTTTGGTATTGTATGTTGATGATATGCTTGTCGCAAGCAAGAGCATGTTTGAAATTAGCAGGTTAAAGGCTCAGTTGGCTAGGATGTTTGATATGAAGGATCTAGGAGTAGCAAATCAGATCTTGGGCATGCAGATACACAGAGATAGGAAAAATGGCAAGCTGTGGTTATCACAAAAGAAGTATGTGGAGAAAATACTTCAGAAATTCGGTATGGATAAGGTGAAACCTTCTAGTATCCCTTTAGCTTCTCATTTCAAGATTTCTTCAGGTTTGAGTCCTAAAAATGATGAATAAAACTAGTATATCTCTCGTGTACCATATGCTAATGCAGTAGGAAGTTTGATGTATGCGATGATAAGTACAAGCCCAGATATTTCACATGCAGTCGGTGTTGTCAGTAGATACATGGCAAATCTAGGAAAAGAGCATTGGGAAGCAGTGAAATGGGTGCTTCAATATCTTAGAGGCACAAGTGACTATTGTATCACTTTTGATGGTTGTAGTAATGGAGTCTGTGGTTATGTTGATTCTGATTTTGCAGGTGATTTGGAAAAGAGGAGGTCCACTTTAGGTTATGTTTTTACTCTTGCAGGTGGAGCTATTAGTTGGATGTCAAAGCTTCAGAATATTGTTGCTTTATCTACTACAGAGGAAGAATATATAGCTACTTCACATGTTTGCAAAGAGGGAGTCTGGTTAAAAGGTTTGCTGGGTGAGTTAGGAAAGGTTCAGAACTCTATAAAGATTTTCTGTGATAGTCAAAGTGCTATTCATTTGGCTAAAAATCCAGCTTATCACAGTAAGACAAAACATATTCCTGTAAAATATCATTTTGTAAGACATGTTGTTGATGAAGGTGGAGTGGTTCTTGAAAAGGTCCACACTCAAAAGAATAGTGCAGACATGTTCACGAAGCCAGCTACTTCAGTGAAGCTACGGTGGTGCTTAACTTCTCTAGGCTTGCAGGAAAGGTGATGAATAGAGCAATGAGCAATGGTATCAGGTAAATTGTTGTCAAGGTGGAGATTGTTAGAAACGGGTGACAACTGGCTATGACGGTAACTATGTAACTGACTAACCGAATATGCAGTTATTAGTAACCGTGTAAGAAATGTATATGTTTCTTGTATTCTCATAAGAGAAGATATTAGTTGAGAGTTGTTGTATTATTCAGTTATTGAATAATAAGAAGACTGATACCATTGCTCCGTCGATGTTTCCCTAAGAGAGGGTTTTACCACATAAATCTCTGCGTACATCTTATGTATGTATTTATTTGCTTTCTTGTTTTATTTACTTCGGTTGCATATTATGTTCTGTGGTTATTAGATCCAACAGTCTCCCTTAGAAGATTGGATTAGGAAGCATGTCTTGGCTAGATCCTATAAGTACCAGATCCAATCTAGGACTCCATAATAGAAATATTATATTTTCAGTAGGCTAGAAAAAAGACCCTACCTGGAAGCATCAAATTACGAAAATAAACCTTAAGAACTATAACGTATGTTGTAGTAATAGATAGGTTTAATTTATGAAGTTCTATTTTAATACTTTGGGGATATGCGCTGTCACTAAAATTGAAGGTGTTTATAGAGCATTTGCATGCTTAACCATCTTGACATAATTGTCAAAGTTTGATTATGAATTTGGAAGTTTAAACATCAATATTTTCTATTGAAATTAGCCCAGGATTGGTTTTTCGCATCAGTTTTGGAATTTGAAGCTGATTTTAAGTGTGTTTTTTATAACCTTCTTACAAAGTGTTGTTTTGGAATTTCTATGCATGTTTTACACCAAAAAAAAAGAGTTAGGAAATGAATGGAAAAACGAAAATACATTGATTATATCATTCATCTATGAAAATGTTTACGAATTACTCATTTTCCTTAACTCTTATTTTATTCTTAAGTTAATACACTTCCATTAAGTTGATATAACCTACTTATGAAATGATCATTGTCTTAATATATATGCTAACTCTCCCCTTAATTGTCATTCTGAAAAAGAAATAATCAGATTTATGGAAAACAAATTATCATATTTACAAAAAAAAATTAGTTAGGAAATGTATGAAAGAATGAAGATACACCGAGTATATCATTCATCTATGAAAATGTTTTCTTTACACATATAAGAAAAGTCACATAACGAATTACTCATTTTCTTAACTCTTATTTTATTCTTAACTTAATGCACTGCCATTAAGTTGATATAAACTACTTATGGAATGACCATTGTTTTAATAATGATAGTAGCTTCCCCTTAATTGTCATTTTGGAAAATAAAATGAGATTATATCTAAAGTTGACAAAACTTATTTGGACCAAGTGGTTTGTTGAGAATGTTTGCATTTGCTGAGAAGGGTTACCTATATGAATGTAGATGCCTTGTTTAGAAGGAAGATGTCTTCCATTTATATGATTTCTTCCATCTTCTCAAATAACTTTTCAAAGCTTCTCATGCTTTGAAGGAAAACAAGACTGTTATAATCTGAGTACCTAATTGCAGGCACTGGATTCGAAGGTGATATTCATATTCTAATATTGTACCCATTCTCTAGAACATGTCACATTGTAAAACGTATTTCAATGATAATAATAATTTATTTATCTTTCAATATGTTTTGGTTTTAGGTGCAACAAAAGGATGCTAATGTTTGCTTCAGGTTGTTTCATAGGTTTCAATCATCTTATTCACACCATTTCTTTATTTATTTCAAGGTTCTTTTTGCAATTGATATTAATTCCTCAAGAACTTGTTATAGATATATTTCTTCCTCAAGAACTTGTTATAGATATAATTGAGTTCCATGAGTTCCATATCACATTTGAGGCTATTAAAATCAATCTTATCTTACTTTTGGCTCAAGTTTCATTGTTAATTAAAAACAAAAAGAGTAAGTCAATTTTTTTTTGACAAAAAAACATTCAAGAAACTTTTTCCCATAGTAACATTCTCTACTATAGGACTAGCTATGTTTGGTTGCACACCTACTATCTTATCAAGTGGAGTAGCGTTGACACAGGTTGATATATCCTTCCTTTTATTTTATGATAAATTATTATGGGCAGCAATATCCAAATGAACAAGAATCTCTTTGGATGCCCTGGTTTGCAATCAACTTGTCATCTTTGGTTACTCTTTCCTTTTGCTTCATAAGTCATCTTCCCTTTTGCGTCATTATGATTTGTACTCCTATTCGCTTTATTTTCTACCTTTTTTAATTGCTTGTTGTTGATTTTTCTTTTCTTTTATACATGGCAACATGTTTCTATCCATCTCCATGGGTAACAACACATCCAAAAGATCACGGCTGTTAGTGCTAAAACCTACCTATTAATTTTTTTTGCATCTTTGGCTCAGTTTCATGATTCTCCAGCAAAAACTTGAAGTTTCATACGCATTAGCACTACAAAATGATTTTTCATTCTTCAGTACGCTACAAAATGAGTCGTAATTCTACAACAAAGGTTTATTTTGGTAATGTTTGGGTGTTGAAGAATCATATTCAATTCTATAGGAAAAATGCATTTGCGTTAGCATCAAGTCGCTGAAGAATCACGTTGGCTTTGCAAGACATATGTTGTAATTAAAATTACCACCGCCTTATTTTTCTTAAGTTGATTATTACCAACTATTAAATAATCCATGCAAACGATTTTTGTTTTATCATTAAGTAGAATCGTTGGAGACTGATTTGGCTCCAGTATGATGATTTATTCTTGCACTATTGTTGTAGAATCAGACTTGCATGCATCCATCATCCCAGTTCCTAGGATGAATCTTTCGATGGTTACCAGGGCATCCTTGGAGGATTAACTGTTAAAATATTTGAAGAATCGGTAGCTCACATTTGTCTTCTATCTACAACAGGAGAAAGTTGGTTCAAACAACTTACAAGTTAAGACACGCTAATTGTTCCTGTCATTTTCTAAGTAGCAGATTTCAGGATATGATTTCGGTGAAACAGTAAGGAATCTTCCAAAACGGTTAAAATCCCACTTGGGGAATGGGTCGATTTAGTTTGGTAGCAAGTGGTTTTCGAAATTTTGCAATGGTTTAAGAGAAAATTGTCTATGTTCAAGAAGGAATTTTTCAAAAAGTTCCTGCCACCGATTTTCAAATGCCAAATCATCATTCAAGTAGTTTCAGATTACTGATTTGAATGAATTCGACTTCAACTACCCTTGATTGCATGCAAGAGATCATCGATAGTTTCTACATTTATTGTTAAAATTTTGTTCCAAGAAATTTGTAACAACTCCTATTTTGTAATTTCTATAAATTTGATGATTGGAAACGCACAAAGGGGATATCTTCTTCTTAGAGGGAAGCAGGGTGTTCTGGGAGGAAGCTGAAGGAGATTGTAAGGAATTTTGAACTCTCTACTCTTTCTACACCATCTAATACAATGGTGAAACACTTTTTTTATGTGCTCATTTTCTCATATTGCAAATTATGCGTCTTCAGTTATGTTATTCTTTCTTTTATTTAAATGCAAAATAGCTTATTGCATTGCAGTTGGTGTTTTCTTGTTTACACAAATTTGTAGTAAACAATGTTTCTGTTAATTGTCTGAATATTGATACTGCATTTAAATGAATGCTTGAATCTGCAAACAATGTTTTGGATTTGAGTTTCATGTGTGAATGGATAGCTTCCTTACCTATGTGTTCATGTCTTTGAGATTTGAATTATTTTCATGATTACATGGCTACCTTAACTGTGTATTTATGAGTACATAGTTTCCCTACCTTTGTAATCATCTGTTTAATTGCTTTTTGTATGCATGTTCAATTTCATATGAGTTAAATACCCATAGATATCAAGCTTTTTCTTTATGTATTGTGCAACTTTCCAACTTGCTTTGAAAGATTGAAGTCCTCACAACCTTTCTACTCAACCTTATAAATATTATTAACCTTACCAAACTATTCTAAATCTTTAAAATGTGCTTAAATTTCCCTTGAAGTAGTCAAAGGACAAATTTTAGCACTAACATATTTTGGAACCATTGTCCGAGACGAAATTGAATTAATCTTCCCTTGGAGAACAACAATGATTAGCTCTAGCTCTTGATGGTGAAAAAGAGTTAGATACATTGAAGTGACTGTAATCTTTCACCTGGTGGATCCACTCTTGTCAAAGAATCCACTGGTGGAATCCACTAATAGAGAATGACGAGAGCTATGGATTATATCTTAGCTCGGATGTTTGCACCTTTTGATTTTTCATCTATTCCTGGATTTCCTAATACTGTACCTTATGTAGATGAACACTAAGGCCGGCTTCCCAAGTTCAAAGAAGGTAAAGAAGATAATCAACACTTGTATGAATTTCATGAACATATGCATATGATGAACATTCAATTAACTTATTGATAGAGAGGCAAAAGAGGAGCAGAGCACAAAGGCTCGCTCTCATACACAAAGGAATGGTCAAACCAATTCAATTAACTATTGAAATGAGATTACAATATATAGATGTAGATAGTCACAGCAAACCAAACCACAGATCCAAGAAGTGTGGATCTCAAACCTCTACATGCTAAATATAGAAAAGACACATCAACCCAATCCCAATCAATCTGCCTATCATTTCTACATTATTCCAACATACCCCCTTAAGCTAGAAATGGATTTTCTACAACACCTAATTTCTGCCTAAGGATCTCAAAGTGAATCTTGCCAATAGGTTTTGTAAATATATCAGCGACATTATCACTTGTGTTACAATACATAAGTTTAATTTCCTTAGATTCAATCTTTTCTCTAACAAAGTGATGTTGCAGCTCAATGTGTTTTGTCCTTGCATGATAAACTGGGTTGTGTGCTAGCTTGACTGCACTTTGATTGTCACAATATAATTTTGTGGGTTCTATTTGCTTTTATCCAACATCTTCTAGAATCCTCCTCAACTAGACAGCTTCACATGTAGCACTGGACATAGCTTTATATTCAGCTTCTTTGGATGATAGAGAAATAGTTGGCTATTTCTTGCTGCTCCATGATACGACTCCGGATCCAATGTTGAATCCATATCCTGTAGTAGATCTTTTGTCATCTGGATTTCCTGCCCAATCAGAATCAGAAAAACCTGCCAATTGAACATCAAACTTATCATTGTATAAAAGACCAAAATGCTGACTGCATATGATATATCTGGCCTTGTTCTCGTGAGATAATTTAGGCCTCCCACCAACTATCGATACAACGTACCATCTACATCCTTTGATCCATCTTGACTGCATATCTTCACATTATGTTCTAAAGGAATTGATGATACTTTGCAATCACTCATGTTGAATCTATTCAATATTTCCCTTACATACTTACTCTGAGTGACCATAGTTTTGCCAGATTCTCTCCAAACTTCAAGTCCCAAACAATAGTGTAATTCTCCAAGGTCTTTCATTTCAAACTCTCGTGATAGTAGATTTTTTATTTCACTAATCAACTTACATGCATTCCCTGTAATGATTAGGTCATCTACATATAAAGATATCAAACAAATATTTCCTTCCTTATCTTTCTTCATATAAAGGTTAGGATCACTTTTGATTTTAACTAAACCTTTCTGATTAAAGAAGGTATCAATCTTTATGTACCATGACCTAGGAGCCTGTTTTAATCCATAGATAGCTTTCTTTAGTTTACATACAAGATGTTCCTTTCCTTTCTGTACAAAGCCTTCAGGCTGAACTAAGTAGACTTCTTCTTTTAAGTCACCATTTAAGAAAGCATATTTTACATCTAATTGATGGATTTTCCATTTATGTGTTGTGGCTAATGCAACCAGAACTCTAATTGTGTTTAATTTTGTTACTGGTGCAAAAGTATCTTCAAAGTCAATTCCCTCCTTTTGAGCATAACCTTTTGCTACTAGTCTTGCTTTAAATCTTTCTATGCTACCATCTGATTTAAGCTTATATGTAAACAACCATTTACAGCCTATGGGTGTCTTATCCTCTCGTAACTCAGTTAATTCCCAAGTATGATTTTTCATAATTGAGTTATATTCTTCATTCATTGCTTCAACCCATTCTGTTGTATCTTTGGCTTGCTTGTAATTCATTGGTTCAGTGATATTCATTAAATTAGACATTAGAGAATAGTCATTATACCTTGGAGGGAGACGAGTCTATCTTGTTGACATTCTTAGCATTAGATTACCTGAATAGGTTCCATCCATAATTCTTCTGCTTTCTGTTGTATCTTCTTCTGAACTTGTTGAAGTACTCATGCTGCTTATGCTGCTTCTGCTACTTTCACCACTGTTTCTTCTACTTTCACTGCTGCTTCTGTTTCTTTCACTGCTGCTTCTGCTATTCTGCTTCTCCTGCTTCTCTTGTGGCTCCTCCACTTCCTGTTCCTGAACTATTGAGTTTAACTTGACATAATCATTATTGTTAGTCAGACTATGCCATTGTTCGGATTTGGTACTTGTATCTGTATGTTCATGGAACACTACATATTTGCTAGCAATTAATTTTTGAGTGCTAGGATGAAACAACTTATAAGCTTTGTGATCATTCCAATACCCAACAAAGACACATTCAAGTGATTTAGCATCTAATTTACTCCTATCATCTTTTGGTATGTGAGCAAATGCTTTACAACCAAAGATTTGTAGATGCTTAAATTCAGGTTTATATCCATAAAGGACCTCAAATGGTGTTTGCAGGTCTAATTTCTTTGTTGGACTTTTATTTTTCAAATATACGGCTTTATTAACAGCTTCAGCCCAAAAACCATTCGAAATCTTCTTACCTTGGAGCATGTTGCGAGCACATTCAACTAGTGCCTTGTTCTTTCACTCAGCTACCCCGTTTTGCTGGGGATTGTGTGATACTGTAAATTGTTGCTGGATTCCATTCTCCTTACAGTATTTCTTGAAAGCTCCAGACATGTATTCACCTCCACCATTAGATCTGAGAATTTTAATGCATTTTCCTGTCTGCTTTTTTATCATCATTCTGAACTCCTTGAAATATTCGAAGACATCTCCTTTCCTTCTTATGAAATAGACCCATGTGTATCTAGATCTATCATCAATAAATGTTAGGGAATATGATGCACCTCCTAAATATTTAGTTTGCATAGGTCCGCATACATCTGTATGGATTAATTCAAGCAGATCAGTTTGTCTCTTCTCTTGATGTATTGGGAATGCATCTCGGTGCTATTTGCCAAGTGCACAAGCACTACATTCTAAATGCACATTCTTTATTACAGGTAGACCCTCAACCATAGATTTATTCTAAAGCAGTATAAGATCATGATGGTTAATGTGGCCATAGCTTTGATGCCAGAGTTCCTCTGTGGTGATGATGGTGGTGGCCAGTGCTAGATGACTGTCTTTGCTCACATACAGCTTATATAGTCCTCCACATCTTGAACCTGTAGCAACAATCTTGTAGTGGTCTCGAATGTCTTTGATATGACACTGGTACTTGCCAAATTCTACCTTTAGATCATGGTCGGTTATGGTTGAAACAGAGATTAGATTCTTTTTAATACTAGGCACATACATAACATTGTGTATATGTTTCAATTCACCATTAGATAATTTCACCTTTATAATTCCATAACCTTGAACTTTGAGTGACCTATTATCACCTAAATAGATGTGAGTGCCATCAAGCTTTTCATTGTATTCATCAAACCATTCTGTCCTACAAGACATATGTGCAGATGCACTTGAATCGATGAACCATGCATTCTTATCATCTGTCTCAGCAGACAGAGCATCCTCAGAAATAAATAATCTCAGATTTCTAAATTGATTAATTTATGGAGTGTATGTGTTTGCAAAATTCCCATTGTGATTTACATTGTGACTTCCATTGTAGCTTCTACCTCTATGCTATTTCTTCTGATAATGATATCTATTGAGATGTCCTAGTTTGTCCCAATAATGACCATCTACATTATTTCTAGTAACATCAGTCTGAGCCATACCTTTCTGTTTTGAGTGAAATCTTCCTCTGTCTTCATTCCACGATTTGCTTCTGTCTCCATTCCATGGTTTGCCTCTATCTACGTTCCATGAGCTACCTCTGTCTCCATTCCATAATTTGCCTCTATCTCCGTTCCATGAGCTGCCTCTGTCTCCATTCCATGGTCTGCCCCATGGTTTTCCTTTGTGCATATATCGACCTCTTGCCATCAGTGCGAGATCTGAACCCTAAGCATCGAGTTCAAAATTATTCATCCTCTCTTCTTCTTGAAGAAGAATACCTGTGAGTTCTAAAAAATTTGGGGGTTTTTCTCTCGCTACAAGTGTTGAAATAAACTCTTTGTAATCTGGCAGTAAACCTTTCAGCGCGATAGTCACCTAATCAGTACTATTTACTGCTTCACCTATGGCTGCCAAGTTATCACTCAAATCTTTGATGCGAGAAATAAACTTACTTACCCCTTCATTTGCTTCCATCTTGATTGACAACAGTTTGGTCTTCAGAAACAATATCTGATTTGCATCAGTTGTTTCATATAGGCTTTTGAGCATATCCCATGTCTTTTTAGACGTGTCACAGTTTCTGATGTGAGGGATGATCTTATCTTGCACAGACATTCACAGAGTCACCTTGGCTTTGGCTTCCCTCTTGTTCCAATCTGGAAGGAACGCAGGATCTGCGGGCTTCAACTCAATGCCATTCACAATCGTCCAGCCACCGAATAATTCAAGAATAGTCTGCAACTTGAATTTCCAATTGACATAGTTCTCTCCATTCAATTTGGAGGCCTCATTGATGTATGTATTAGCCAACTGTTGTTGGGAAGCGGCGACCATTTCAACTAATCTTAGAGGGAGAATACAAGACCAATCAGTAAAAAAAATTTCAGGAGGTATTTCACCTTTACGACGTTGGCTCGATGGGTGGTCTTTTCTTCAACGTTCAGCTCCTCTTCATGGTGATCTCCACGGGAGCAGCTCCTCTTCACGTTCAGCACCGATGACTTTCCTTCACGTGGGCAGAAATTACAGGCTACACGCGATATCGTGATCCAATGGCCAGCACGCACGTGGTAGTGTCGGGGACATGAATTTCATAAGGGCACTACTCAAGTACCACACCCAAGGAGTCTATCGAATTGTGGTACTGTTGTGTTACCGCACCTCCCCTGTCAGCTCCTAGTTCAACCTCCTGCGCTCTCCCTTGGTAGACAGCTCCTTCAACAATCTTCCTTCATGCAACAACGTTCAATATATGGTAGAGATTCCAATCAACGATCTCTTCCCTTCAGCAGCAAACAATGATGGCAGCTTGCAACACAGCGGTCTTCCAGCGATTGCTACTTCATCACATCTCCTTCACGCTGTATCCCTCATATTGCAGTGTCCCAATGCAAGTTGCAAGTCACAGGGGCTGAATTGTGCAGCGATCTCATCTCCGAACTGGCTGCTCCTCTCAATGACGACACGGGTATCTTAAACTTGATTTATTCAGGAGAAACAACATCTTCCACTATGCGGCAGCTTGCTTTCACAATGGCTGCTTTTCCCACTTTCAACAGCAATCTTCTTCACACTGTCAGCATGTGTCCTTCTGCTCACACCCAGCACAAGACAACAGGCCACAACGGGCAATCACTGGAGGTCAGACTAACGCTCAAATTCAAAAAAAAAAAAAAATTCTCAGCAGCAGATCACGACTAGCAAACTGTGATCTCAACCTCACAGTATCGTCTCCTCCACACAGGCAGCTGGGTGTGTTCCTCCAACCTCAGCTCTGATACCAAATTAACTTATTGACAGAGAGGCAAAATAGGAGCAGAGCACAAAGGCTCTCTGTCATACACAAAGGAATGGTCAAACCAATTTAATTAACTATTGAAATGAGATTACAATATATAAATGTAGATAGTCACAACAAACCAAACCACAGATCCAAGAAGTGTGGATCTCAAACCTCCACATGCTAAATATAGAAAAGACACATCAACCCAATCCCAATCAATCTGCCTATCATTTCTACATTATTCCAACACATTCAACACGAGGATGTGTTAATGAAGTTATTTGTGTTTTCACTGGAGGGAGATGCTCGTGAGTTGTATAGATCTATACCTCCTTCTAGCATTTTTTCATTGCAAGGATTTCATGTAGCATTTCATCGTCATCGCAAATTTTTTTATCAAGTCGATCTGCTTTCTGAAAATTGTTGTGAGGAATTTGAAATGTATGTTCAACATGCAATAAGTTGCCCTTCTGATTGTAAGGTTGTAAAAGATGTTTTAGTTGAAGAAATAGAAAACGAATCATTTGAATCATTCTCTAGTTCTCTAGTATTGGAAGAATATTTCATTAATTTCCTTAATGATAAGAATGTTAGTAGAAATATTGTAGATGTATTGGATATTGTTTCAGATGCTTCTTATAGTCATTGCTATGATAATAATTCTACTTGAAATGTTGTTGAAGATCAACATTATTATGATGAAAATCCATACACTAAGGAGCATATTTCTTGTTCAACATGAATTGAACCTTACAACATTCCAACATTGTTTGATGACTATGATGAAAGTGATTTTGAAATTCATGAACATCAAATTATATCATTTTCTTTACAAGGATTTGTTCAGCAAGAAACTTTTCAACAATGTTATGAAAACAATGAGCTTGTGTATGATAGTTATGCATCTGAGTCTTTTAAAGGAAGTGAAAGAGAGGTTGATGAGTTACAAAATCTGTTTTCTTCCTCACCAAATGGTGAGCAGTCATGTTCAGAAATTACCAAGCTTACATCTACCATTCTTGAACCTGGATCTGCAAAAAATATTGAAAAAAATGTGATTAGTAGTTACAATAGTTTGCATCCTTTTTCTCTTCCTTTCTCAATCTTCAAAATGAATATATCAACATCATCAAAGGAGTAGATTATTCACAAGGGAATATTGTTCATCTAGAACAGAAAGATCATGATTTTTCTATCAATTTAGAGGTAACTTGTCATGATTTTTATGATCCAGTGGCTGCCTACATGGATTCAATTGTTTTAGGGGTCCAACATGTTGCAACATTTCGCACGCAATCAAATTGAAGCAGTAAGTATAAGTTGTCCATTAATTTTTTTCTACAAAACTTCCATTCTTTCAACATTCTCTCATTTAGTTGCAAACAATATGATCATTTCATCCGTGAAATTCCTTCTAGGCTGCACTAGAAGTCTGATTTTACATGAACAAAAATGCAACTAGTTAGTGTAAGAGTACATAAATAAGCTCTGTATTTTAAGCATTTGGTTTTCAAAAGTTTGTTTTCATCTTTAGGTTTTAAGTTGGACTTGGTATGTGCTTAATAATTACTCCATAGCCCAATGGAAATAGAGCACTAGTGCAAGATGTTTTCAATTGGCGTTATGAATATTTTCAATTTGCGGTATGGATATTTTTAGTTTGCATAATGGTTTCAGTTTTCAGTTTGTATTTAGAGTATGTTTCTTTGCAGTGGATGCATTGTTTTAAGATAAGGGTAATAAATTGTATATTTCAAGATGAAGGCACATGCCTGCAGGTTCTTAGTGCCTCACACAAAGGTCACTATCCCCAATTGGATTCAGTGTTAATGCTAAAACCTACCTATTAATTTTTTGCATATTTGGCTCAGTTTCATGATTTTGCAGGGAAAGCTTGAAGTTTCATATGTATTGGCGCTACATAATGAGATTTCATTCTTCGGTATGCTACAACACGAACCGTAATTTTGCAACAAAAGGTTATTTTGGTAAGGTTTGGGTGTTGAAGAATCATATTCAATTCTGTAGCATAAGTGCATTTCCATTAGCATGAATTCGCTACAAAATCATGTTGGCTTTGCAATACATGTGTTGTAATCAAACCTGCCACCGCCTTATTTTTCTTAAGTCGGTTATTACCAACTATTAAATCATCCATGCAAATAATTTTTGTTTTATCATTACCAAAATCGTTGGATATTGATTTGGCTCAAGTATGATTATTTCTTCTTGCATTATAGTTCTAGAATCAAATTTGCATGCATCCATCAACCCGGTTCCTATGATGAAGATTTCGATGGTTACTAGGTTGTCCTTAGAGGATTATCTGTTAAAGTATTTGAAGAATCATTAACTCACAATTGTCTTATATCTACAACAGGCTAAAGGTGGTTCAAACAACTTACAAGTTAAAGGCATGCTGATTGTTCCCGTCATTTTCTAGGTAGCATATTTCGGGATCCGATTCCAGTGAAACTGTAAGGAATATTCCAAAACGGTTAAAAAACCACTTCGAGAATGGGTTGATTTAGTCTGTTCGGGAGCAGTTTCCAACTTTCCAAAGCTTTGCAACGGTTTGAGAGAAAATTGTCTCTATTCAAGATGGAATTTTTCAGAAAGTTCCTGCAGTAGATTTTCAAATGCCAAATCATCACTCAAGCAGTTCTAGATCATTGATTTGAATGAATTTGACTTTAACTACCCTTGATTGCCTGCAATAGATCATCGATAATTTCTATATTTGATTTATTGTTAAATTTTTGTTCTAAGAAATTTGTAGGAACTCCTATATTGTAATTTCTATAAATTTGATGATTGGAAATGCACAAAGGGTAGATCTTCCTCTTAGAGGGAAGAAGGGGGTTCTGGGAGGAAGCTAATGGATATTGAAAGGAATTTTGAACTCTATGCTCTTTCTACAACATCCAATGCAAAGATTAAACACTTTTTGTTACGTGCTCATTTTCTCATATTGCAGATTATGTGTCTTCAGTTATGTTATTCTTTTTCTTATTTAAATACAGAATAACTTATTGCATTGCAATTGGTGTTCTCTTGTTTAGACAAACTGCAGCAGTAAACAATGTTTTTGTTAATTTTTTGAATATTGAGACTGTATTTAAATGAATGCTTTAATCTACAAACAGTGTTCTAGATTTGAGTTTTATGTGTAAATGCATAGTTTCTTTACCTATGTGTTCATGTCTTTGAGATTTGAATTATGTTCATGAGTACATGGTTTCCTTACCTGTGTATTCATGAGTACATAGATTCCCTACCTGTGTAATCGTATGTTTACTTTCTTTTAGTAGACATGTTCGATCCTATATGAGTTAAATACCCATAGCTATCAAGTTTTTTCCCTATGTATTCTACTACTTTCCAACTTGCTTTGAAAGCTTGAATTCCTTGTAACCTTTCTTCCTCAACCTTATAAATATGATCAACCTTATTACAAAACTATTCTAAATATTTAATATGTGCTAAAATTTTCCTTCAAGTCGTCAAAGGACAAATTTTAGCACTAACAATCGCCCTTGTGGAAATTAATGGTGATATTGTTTATTGTGAGTGCCACCATTGTGAAAATGAATGGTGATGCTTAATTATATGATAATCACTATTAGTAAAATAATGGCTATTATCCTTCAAGGACCATTACATTTTTTTTAAAATGTGAATTGAAATGGTGACAGTACTTTATCACAAATCATTAAAAGTTTTTCAAAATGACTATAAGTGATGACGATCTTGTAGGGCATGTCACCATCGATATGATAATAACATTGACATCAATAGTGAGGGTCATTAAAATCCCATCACCATAAGTCCTTATTGGTCATAGGAAAAGGTGGCGATCATCGAATGTCTCCATATATGCATTAATAGTGAGGGCTATCAAAGGCCCATTCCCATAAGTCACTATTGTTCATAGGAAATGGTGACCCTCATTGACTGTCTCCATATATGCATTAATAGAGAGGGTAATAAAAGGCCCATTCCCATAAATCACTATTATTCACTGCAAATGGTGACACTCATTGGCCATCCACATATATGAATCAATAGTGAGGGTCGTTATAGGTATGCCATTAAAAGTCACTATTGTTCATAGGAACTAGTGACGGTCATTGACCTCCACCATAAATGCATAAATAGAGAATCTCATTAAATTCCCATCACCATAAGTCACTATTTTTCATAGGAAATGGTGGCACCCATTGAACTTCACAATAAGGTCTATTGGTGACATACCTTCATCATTATTGCATAGCATTTACTTTTGGTGAAAGTACCTTTGGTGATGATAAGTTTCTTGTGATAGAGGTCCTTTTGACCATCTCTAATGAGGTTATGGTGATGTTTTTCATGTGTCACTAAAGGCCCCATTTTTAGTAATATGACGATGTCAATATGGTTTCACATTTGATTATTTAACTTCCTTCTGCACACCCATATCATCAATCTTCTTTTCAAATATGATGGCATCCTCTATCCTCTTTGCATGGTCTTTGATTACTCTTTCCTTTGAGATAATACCTTAATATTTGACATGTACACCTTCATGTTGGAGATCAACTTATTCAAGTATTTTCTAGTGTCCTTCTATAATCTTGTCTTCCTTCTTCTTTTGAAGCTCCATTGTGATTCCATTCATCAATTTCCAATATTCTTATTCAATTCTAAATTGCATTTATTATTTTACATCATATGTACTTAGAACTTCTTCAACCTTCTTACAACTTTCCTCTTTGAGTATTTTGGCAGTCTCTTCATCCAATATTCTTGTTTTTTCTTGACTTCTACCATGTTTCTTTTCTTCTTTCAATATATTGACCTCATACAAATTTTTATTATGATTTATCAATATGCAATGTGCATATTTCTTCATCATTGTTTGTCAATTATTCCCTTGATTCATGATTTTACCATTTTTCTTTCCCATTATTTTCTCTTTTCAGTTTGCGAACCCCTTTAATAAGTGATTCATTAAGGGCATGTATCTTAAACAATTCCTCACATGTATCTTGTTGGAAGACGGTTTGGTAAGGAATAATCGTAGCATCGTCGATGCTGCGACACGTTAGAAGAGGTCACGAAAGGCAGAAGGATAAACTATTTTATGTATTTTTGAGTCAATTGTACCGCTGAATGCGGTTTTTGGGTCATTGGACCATATGAGATGTAATTTTGAGTTAATTGTACCGCAGTAGGCGAGTTTTTGGGTCATTTGGACCATGTTAGTTAGATTTTGGGTCATTTGTCCAAGAGTCGGTTAGGAAGTTGTTAGTAAGTGGACAAGCATTGTAAAGGCAGAATCCCATTTATAGTAAAAGAGTCATATGTGTTGGACAACTTTTTGATCTGATCTGGGCATGATTTTTGGATGTTGTTTATGTGCATCTTTGAGTCTGTATGTGAGACAAAGAGATATGGCCGAGATATGGTTTTGCGGAGATGTTGTAGCAGGGTTTTTCTGAAGTAATATGACATGACGAAACCGTTGGTGAAATTCCCTGTGCACCTTTTATGTTAATGCATGTTGCGATGATTTCTTGCTGCAGCTAAATACTTTAATGTTATACTTGTCATGATGAATGTTTCTATTGAATGATGCTATGAATATGAATGATGTTAATCTTGAATGCATAGATCTATTTTGAATGCTGCGATAAGTTAAGTAAGTAGTGCCGCAATCGTCCTCCTTCATCCAGCGGAAACATGGTTCTGTACACTCTCCCTTGATCATCTCGGGTGATACCTCATCTGCTCTGCGGGTGTTACTAGACAGGGTAAAACCTGTCTGGGCTGGTGCTCAGGGAGATCGTGGTGGGTTGGTGTCGACAGTGATGGGAACCCCTGTCGATTGGGTTTGAGTCAACAAATGGTTCCGTTGCCGGGACCGTGTGCGAAGTGAAAGGAGGACATGTTGTGGCATCCGATGAAAATGGAAATACAAAGATGGTTTGATCAGAAGTTGTAGGAGTTTGCTGAAGAAGAAATCCGGAACACTTGACTGACAATATATCAGTGGATGGGAAGATATATTCACCACGGTCTGCACGAATGGTTCTTTTGTGAATTCTCGGTCCTTTTGTTCGAGTGGTTGGCGAAGTTGACATTTCAGAAAAGGAAGCACTAAGGCGATGAGCCGACGAAATGGACTCCAGAGCTGATTCAAGAACTACAAGAAGTCGACAATAAAGCATCGTGGGCTGTCGAAGTGTGTCTTGATAGCATCTTGGAAGGATATATCACTAAATTCATGGTTGATACGCAGAAGTCCTATAGTGAAGTTGAAAGGTATTTCTTCCTTGAACCCTAGGGAAGGTTTCTGTTGTCGCTTCAACTGTCCATTAAGATGCTTATTTGCGAGAAGGTTATATTGAAGATGCATCTGGATAAGTAAACATCCTGGTGGGAGGAGGTCGTGGGTATCGCGACATCGGAGGGGGGTGGCATCGCATGGAATGATCAGGGGTAGATGGGTGCAGGTCGTGACGAGACTGTGAGTGAAGTCGAGGAAGAGGGTGGTCTTACAAGAGGAGGAGCGAGGTTTCAACAGGAAAAGAGGCAGAAGATAGGAGAAGGTCCTGCTGCGATCGAACCATGAGTTCGCGAAGGAATACCACAAGGGACGAAGCGACCTCGCAATCCGGACAAGGATGCACAGGCTATGACCAGGATAGAGGCAGGACCTAACCCCAGCAGAAACATACCCACACCTCTGCTCACTATCTGTCAATGAGTGAGAAACACTGCTTTGACCCCACCAGGTCAACAAAACTTGATCACTAGTAGTTCAGTACCTGCAGAAAGGCAGCCCAGGATAGTAGACGATGATGCTAAGTTACCATTGTTTTGTGGGGATGGGACACATAACCCATAACAATATTGGTTTTTGTGTGAAGTGTTCTAAACAGTAAAATAGATCACTAATAATGACGCCAAGAAAGGGTAGTTGGCGATGACCCTGCGAGGTCACGCCTTAGATTGGTTTATGAAGTTTGTTCTAGTCCCTATAGGAGCTCCAATGAAGTCACTGGATGAGATAAGGGATGGGTTGATTGTAGAATTCAGGAAGCCCAAGTATGAGGCCCAATATATCATAGAATTGAAAGAAATTAAGCAGTATCCCAACGAGACGGTGTGGGATTTCGACAAGTGGTTCAAAGCACTGATGGAAAGGGTTAGTTTTGATATGCGTTCTATCCAACATAAAGAGTGGTTCATCGCGGTACTGCTACCGCACATGCAGCTACGATTGATGCAACAAAACATCACAACTCCCACTGAAGCTCTAGAGATTGCAATGCGATTGGAGGCGTCGCCGATTGGAGAAAACGCAGTTGGGATGTCATAGATACAGACACAGCTGGCCAACTTGACCATACAGCAACAAGATTTGAAGAAGGGCAAGAAGAAGCGTGAAGAAGTATGGTGCACACGATGTTGAGGGGAAGGGCATACGAAGGAAAATTGCCCCGAATTTCACAACTATTTGGTTTTAGGAGCGCCAAATCCATTGAATGGGGGTGGCATGCCATGGTGTTGCGTTTGTCAGGTATATGGGCACCATCATAAAGAATGTCCATATATGCAGAAAATGGTCACCAAGCCGATGAATCTGTATTGCACTTTCTATAAATTGGTGGGACATGATGACAAAGATTGTCAGGCATATGGGTTGCTCCATGAGAGAATGTACGACACATTCTATGTAAAGGATGACCAGCGTGTCGTACAACAATCGCAACTACAGCCACAGGTAGCCCAGCCGCTACCTCAACTGCAAGTACAGTTTATACTGCAGCAGCAGTTTGTGCCGCAATATGCCCCAATGAAAATGGCTCCACAACTGCCACAGTAGGTTCAGCAACCGCAGTATGTGCAACAAGGGAAAGGTATGCAACCAACTTCGATGTAGCAACAGTACCAACAACAGGGTGGATTTCGTGGAGGATTCAGGGGTGGACGAGGTGGAGGATTTGGTCATGGGGGAGGATGAGGAGGTCGCGAGCTATTTCAGTGCTATCATTGTGCAGTATGGGGACACTATTAGCGTGATTTCCCACTATTGCAATCGCAGTGTACATTTTTCTTTGTTACCGACCATATAGTGGAGAATTGCCCACAGTTGATCGCACGATGGCAGGTAGGGAATGTTCCGCAGTTGCAGAATCAGGCTCAACAACCCATACAGAATCAGGTGCATCAACCGGTATAGCAACCGGTGTAGAATGCTAATAAAAATGTTAACCAGCAAGGGAATCCTGCACCAAACCAGAATCAGGGTGCAAACATTGCGACGATTTCTATAGAGCCGAGACCACAAGATGCAGCTGTCGCAGTTATTACACGAGGAGGCACAACAACAGGAGGGGACATTCGAAAGGTTGGGTAGAAGGTGTCATTTGATGTTGATTCAGAGCATGATACGTCTTTTCAGGCGCGTCGTGCGTTGGACCAGGATCGCAGTAAAGCTATCATCTACGACATGTCCCCTGTTTTTGATGCAACTTCAGAGGCGGGTCCATCCACACAGTCTGGAACCTTGCAGAAGTTTCTTGAGAGCTATTTATTGTTGGCAAAAGATCCTACAACCCTTGCTGAGATTGAAGGGTTGTTGCAGTGTCCAACTCAGGGATGGCAGGAGTCTGCGGTAAACTCCTTACAACGGTGGAAGACATGTAAGGAAATGCGCACGAATATCCAAATTGGGGATTATGACGTTGATTCAGTTATTTTGGATCTTGGTTTGGATGTCAACATCTTAACCAAGTAGGCATGGTAGAAAATGGGGAGCCCCCCATTGAGCGGGTCTCCTGTACAGCTCCAGTTAGCTAATCATGCTAAAGTGACGCCGATTGGGAAAGTCGCACGGTTGGTGGTGGATATTGAGGGCATGTAGACCTACGCTGACTTCGACGTCATCGAAGTGGTTGAAGGAGGGAGTTCATATCTCGCGTTGTTAGGGATTGGATGGGCTAACGATAGTGGAGCAGTAATCAACTTCAAGTGGCAGATGATGATTTTTGAAAACCGGGATCTCAGAGTCATAACCCCGTTGGATCCGGCTGAAGGTCGAAGATACATTGAGCCAATGAAGGACGACAATCCTAGTGGATGGGACCATGCATTTAACATTTATGAAGACTATATTCATCAAAATACCAACAGAGAGTTGGGATGGCACGGTGATAGCTCTGCGTCTTCCGACACTGATGACGCGCTAGAACAATGGCATAACTGCTTTCATGAGGTGTCGTTTCGCAATTGTGGGTTAATCACAGTCCTTATGCCGCGTTGCCACTGAAACAATTACATTACCAGTATATGAAGGGCTTCCTGGTTTGTTTGACTTTCTGGCAAAGTTTGAGGAACGAGTTTCAGAACCACACCGATTGCTGGCATTGGACGAAGCACTGAAGGCTGCTCCAGCACGCTGGTGGGAGACACACAAGGCATCAATTGATGAATGGTCGAAATGCAGAAGATTGATGATGGTATGCTTTAGCGATATCGAGGTCTACCATGTAGGGAAATATGATGGTCAGAATGACCCTAGAGGCCATTTGCTGGAGTGTAGACATTATGGGCATCACGACCACCAGATGAGTGGGTCCATGCATTTATCCATACCTTGGATGAAATGTCGTAGTCATGGTATACTGCAGCTGAGTTACGGGGAGAAATTACTACTTGGTTGGAGTTGACCATACGTTTTTCTCATACGTTTAGTTTTGCTGATCCCAACCCAGATGTCCATAATGCTTTGCATATCATCCATGATGTGGCTCTCAAGGTTGTTCCTATGGCATACCCGGTGGATCCGCAGACACACTGCCAGATGCAATCCATAATGGAATGTTGCAATATCACTAGTGGGCCTGATGATGGTGATGATCCGCGGAATGTTAACATTCCAGAATCTGAAGGAAGCCGCAATGTGGTACCACCTGGTGCGCCAAGTGATCCGTTCAGTCATCCCTTGAAGCTTTGCAAGATCAATATTGGAATGGAGGCCACTCCCAAGTTTGTGAATGTTGGAGACTATTGGGATGATGAGATGATGGGAAAGGTCAGTGAGTTGTTGCATGAGTTCCAAGACCTTTTTCCCACGAAGCTTTCTGAAATGAAAGGTATTTTGGGTGATCTAGGCAAGATGAAGATTCCCTTGAAACTAGATGTTAAACCGATTAGGCAGGGACCTCTTTGGCTAAATCCATGACATAAGAAGAAGGTCAAGGCAGAACTTGATCGCATGTTGGATGCTGGTATCATCGAACCGGTTGAAGAGTCAGACTGGATCAATCCTATGGTGGTACCGGACAAGAAGACTGGTGACGTACACATCTGTGTTGATTTGCAGAAATTGAATGATGTCTGCTTGCATGATCCCTTTTCGACCTCGTTTACTGATGAAGTACTTGAGGGAGTAGGTGGCTAGGAGATCTATTCTTTCATGGATGGGTTCTTAGTCTATCAACAGATCCGTATTGCGAAAGAAGACTGCCCCAAGACGAATTTCGTGAGAGAATGGGGATGTTTTCAGTATACCGTGATGCCATTTGGGTTGAAGAATGCACCTGCGATATTTTCATGGGTTGTTGTTGCTGCATTCAAGGATTTCATCCAGAAGTTCTTGCAAATATAAATGGATGATTGGACTGTTTATGGTTTGATCTGCGATCATTTGGCCAATCTGCGGTTGATGCTGGAACGCTGTCGCCAACACCAGATATCGTTGAATTTGAAGAAGTGCATTTTTTGTGCACCGTTTGGGATATTACTGGGTCACATCGTGTACAAACAAGGGTTGTTAGTTGATCCATAAAAAATTGCGCTAATTTTGAGTTTGACACCACCGGCCACTATTAAGCAGTTGAGGGCAACATTGGGGCATACTGGGTATTATCGCAAGTTTATCAGGGGATATGCAGCGATCACCGCCCCTATGGAGAAGTTATTGAAGAAAGATGTTGTATTTCAATTGAGCCCTGAATGTCAGGATAGTTTTGAGCAGCTCAAGGATAAGATGGATTCGACACTGATACTAGTATTCCTAGACTAGAGTAAGGAATTCCATGTCCATGTTGATGTATCGTCAGTTGCAATCGGTGTGGTGCTAGAGCAACCAAGAGAGGGGGATATTTATCACCCTATTTCCTTCGCCAATCGGAAGTTGTCATCCGAAGAAAGGAACTACACCAGTACTGAGCGGGAAGGATTGACGATGGTCTATGTGCTATAGAAGTTCTGACACTACTTATTGGGAGGACATTTTAAGATGTTCACAGACCACTCTACATTGAAGTACCTAGTCAATAAGCCTATGTTTGGGGGGAAGATATGCCGCTGGCTACTTCTCTTTCAAGAGTTTGACTTTGAAGTAATTGTAAAGCCTAGGTAATTGAATTCCAGCCCTGATCATCTATCACGGATTGAAACAGGCGAGGAGCCAACTAACATGGAAGACGGGTTGCCTGATGCCCAATTGTTTCGGGTTGAAGTAGCCGATGGCTATTTTGAAGAAATCATCCAATTTTTGGCAACAGGACTGCACTAGAAGAGCTCACCACTAGTCAGAAGAAGCAGTTGGTGATTAAAGCTGCTGACTTCCAGCTCATCGCAGGAGAGTTATACAAGATGGGTGCCGATGAGATATTATGGCGGTGTGTCTTACCACACGAGAAAGTGCAGATATTGGTAGAAGCACATGGAGGAGTAGTTGGGGGACACTACGGTGGTCGGGCGACTGGTAGGAAGGTGCTTTGGGTGGGGCTTTGGTGGCCTACACTCCATAATGATGTGACCGACTATGCGCAGTCCTGCGACATCTGTTAGAGAACTGGGAAGCCATCCAGGAGGGATGAGATGCCGTTGATGCCTTGGTTAACACTGTAGCCATTTGACAAATGGGCAGTGGATTTTGTGGGACCCATCAATCCACCAGGTAAGCGCACTGGTGCCAGATATATCATCATGGCGACAAATTACTTGACAAGATGGGTGGAAGCTGCACCAGTCGTTAATTGTTCTGCAGCCACGGCTGCATGGTTTTTGTTTGACAACATTATCACTTGCTTCGGTTGCCCCAAGATATTACTAAGGGATCAAGGTAGCCACTTTCGCAATCGCACCATCAGTGCACTAACGGAGGAGCTGCAGATTCAGCATAAGAAGAGTACGCCATATCATCCCCATGAAAATGGCCCGGTGGAAGCTTTCAACAAGATATTGGAACATGAGCTAACAAAGGTGTGCCATGCAAACCGCGATGACTGGGATCTCAAAATCCCAACAATATTGTGGGCCTATCACACCACATGTAAAAAGTTGACGGTTCAGACACCATTTAAGATGGTGTATTGATAAGAAGTAATCATGCCAATGGAGTACATTGTTCCAAGTCAACATGTAGCAGCAATGATAGGAATGGATTCTGCAGCAGCATTGGAGGAACATCTAGTGCAGTTAGTGCAGCTAGAGGAAGATCGCTTTATCGCCGATTTCCATCAGGGTGTGGAGAAGGATCGCCAGAAGGCTTGGCATGATCGCCACATCAGGAACAAACAATTTCAACAGGGCGACTTGGTGCTGTTGTATGACAACAATTTTATGAAACATCCAGGAAAATTGTAGCTGCATTGGCTTGGTCCATATCACATCAGTAGCATAACTTCAAGAGGAGCGGTACAGTTGTAGCAGTTGGATGGAGCAATGCTCCCCAAGTTGATTAACGATAACAGGTTGAAGCCCTATCGGTCGGGCTTGGAATAGTGCAATGCTTGAGTGGCATCGGAAAAAAAAAGGTGTAGATTGATCGGTGGCAGGGTGGCGCACCAACAGGAACAGAATGCGGAAGCAGGGAGGCTTGTGCTGCAAGTTAGGAGCAGTCCGCGACAAGTGGTAGGGTCGTGACCAAGTCAAATTCGCAATAAATGCCAAAAGTTAAAACAGTTAATTATCGACGCTTGTTCAAATGATGGGCATTAATGGTAGATCCGACCGATCGACTGACAGGATCGACGGGGGATTTGCGTTATTAATACAGGATTTTGGTTGAGTTAATGCAACATTTAATGATGATTAGGGAGGCTTTGGCTAGACGCTATAAAAATGGGTAGAAGTTGGTTGTAAGGCACTGAGAATTCATTTGTTAAGTGCAGAGCTCAAGAGTATTGTTATAGCTTGGTGAGTGTAGTTGTGCGTTGGGAAAGGTTCAGTTGAACTTGCAGAGTGCCGTTAGGATGGAGAAGCTATTGGTTGAGAGCACTGGATAAGGTATGCCACGAGAGCTAGAAATGGTTGATATTAGCAGTGAGGTTGAGTCTTGTTTCACCAGGATTTCCATTGAGGAAGAAGTTGCATCTGCGAGAGACATCAATCTTGAGGTAGAAGTCACAAACATGCCGGTGGGGACGTCAGTAATTGCCAAGAAGCATCGAGGGGATCAGCATTCTGAGTCACCACAGAGCAAGAGGCAACTTAGATCATCCACCGCGGTGGTAGGAAAATCTCAGGTGCAGGTAGGGTAGTCCAGTCGCTGCATTGACGATTCTGCCCCATGGGAGGGATTGTCGGATATTGACATCCCTGGGTATATCCCTCCCAGTTGGCTGGATGCAACCCCGTGCAAGCTGAACCCGAAGTAGAAGTATGGCGTGAAGATGCCGGCGCTCCTTGCTGGAATGGAGTGCTCTGTTGATATTGTGCCAACATTGATGCACCTACGATATGATGATCATGATATGGTGGCCCACCCATAAATTGCATTGGCCCCATATGTGGCCAGTTCATGACTTACCACGATGCTGATTGTACAAAACTGGGCACATGGATTGAAATAGGACAGCTTGTTAGGGCTTATTAACATGCCGCATTTCGGGGGGATGGCTGAAGTTAATGCATGTGTGAAGCAGCTGCTTGCGTGCTTCTATGGTGGTTCCTTGTGGCTGGATAGAGAAATTTCGGTCACTGTTGATTTGATTTCATACATTACCGGACTGCCTATAGATGGACTCGATCCGTCGCAGTACTTCCAAGGGAAGGAAAACGACAAAAAGCGGGCGAGTCAGCTGGTGAAGAAATATGGCTTGGAAATGGATGGCCGTGGGTATCGCACCGGCAGTATCAATGATAAGGCAATCCTCATCGGCACCAAGATTTTATCCTACAAGGTGGTTAGGGGTGGTCGTCCTAACCAGTGCAACTCAGGGATTGTTGCATGTGCAGTACAATGCACGGAGGGTGTCCAAATGAGCTAGTCCTTGTTTCTATTGAATCAGTTGGAAGAGGATTCCATGGAAGTTCAGGCCGGTAAGGGCTCATTTACATATGGTTGGATGCTACTCTTGATTGCATTTGTGGCTTGGAAGGAGCCCAATGTGTATCAGGGCATGAAAGTTGCGGCCGCAAAAGAGCGGTGGGGTGCGTGCTGTCAGAACTTATGGTATGTACGGGAGCCAGAGCGACTCTGGGATTGCCAATTTTTATTCTGGATCTATTAGGAGATGCTTTGCAATGCAATGACATAGGTACCGTGGATATCCGAGGACACCGCAGTGAAGTTTAAGGCAATCATGGAGTTTGCGGTTCGGCCGCATGCTATTTATATGCAGGCAAGGCGTGACCCTGGTCAGTAGTGGTTGCTGACCCCTTACAAGGTAACGAAGGAAGCAATGGATGCCATTGTGAATGATTGGCCACCCGAATGGCGTGAACCTGTGGCATTGGCTGAGATTGAGGCTAGAGAGACGGTGAAGGGTCCAGAGGATCACACATCGGCGCAGAACCCGCACAATCATCATGATTCCAATCAAGAGTCCATCAAAACAGCGATGGATGATGACAGTGACCATGCCTTGGAAGAGAATAGAACGAAAAGGAACCAGGACCCGGTGAAAATCAATGGGCTGCCCCTGCCAACGGAAGCGAACTTGGGTCAACTCATAAAAGAAATCGTTGATGTGTCCACCGCATCAGCTCAGAAGATGACAAGGGTGATAGATGAAGGATTCCATGTTCTCACCACTCGTATGGACTCTTTGTATGACATGGTTTTGCAGAGAGCACCGGACGACGCAGTGGCACCACAAGTTAGCACAATTGGCACCAAGCCGCAGGTTCAGAATGTGGAGATTCCCCCAATTGCAATTGTGACTAAAGATGAGGCTGTGAATGCCTTGATGTAGCAGTTATAGAAGGTGACCATTAATGTTAACACATTACTAGTGGAAGAGTTGACCACTATGCAGGTAGCTACTAGCTGGGAGACGACAGACCAACTGCGGGAGATTAGTGGCATGTGCGTATGATTGTAGGAGAGCAAGGCCGATGCGAAGCGTGCCATTGAAGAATTGAAAGGAAGGGCTGCTTCAGCACGGTAGGATGTGGATGAGCTCGAGGAAGATATCAGGAAGGAACGAGCTAAGAAGGCTCACGAGATTGAAGAATTGAAGAAAGAGTAGGACCGCCTCATTGCTGAGAAGGCCAGTATGTGGGATGGTAGTGTACAGGTCGACTAAGCCATCATGGAAGCTTATTAGCATGTGTTTGATCCCACTAAAGAGGTGGATTTGCTACAACGGGTGCAGCGACTGGGGGCTTCCATTGTCCAGTTGAGGCAGGAGAATCAAGAGTTGAAGGCCCAGGTGAATCCTGGTACACCTCAAGTTGAAGTCGATGACAAAAAAAGGGCGATTGAGGAGGTCGCAACTTAGATGGAGGAGCTGGAAAAGGCTGCGACGAAGCTGATAGCCGATACTATACAATTCTGGAGCCAAATTGTCCAGGACGAGCAGGTTGACCAGTTGATCAAGTATCGACAGGACGCAGAAGGACAGTTGGCGACACTCAAGGCAGCCATGCGCACAATGCCACCCATGGAACAGGTCGCCAAGTCTCAGGAATTAAAGGATTTGCAGCAATGAGTTACCAAGGCTGATGAGTCACAGAAGAAGCGTGCTGTGCAGCTGGATCAGTTTCAGGATGCTGGGGGATAGTTCATGACCAAGGCTGGTGAAGCGCTTTGGGAAGTACAAAAGGGTCATCAACAGGTGACGGCGAAGCTCACTGCGCATCCTTCTGCAGAAGATGTGCTCGATAGTTAGGTGGTGGCTACAGAAGCCAAGGAAATGGTGACGACAGTCGTGCAGCAGTACAAGGATTTCAAAGTGAAGACCACAGAATACATCACGTCCAGTTGACGTGGCTCGAGGGAGAGCCACAAGATTTTGTCGGGGGCCTGTTGGCAGGTGGTTTGGTAAGGAAGAATCGCAGCATTGCCGATGTTGCCACATGTCAGAAGAGGTCACAAAATGCAGAAGGATAGACTATTTTATGTATTTTTGAGTCGATTGTACCGCAGAATGCGGGTTTTTGGGTCATTGGACCATATGAGATGTAATTTTGAGTTAATTGTACCATAGTAGGCGAGTTTTTGGGTCATTTGGACCATGTCAATTAGATTTTGGGTCATTTGTCCAAGAGTCAGTTAGGAATTTGTTAGTAAATGGACAAGCGATGTAAAGGCTGAAGCCTATTTATAGTCAAAGAGTCATATGTGTTGGATAACTTTTTGATCTGATCTGGGCACAATTTTTGGATGTTTTTTATGCGCTTCTTTGAGTCTGTATGTGAGACAAAGAGATATTGCTGAGATCTGGCTTTGCAGAGATGTTGTATCAGGGTTTTTTTGAAGTAATATGACATGACGGAACCGTTGGTGAAATTCCCTGTGCACCTTTTATGTTAATGCATGTTGCGATGATTTCTTGTTGTAGTTAAATACTTTAATGTTATACTTGTCATGATGAATGTTTCTGTTGAATGATATTATGAAGACGAATGATGTTAATCTTGAATGCATAGATCTACTTTGAATGCTGTGATAAGTTAAGTAAGTAGTGCCACAATCATCCTCCTTCATTCGGCGGAAACATGATTCCGTCCACTCTCCCTTGATCACCTCGGGTAAGACCTCATCTGCTATGCGGGTGTTGCTGGACAGGGTAAAACCTGTCTGGGCCGGTGCTCAGGGATATCATGGTGGGTTGGTGTCAACAGCGATGGGAATCCCTATTGACTGGGTTTGAGTCAACATATCTTAAACAATTCCTCATCTTTATTCTTGACTTCCTGTTTTACTTCTTTCAATCCATCTTTTGCATTTTTGAATTCTTGATCCATCCTTTTGAGAATATTTCTTCAAATACTTCCCATTTGGAATTTCTTCTAATATTTTGATCAATACTCATCCACCACTCCTTAGTTTCATCATACAATATCAAACTTTCCCCATAAAGAGTCTTAAAAATTCCCCTTATCCTTCCCAACCATTCCAATGGCTTGATTTGATCCTTATCTTCATCTCCACCAAACATAAGTATTTCCATTTTCCCCATTTTTCTTAATTGAAGTACAGACAAAAACCTCAACTTCCAATATCCTCAATATATTAATAATAATGTAAGAATTGAATAATGTGATTTATCCAACATATTCTACTGTTTTCCCTTTCAATCCAATGGGTTTTGAATCACCTAAATCAAACCTTACAATCAAGAGTTATGCATTTTTCAAAATAACATACATTTTAAAACCCTAATTTGAAGACTGTTGTTTTGACCGACCTTCCAACTAAGATAACTCTGTTATTTTGGATTATCTAAGTTCAAGATTTCATATTTTATTATCTTGATATATCTTCTCTACAATGGCATAGGTTTGACCTAATTCTAACATGGAAATAAGAAGTTATGGTAACTTTCCCAAAACTTGTTATTGTGTCCCTTTCAAGAGAGTGAATATCTACTTCCTAGCACATGTCTAATTTTCTAGCTCTAATTCTAAATTTTCTACGATAAATAGTATGGTTCATCTTATTTCTAGTTCAATGGCTATCACTCAATTTCGAGTTTGTAATCTAAATATTTAATAGTTTTTCCCATAACACATGTTTGAGACGAGTTTTTGAACTATTAAAAAAACCTAATTTCCACAAAATATAACCCCAAAAATGTAATGAATCGGGAATAGAAAATCATACCACAAATACTAGAGTTGATCTTCTTTTTTATGACAATAAATATTACTCAATTTGAATATTTCAATTTTCATATATAATATTTTTACCCATAACAAATGTTGAGACTATTTTTGGAACTAGTAAAAAGCTCTAACTTTCACAGGATAGAACTCTGAACCTGTGATAAATTGCAACCTGAAATTCGTACCAAATATAGTTCAATATGTCCTTTGAGTACCTTCAATTTTTTTTCTATTTGAAGCATCCCCAAAACAACATTATAGTGAAAATTCCATGATGACTCATTTTGGAAGTATCCAACATCTGATACATAATGTTATGAGCCAAAATCCTTAAATGATCATAAGAGAGAGGAGTACACAACATGTATAGAAATTTAAAAGTGGATTACAACTCCAATATAGATAAGTTATGAAATAAATACTTAAATAGTAGGATATCCTTCTCTAATTACCTCAAGACATTCCATAATTATTTCCCATGTCTCTCACCAATAACTACACTACCTTTATATATACATATCCACGCATTGCACATGAGGCCCCTTCATTAGAATGGCCCCATTACTTATAAATTTATCCCCATATATACCCCACTTTGGGGTCATATTATATACATTTAACCCCATATATAACCCCCCTTGGGTCATATCATCACTAGACCATATCCTTCTGAAGTAATGGAAATTCTTACCATCCTTCCTCATGGGCTATCACCATTTATAGGGGCATACTTTTCCAGAATCATCTCCCATCCTGTACCCCATTTTAAACACAATTCATTACAAAAACATTTACAATTAATTGATGTATTATATATGATATATTTGGCTCATATATTGTCCTATTCATCCTAGAGACATCTAGGCTCACCCCCTCTCATTCGATTAACAACCGAGTTATAATTATTTCAGGGTAGATTATGTTCCCCCTTAGGGATATTAAATAATATTCCCATTGAGTTAGGTGGTAATACTATTATGTTCGACATTGGTATCATGACTATTCTATTGGATTATAACGTCTGAATAGGTCATGATTACATCTATGCCATGATTATGGTGGTGTCTTCACTCTTTCGGGGCTCATGATATTCCTGCATGAGGGATACATCATCACCATTGATCAAATATCATACTATGATTCCACATGACACACTTTCAAGATATAGTTTCAAATTCTCTTAATCCTATTGATTCCATGCACTATATGTCAACCTCCATTATTGGTTTAGAACCCATGGCCCTAATACTACCTCCTCACCAATTTGACCAAGAGGTTAACCATATTTACTCAACCTTGAGAACATATGCACCTATTTCATCCTCCATTCACAAAAGAAACCATGTATCCTCAACCAAATACTTCCTATAAGATGAAGATCCCATTGGTTCCATTACTAGTCTTAGCAATAACCCACATCTAGGTTCTCCTATTGACTGTATGCAGGGTCCGAATCCCTTAATCAATATTCCTTCTAGTTCCATTTCACATGGTACTATTAGTGTTCCCTCTCAAATAATATAATCTCGTAGTATCAATAGGGGTTCTATGGAACCTAATTCTTTGTTTACTGATAACACCCCCATACCAAATATTGTCATATAGTTTATGGAACTAAACCCTCCCATAAATACCATACCACCCAATGAAATTGGTACACTATTTCATATCCTATTAAATGGGTTACTTTTATAAAACCACCTTCTCTTTTACCTTTTTTCGATCAATGATCATCTTGGTAATTCTTTCCCTTAGTATTCACATAATGATGCTAGGGGAAATACCATTTCCAACCTTGTTCCCATAATACATCATATACAACACAATACATACTTGAATTATGCTTCCTCATGTCCTATGTCGCCAAATATAATCCAATGACAAGCCACGTGGTGTAATTGAAATGATCCACCAACTAGATTCAATGCTTCATGTGGGGAATTGCATTCAACTTTCGTCTCTTTGGTTACCACCTCATACATGTGACCTGGCCTCATTCATGAATTCCTTCCTTGGGAACCCATAGTTGCTTGACCTCCTTCCTTGAAAACCCATCATTTCCTAGCCTCCTTCAGGAGTGTCATCCTTGGTAACTCATATTTATTTAGCCTCCTTGGGGAGTTTTGTCCTTATACCCCTTTATTATTTCCATTATTGGGAACTCATAGTTCCCTGGCCTCCTTCGAGATTATCATCCTTGGCCTCCTTCAGGAGTTCCTTCTTTTGGAATCCATCATTCCCTAGCCTCATCCAATATTTCCCTCCTTTGGAAAGCATTGTTCCTTGTCCTCCTTTAGGACATCCTTCCTTGGAAACTAATCATTCCTTGGCCTCCTTCAGGAGTTCCTTCCTTGGGAATTCATCATTCTCTAGACTCATTCAGGGGATTCTATCCTTGGAAACTTAATTGTTCCTTGGCGTCCTTCAAAATTTCCATCCTTGGGAAATCATCATTCCATGGTCTCCTTCTGGAGTGCCATGCTTGGAAATTAGTTGTTCCTTGGCCTCCTTCAGGAGTGTTGAATAGGAAACTAATAATTACTTGGCCTCCTTCCATAGTTTCATCCTTGAAAATCCATTTCTCCTGAGTTTCCTACTAGAGTTCCTTCCTTGGGAATACATCATTCCTTAGTCTCCTTCAGGAATTCCTACCTTGTGAATTCATCATTACCTTAACTCATTCTAGAGTACAATCCTTGGGAATATATTTTTTCATGTCCTCCTTTAGGAGCTCCTTCAATGGGAACTCATCATTTCTTGGAATCCTTCCAGAGTTCCATCTTTAGAAATCCATTGTTCATTGGCCTCCTTTTGGATTGACTTCTTTTGTAATGCATAATTCCATGGCCTCCAACAATTCCTTCCTTGGAAACTCACCATTCCATGGCATGATGGCATTCTTTAGGATTTCCTTACTTGGGGTCCATCCTTCCCTAGCATCCTTTTGGAGTGCTTTTCTTGGGAACTCATCATTCCATGGCTTGCATTAAGAGTGCCATATTTAGGGATTCATTATTCCATAGCCTCCATAAGGAGTTCCTTCCTTAGGAATTCATCATTCCCTGGCACCCTTTAAGGTGTGCCATCCTTGGGAATTCAGCACTCCTTGGCCTCCTTGCATAGTGTTTTCCTTGGCCTCCTTCCAAAGTGCCATCCTTGGGAATCCATTGTCACCCTAGAATTCTTCCAGAATGAAATGTTTGGGAATATCGTGTTCCCTATCATCCTTTTGGAGTGCCATATTTGGGAATCCATCATTCCCTATCCTTCTTCATGAGTCTCATCCCTAGTCTCCTTCAAATTTTCCATTAATCATGATTGATTTGGGACCATTTTTTTGTAGAATTTTTTAATGCACATCTCTTGAACTAATCCCCCCTTGGGTCATTTTTTTATTAATAAAAAACATTTAAATTTCATGTTCAACTTTATTATATCCTATTTATTTACATGTGTGTAGGATATGACAACACCAAACTACATACATTGATGGTTACAAAGAACCATTTATGTATCACTTTTAACCTATGCTTATAGATAGATTATTCCCTCTTCCTATATTACATAAATACTGATTGGAAACCCCATGCCATAAACCATAGGATTGTCCTCATTTTGGCAAGTGGTCCATCCTTGTTCACTTGTTTCATTGACCCTTTCCTAGTTGTAGCTATATTCCATAATTTACAAGGGTATCTTAGTTTAGTTACCCTTTACTTATTAGCACCCATGTTGTTGTTTATCCCCTTCAATATTGGGAGTTCTTATAGTTTGAATCCCTGGAGTTGAGTCTCATGTATCTCATCATCTTGCATTGATCCTATCCTCATACTCCCCAACAATACTTCATCATGGTTTATGTATCACATTTGACATAAACAAGTATCATCATCCAACTATATCAACCATATTGTGTCACTTATTTGTGTTTATTTGCCTCAACCTCATCATCTCCCATGGAAATTCCAACTTATTCCCTACCCTTAATCGATTCCATCAAATGATACGATATCTACCATTTGATTGTATGCACAAGGAACTTATTTCCTTGCCTCCCTTAAATAGTTCCTCCCCAAAGGAAGAAATTAATTATGCACCCTAGCATATCATTGGTTCATTTTATAATGCTATTGATCACACCATAGATCTACTCAACTATGATTCTCAGCACAAACCCAGTTTAGTCTAAATCCTCCATAATTTCCTCTGAACCAAGGCATTCTTAAACCCCCTACTTTTATGACTTCCTTATCCATCACCTCCTTGATTTATTCCTAATTGTAAAATGATATATTGACTCTCATGATGGTTATCAAAGGATTCCATATTATTTTATTCTAGCAAGCCTTCCCCTATCAATGTCATCACCTTCATTCTAGGGGATGTGTCTATACACTAGTGGTGTACCTTGGTCCCGCATCCATCATTGGTGATTCACCTCAAACCAAGTAAAGAGAGGTATCATTTCTCTTTCACTTGGTAGTTTCTCATGTTCTCTACTCCAACACCTTATCACACTATTGAGAATCATGCATTTCGATGGTCCTAGTGTATCAGATATTCTCACATGCAGGAGTCATTTATATCCCTCGGGAGGGAGTCTTTACGTATCTCCTTGCATGTCATGGAATATGGTCCCAATGTTTGAAACATGTGTGAGTTGAACTAGTCTTAGCAGGGAGTTCCCCTCAAGTAGTTTCCCACATGTTTTCTATTGATATTCCAACTTCTCATATTAGCACAACTAGTTTCAATTCAACCATAGGATTTTCCCTCTAGAACACTCCCCATAGATATATTGTCATATTGTACACTTTTGATATTCAAAGTAGATATAGAGTTCACCAATTTTTTTCTAGTTCGAAATGATGCAACCATCCTTCGGTATCCCTTATGTTCCATAAATACATCTACCTAGTTATTCATATGTACATTGACATGTCTCTCGTTGTGACATTATCCCACTATTGTATATTATCTTGGTCTCTCATTTACCATGATACTTTTGTTTCTATTATCGATCCAAATTCACTAACTCTTATTCCCTATTGTAATTGAGACATCTCAACGAGAATAGATATACCTTGCGTGTCCTTATTCAAATATCATTCAGTACTCACCTATTTGATTTGTTGGTTGTGTGAGTGTTTCTCTCAATCCCTTTGTGGTTTGGTTCTACTTCTAATATCACTCCAATACTTCCTTGGTACACTCCCTTTTTCCATATAAAATAAACCATGATATATGTTGGTCATATGATGATCTCCTAACCTCATACATCAAGGGGAAACTATTATTAATATAATTTTACTTTCCTCTACAATTAGATATATTGAGCATGATAATACACCATATCACATGCATAACCCATCATAATTACTACCTCCATGTCCCTTTCTGACCTCTCTCAGGTAAATTGGAAATCCTCTCAACAAATTGGCCATCAGTAGACTTACTCCTCGTAAAATTGGACATCTTAATTCTAGTACAATTTCCTAGTGCAATAGTGGAGCTGGACCAACACAAATATTCTTATCATTTAGTGAACTCCCAATGCAAATAAAGGCCCAAAAAGCGTGCTACTCCTTTCTGCACAAGATTGTGAAACCCCAATATTTTCCTCCAAAAATCATGTCATTTGACAGTCGACACAAATCACTAGAAAGCACAAAAGCATTAGTTTCTAGACGAAAAGCCAAGGATAACCAAAAATTCAAAAAAAAAGCTTTTCTTCCTAATTGAAATCAAAGGAGAGGAAGTTTCTAGCTATCAACTCTACAAGTCTATAAGAAACCATGAGAGGTGAAATTATTTAGGATTCTATTCTATTGTTTCATGGTCTATTCATTCATTTCTTCATCATTTTCCTTTCCATTCGATCCTCCACTGAACCAAGTTATACTACCCTTTCCATGAGAGATTAAGAAGGCCATGTATTCCTATCTCTCCCATTTTTCCTACAAGTACCAAGACAAGGAGTCACGGTCATTCAAGAAGGAAATGACCCTCCCAACAAAGAAACTTGGAGTCCATCTTTTTATCCTCAAACTAATCCCAAGGTGTATACATTATAAATCCTACATTCATTGGTAAATAGAAAATGTGAAACCATGATTTATTGTGTGAAATATCTTGTTTATGCAAGGTTTATGAGCAGATTCACATGTATTGGTCTCATTATTTTTACTTAATTAGTCATTTTATTCCTTTACACTAATATTGTGTGATTTTTGAGCATGTAACCCTTAGATTAGGATTGTAAATGGTCTATGATGTTTACATGGGTTGGGGTTCTTTTCAATGGATGGTGTAAACATTTCATACAACTATGAAATTGAATTCATGGAATATGTTCATCCAATATATTATTATAAACATTGGTTATGGGTAGCTTGGTAACTATGCACATATTATATAGAATTTGTGAAAATTATAACAAAATGAAAGAAAACAATGAAAGGATAATAATAATAATAATTGCACCAAGTGGGGCGCAGTGCTCTACAATCCAGTATGGGGGAGATCATGTTGCCACATAAAGTAATGTAATGTTACATTACCAAAAATAAAAAGTAGTTAAAAATAATCATGTCAGCTCATAAAATACAAAAATTAAAATAAAATGAAAAGTAATTAAAAAAATCCATGTAAGCTCATAAAATAAAAAATTAAAAGGGATCAAATTTCTAGAGGTTTTTTTTTTAATACATGTGAAAAAAATTTAAGATAAAAAATACACCTCAATAAATTGTATCCCTCTCGATGCTTGATATATCTAGGTTAAAATGGATCTATGCTAGTAATAATAATAGTAATAATCTAAATTTAAGGTCATAGACAAGCCAAACACCAAATTGGTGTATGAGACCCCCCTGTTTGTAGGACAAGGGACACCCTCCATGCAACGATTTGAATGCTAAAGTCTACGAAGGTTTACATACCCTACCGTCCTCTATATTCGAAAATGTGACCTCCTAGGAAGACCAAAATATTAGGGAAGTGTTGTTGGGTTTATAAACAACTCACATCCTAAAAGCATCAAAAAGCTACCAAATTGGGTGTTTGAGGAACCTGGCGGAAATAGAGTAGTCATTTATGCAGTAAACCCAATAGTTGTAGAGAAGGAGTCTTTGGTCAATTGCAATTTGAATAAAATTAATGAATCATGTAATTATGATTTACTGCTTATATTCATTATTTAATGAAGAATGTTTGTAATAGTGTTATATTAAGTATCTTTTATGTAATTAACATACCCTTCTTATGTTTTTTGTATAAAATAATATTTTCAAAGATTTTGTCTTTGCACATTAGAATAAAAGGAATAAATTTGTAGATTCCTCATGAATGAATTCCCATCAGAGTCTCATTATGTAAATTGTCTACCTTATGATGTTTATGTTGATTCAACACATCTTTTCATTGTTCAAATAAACCATGGCAATTGGAAGCAAAAAAAAAATAAAACAACATGATTGCATACATGATTTTGAATGTACCATGGATAAATACAATCATCTTTTCTAGATATTTCAATTATACCACTAGAATTATTACCAACCTCCTTAAAACCTCCTTCGCTATCAACTAAAACTGGAAGAGAATTCTTGGAAGATAAATGTTTGTGGCAAAGCAAACCATAGGTGCCCTATGGCATCATTTCAGTCCAAACCATTGGTGACCCATGGCATCATATTATCCCGAAGAAAATGATTGTCCACTGGGGTGCACCTATGGGGAATATGAATGTGCATGTTTTAATGATGATGTTTAGGAATTTAATAAATGTACTTTAGATGAAAATAATCAATTAGTACACATTTTAGTTGTTTTGTGCATGTTGTTTCATTTTTTAAATAATTTATTATTGCGATTAATTATTAATATTTTCTTATACTTATGATTTTGTTGTTTATTTAGTTATGATGTATTGGACATGAAGAGAAAGGAAAAACATATATCAAGTAGGAGTGTGTACATTGTTGATTTCCTTGACTAGTATGAGTTTACTTTCTTTCTTCTTTATTTGTTTGTTGGAATAAAAAACTCTTTCTTCTCTATTTGTTTAAAAGCATATGGCTCAAATGTAACTCTTATCCTATTATGCAGCCAAGTTTTTTCTCTAATGTTTGTCTTAAAATGTGGTTTAACATAATGGGAATGAAGGTTGAAAACTTGCATCCATGTTTGAATATATTCATAACTTTTCTAGTTAACATAGCATTGTTTATGTTTACAAGATGATTGTGAGAAATGCATTGACCACGAGTAGGTCAAATGATATTATGCAACCATTTATATGTTATTTATGATCATAGTTTATTCATTTCCTAATCCAAATTATGTTTAATTTTGTTTATCGATAGAATCCCACATTGCCTTGTCATGACCATGACAATTTAGACTATTTAATAATATTGACCCCCTTGGTTCCATTAGAAAACAAGTTGATGAATGGGATGTTTACCTTAAGGTATTGATGGTGGTTGAAGTCACTCCAAAAAGTGATTAAAGAATAAAATTCTTTATTTCAAGAATATATTAGTTCAACATATGTATTTTTGTAATTGGATTCGATAAATTGCTTTAATGAATATGGTATATTTTTTTTATCAATCCAAGTGCTTCACATAGAGCTCTCCTTTTATAGTCCTTCTTGATAATGGATTCCCTGAGCATTGGGAGTAGTAGACATGCAATTTTTGCTAGAGCCTCTGCTCCTACTACACCTGCTACTAATGCCTTTACTCTTGGTAGCACTACTGGTACCCATAATTACACACTTAGTGTTGGTGTTTGTGTCTACTATAGCCTTAGATATTAGGACCTATAATCCTACTCCTCTTCCTCCTTCATCAAATGTTGATATGAATTCCATGACATCGAGCATTAAGTCAGCAAGAGCACTGGAGAGTTACTAGTTTATTTACAGATTGACCATGAACTAGTCCTAGTGAAGGGATTAAATCTCCATGGAAATTACTAATCCATCAACATATTTTCATTTAATATAATGAAGAATATTTTTATTTTGATATTATATATCTAATCATAATATATAATTGCAATGATAGGGAATAACTTGTTTTATCAAGCATTGCAAGAAAAGGTACCATGCTATTTTTGAAGAAACAATTAGAACAAGTTATAGATAGCAAAACAAAAATCTTGAAAATAGAGTTGATGAAACACATGATGGTCACATTGTTTGGTCCCATATTCAACCAAACGTTGGTTCAAACCATGGTAGGGAAGCACTTAAAATAAGCATGGGACAAATACCACACTAGTCTCAGTCTCTAACTCAATATTGGACTAATTCCCATATAATAGTGGGCTATACTAATCAAGGATTCTCAAGAGAATAAGATGAAAAAAAAGGGATCCTTGCAACCAAGAGTTGGAGAGACACAACAATAGGTGTAATAATATAACATACAATGAAATTATAACTATGATTTTGACCATATTGATTAAATCACATTAACATGGAATTATACTTTTCACAAGTTCAAAGACACGGTGAATGCCACATAGGCCAAATTGGAGAAGGTTGGGAAACAAAAAATTGTACCAGGTGGATATGTTAAAGTAAAAAGGAGATATGTAAGTACTAATATTTAAAAGTTGTTGTTATTTATCTTTTCAACTATAATTTAAAAGTTGTCCTTAGTAAATTGCATTTCAACAGAATTTGGCATCATGCCCATGGCTGAAGATCTAAAATTTACCTTGAATGAATGGTATATGTGGCATCCCCTATGATCTGTTGATGTATATGTAACTTCGGAATGTATTTCACATATATGTATATTGTATTCCTATAGAGATGGTATTATTCCTCTATAAGGAAGTGTCGTCATTTATATTGTAAGTGTTGTAACTTATACTTGATGGGTTATTAGACCACCTCGTTTGGGGTCGGCCCTGTATAAGTCATGTGGGTCAAAGGGTTATTAGACCACCCTATTGGGGGTCGGCCATGTGGGTCAAAGGGTTATTATAACACCCCATTGGGGGGTCGGCCCACTCAGCATTATGTTATGTGGTTAAGTTCGAGCCTACATGAGTTAGGTAAAAAGGCAAGTCAAGTCAAGTATAAATAGAGTGCGGGAGGCACTCTATTTGCGCACTCACTTCTCACACATGTACTCGAGAAGGAGTGGCGCACTTATGGAGGAGAAGGATATGCTGCTAGGTTGTGTCTATCTCTTATGGTTGGTTGTATCATTTCTCTATCTATCTCTGAGGAAGTTATTGGGGTTTTTCACCTTTATGGTTTTCCCCAAGTAAATCTTTGTGTCTCTTGTGTGCTTGCATTATTGTCTCCATGATTGATATGCTGTAGATATGCTGTACATGTTGTTCTCTCAGTTAAGATCCTAGATCAGATTGAAGTAAATTCAGAAAATTTAACATGGTATCAGAGCTAGCCTGAAAGAAGGCATGATATGGCATGTATGACACTTGTTGCACTTACGATGCTAGGGCTTGATATAGCAAAAACCAGTCATCGTAGCACTTTCGCTATAAATCCATTTTGGCGAATGTTTCAGATCTGAAATTGTTACAGGCCGAAGATAAGATCCCCATGTACCTTGTGTCCAAAGGAAAACCTCTAATTCGTTGTACTTTGTGATTTATGATCTGTACAATATAGGGTTTCTGCCTCTTCCAGATCTGAGTCAAAATCAGGTGACCTTGGGAAAAAGGTCATAACCTGGGCTAGAAAGATCCAAATGAAATTTCGTAAAAAGTGACAGGTAGTGCACAGACTGTACTCTCTCAAAAAACGTTTTCAGAGGCCGAAGTTGAACCAGTGACACGTGGCACGCCGTACAAGTTCGCTCTCCTGTATTATCCCATAAACAGGTCACGTTGCGACACTTGGCATAACTCTCTCTCAGAGAGTCCAATTGAGGTCAGACCTATCAGGATGGAAATATAGCAGGGCGAGCTATCTTAGGAAAAGTTTTCATAGGCCGAAGTTCAAACAGTGACATGTTGCACGCCATACGAATTCGCACTCCTGTATTATCCCAAAACAGGTCACGTTGTGACATTTGGCATAACTCTCTCTCAGAGAATCCAAATGAGGTCCGACCTGTCAGGATGGAAAGGTATCAGGTCAGGCTATCGTGGGAAACGTTTTCAGACCCTGTGGATCAAAATTTTTTGGGTTACACCAGAAACAATCAGGTACATATTTCTGTCAAAACAAAATTATTTTTTGGTACCTTCATTCATGGCTTCCGGAATTTAGGGCTTTGAAGAAAGTTGGAATTTTTGTAATCGGAGACCACGGCTGGATGCTACTCATCAAAATAAAAATTTAGAGACCAAAATCAGAATTTTTGGTTGGACAGAAGGCTGGGCTTGATCAGACCCTAATTCGGGACTTTGATCAGAAAAGTGGAAAATTAGGGCTTCTGTAAAAATGAGAATTTTTGAAATCTATGACCACGGCTGGAAGCTCCTCAGAAAAATAGAAGCTTAGAGCTTTGGATAAAACCTTTTGATTGGGAAGAAGAGTGGGCTTCATCAAACCCCATTTCAGGGTCACGTCCAGTGAATCCAAAAGTTTCAAAGGCAAAATTGAGGAGTGAAACTTTGCAGTTTTCAAATTCTAAATATACTAGCTTGATCAGCTCATCAAGGCGCATATTTCTATCCTTTCGGAAGTTTGAAATTCAAAGTTTGAATTTTTGGGTTTTCTCTGACAAACCCATATCCAGCTCCAGGTCGAGTTCTTGCAAATCAAGTGGATTGGGTTAATCCTAGAAGAAGATGGATTGATCATCTGCATGAGTGAAGAAGTTCATGTTTCAGAGGGAGATGAGGCTAAGGCCTTACATAAGAAGATTACAAGCGATCTCGACAGGTATGACTCATCGAGGTATGTTTCGATATTTGTCCATGATTAAGTTTATGGTATGTTTGTCTTCATGTTATTATGGTTAGTACAATTTTGATTTTAGATTTGTCATATCACCTTAAAAAAATGATGAATGCATGATAGAAGATATTCATTGGTTAGGGTGTTGACACTTATGATTGTACTAATGCATTATGGAGTTGTATGAGGTTTATGTTGGCTACTAACATGAAAGGTACACCAAGAAAAACAAATCATGTTCTGGTCCAAGAACATATGATCATGATAACATGAGGACAAAGATTCATCCATTGTCATGGATCTCATAGAAGATCCATTTACGAGGTATGTATAACTTGATTTTGTATTAGTTAACCTATGAGATATACAGGTTACTAGCACAAGTCATTGAAGAAGAACAAGAAGACATCACGTGAGTATGTTAGACATAACTAACTAGCATGCTAATCCAGGTATGTTTTTCCTATATCAAGATAGAATCCTACCTTGGGTTAGGATCTTATACTATTGTTGATAATGATTATTCATGAAGTATTAGGTTTGAATAATCACAGGTTTTATGCATATTATATCTCTTATCTTAATTGATGATTCAACTAACCCGAAGAGTCATAGGGTTGAGTAATTATAGGTTTAGATATGTTATGTTTCTTATGATTTGACTAACCATAAGAATCCTACATAAACCTTGAATAATAATGCTTACTATTTCTGTTTGAAATGATCATGACTATACCTGCTTGAGATTATTGTGTTTTAATAGTATACTAATGAATGTATGATTTTATATTAGACCTAGAGGATAACACAATGATGATACTAAAAGCATGCATAGGGATCGAGAATGTATATAAGCTCAAGGACAGGTAATCCAGGGAGCAAAGATCAAGAGGGAGTACACTCCAGTGGTTTATGAAAGGATGCAGATATTCAGAGGGAGTTGTCCATCTCTCTACATTCCACAACAGAAAGAAGCTACTGCAGATTAGGACTCCAGCAGCTCCTGCAAGAAAGCGAAGACTCAGAGGGAGTCCACCCAACGAACAAACAAAGATAAGTATTTTTAATTATCATTTCTTGCATATGTGTTTGTTTAAATAAAATTGTTCAATGATGTATATGCTCATGTTCCTAGACTTAGGATATATATTGTGCATATTAGAATAGTTGCATTGATGAACAGTATACTACTAATATACATGGGTAAGTGGCCTATGGCACTGTACAACATTCCATTGCTACTTATCTAGAATGAAACCTCTTTGCTGACATGTTGGGAGTTGTGCACACTCTTAACAATGTTCTGGTAGAGATTGGAAGGCATCTAGAAAGTTACGGGATATGGATAAATGTTGTATTGAAGCATTGACTAAGAAAATTGCATGACTGTATGACATATTTCTTTATGTGTAGGAATTTGTCCTGAAAATTATGAGATGTTTCTAATCATGCAATTTAACCTGTTTTGTAGGAAAGATCGTATATCTTCACCTACAAAAGGACTACAACATTTGTTCCAGAAACAAAGATATCTATTGAAGATATTGAAGATATTGAAGTTCCCAGGATCTGGGATGAAGAAATGGAATGCCATGATCTGTCGATCATGAAGAATGATGTTTGGGATGCGATCCCAAGAGCTAAAGGGAAGTCTGTTGTGACTTACCAATAGAACTATCAGATCAAGCATATGGCAGCATTGAGAAATACAAAAGTGATGAAATAGAAGATGCACCAGATGGATTTCAAGACAGCATGGTGTAGTCATATATGTGTCCAGAACTTGATATGGTAGGATAGACAGCTTTCTATCCAGCTTGGGCTTTACAAAAAATAAAGCAGATTCCAACCTTTTCTACAAGGTTGAGGAAGGGAATCTAGCGATACTACTATTTGGATGACCTGCTTGTATCAGGTGAGGATAGATTGATTGCCGACACGCAACGGAAGCTTGTTGCCGAGTTCGGGTTGAGGAACTTGGGGATGATGCACTATTTGTTTTTGGCATGTGGCAAAATGATGGAATCTTCCTTGGACAAGGGAAGTCTGCAGTAGAGATCCTGAAGAGGTTCGGGATGATGGATTGCAAGGCCATGGCCACACCTATGGCATCAAATCTGAAGCTTCTATGTGATGCTTCATCTGATCCGGTTGATGTCTCTTTGTATCGTCAGATGATTGGGTCCTTGATGTACCTGACGAACACGAGACCAGACATTTGCTTTGCTGTGAACAACTTGAGCCAGTTCCTGATGGATCCGAGGAGTGTTCACCTAGTTGTTGTAAAGCATGTTCTGAGGTACCTGAAGGGTACAGTGGATTATGGACTCAGGTATGAGGTGGATCAAAAGTTTAACCTACAGGGTTATGTTGATTCAGATTGGGCTGGTAGTGCTGCAGATATGAAGAGCACATTTGGGTGTTGCACTGAGGCAGGGTATGTTGCAGCCTGTTCAGCTAGTTGTGAGGCAGTATGGCTACGGAAGCTACTGTCTGAGTTATTTGATCTCCTGTTGGAGGCTAGTGGTATCTTCTGTGATAACGAGAGTTGTGTGAAGCTGTCCGAGAACCCAGTGTTTCGTGACAGGTCGAAACACATAGAGATCAAATATCACTATATCAGGGATATGGTGCAGAGAGGAGCTGTGAAGCTTTTGTATGTTGCGACGGACGAGCAGATTGCAGATGTGCTGACGAAGCCACTAGACAGAGTGAAGTTCGAGTACTTCAGAGAGAGGCTTGGCATTCTTTAGATCAAGGACACTTCGAGGAAGAAGTGATGGACACATTTGCTGAAGCCATTCCAAGCATGTTGGAAGGAGGATCCTTCACATGGCTGTGGATGTAAGCACTGGATGATGAGCATCAGGTTGATGTTCTGGTTTCTGCTTGGATATGATCAGTTGGATCATTTTTATGTATGTATGCATCATGTTGGATGCTGGATATGATCAGTTGGATCATTTTTTATGTATGTATGTACGCATCATGTTGGATGCTAGATATGATCAGTTGGATCATTTATATGTACGCATCATGTTGGATGCTGGATATGATCAGTTGGATCATGTGTATGTATTTTGTATATGCATCATGTTGGATGCTTGGACCATGTATCTGTATATGTATGAGGTGGATACATTGTATGATCAGGTGGATCATGTGAGGTGATATGTATAATGTATTTGTATCAGGTGGATACATTGTATGATCAGGTGGATCATGTATGATGATATGTATCAAGTAGATACATGGTGTGCATCAGATGGATGCATTGTATGATCAGGATGATCACGGATGACGAGCTTCAGGATGTTGCTCCATATGACATGCAGCAGGATGTTGCAGTGATGATCAAGATGATCATGGATGATGAGCTTCAGGATGTTGCTCCAGATGACATGCAGCAGGATGTTGCAGTGATGATCAGGATGATCATGGATGACGAGCTTCAGGATGTTGCTCCAGGTGACATGCAGCAGGATGTTGCAGTGATGATCAGGATGATCATGGATGATGAGCTTCAGGATGTTGCAGTGATGATCAGGATGATCATGGATGATGAGCTTCAGGATGTTGCAGTGATGATCAGGATGATCATGGATGATGAGCTTCAGGATGTTGCTCCAGATGACATGCAGCAAGACGTTGTAGTGATGATGATCAAGATGATCATGTGTACATCAGGTTGATGTATGGTGAGTATCAGGATGATACTTTGTGGCCGTGGATCAGGTTGTGCAGAGGAGCATGTCTGGGAGATCCTATAGGTCAGAGTTGTGTACCCGTAACAGCCTGGGATGCTCTTTCGAGACATTGCTCTGGGAGGACATGTAATTTGTTCCCTGGGAGATCTTTCAGGTCAGAGTTGTGTACCCGTAACATCCTGGGATGCTCTTGCGAGGTTTTGTCCTATGGCATGTAATTTGGGCCCTGGGAGATTTCAGGTCGGAGTTGTGTACCCGTAACATCCTGAGATGCTCTTTCGAGGTTTTGCCATGACCACATGTAATTTGTGCCCTGGGAGATTTCAGGTTGGAGTTGTGTACTCGTAACATCCTGAGATGCTCTTGCTAGGTTTTGTGGTGACCACATGTAATTTGTGCCCTGGGAGATCCTTCAGGTTGGAGTTGTGTACCCGTAACATCCTGGGATGCTCTTTCGAGGTTTTGTGGTGGGGTCACATGTAATAGTGCCCTGGGAGATCCTTCAGGTCGGAGTTGTGTACCCGTAACATCCTGGGATGCTCTTTCGAGGTTTTGTGACGCACGTAATAAGTCCTGAGGATTCCATAGTATGGCCAGTGATGATGAAGACCTGCAGGTGGTGGGCCTACATCCAATATGAAAAAGGACTGGCTCTGTAGAACTTCCTATGACGAGTAGATTCAGAGATTGATTGAGATAGCAGTAGTAGTGACGATGATGATGACTCGATGACGATTATCCAGTGACAATGATCCAGAGAAGATGACTTGTGCTAGAAGAACTGTGCTGAGAAATACTTTCCTAGTTAAGAGGGAGTGTTGATGTATATGTAACTTCGGAATGTATTTCACATATATGTATATTGTATTCCTATAGAGATGGTATTATTCCTCTATAAGGAAGTGTCGTCATTTATATTGTAAGTGTTGTAACTTATACTTGATGGGTTATTAGACCACCTTGTTTGGGGTCGGCCCTGTATAAGTCATGTGGGTCAAAGGGTTATTAGACCACCCTATTGGGGGTCGGCCATGTGGGTCAAAGGGTTATTAGACAACCCCATTGGGGGTCGGCCCACTCAGCATTATGTTATGTGGTTAAGTTCGAGCCTACATGAGTTAGGTAAAAAAACAAGTCAAGTCAAGTATAAATAGAGTGCGGGAGGCACTCTATTTGCTCACTCACTTCTCACACATGCACTCGAGGAGGAGTGGCGCACTTATGGAGGAGAAGGATCTGCTGCTAGGTTGTGTCTATCTCTTATGGTTGGTTGTATCATTGCTCTATCTATCTCTGAGGAAGTTATTGGGGTTTTTCACCTTTACGGTTTTCCCCAAGTAAATCTTTGTGTCTCTTGTGTGCTTGCATTATTGTCTCCATGATTGATATGCTGCAGATATGCTGTAGATGTTGTTCTCTCAGTTAAGATCCTAGATCAGATTGAAGTAAATTCATAAAATTTAACATGATCTATATGGCCTATTGTGACTATGGGGGATCTAATTCATTCTTCTTAACTAATTGATACCAAGACATTGCTGTCTATAAATGGTTCATTTACTGTGCAACAATCTGTGTCACATATTCTTAACCCACTACAACAACAATGTTTTCCCAATGCTTTAGTCTATCCACACTTTCTCTATTATCATTTATCATATCTTTACCACATGGACACACTGCATGCACAAGACAAAATACCATGCAATTTTATACACAACTATCTTTTCTTACTGCTCAGTGATTGCCACGCATTCCAACCACTTTGTGGTGACTTATATCCCAATGTCATTTCACTAGCTACCTACAGAGTTAGTGTTATACATGTAGTGTAACTTCATATACATGCAATCATATCTATATGCATGCCATTCACCTTCACAGATATAATATACAGCATAGACCTTATCGTTCATTCATATCAACATTCATACAATGAAAATATAGAATAACGACAAACATCACATAAAACTTATCTCAAATGAAGTGTGTTCAAGAAACTAACTGTGTAAGAGAAACATTTCACTAGACTGTAGGTACTCCATCCATCATAAACTCTTCCTACTGAGAGGCCACCCCCATGCTGGGAATGATTACCTTAAATAAAGGGGAACTATCTACAGCTCTCTCCCATAGTCAAATAGGCACAAGGCCATGACCAAGCCATCCTATCCTAGTTAATAGGTTGTTACGGTCATACAGACCCACTTCTCAATCCAATCCGGCTTCTGTTGGGTTAATAGAATTCCCATGTACTAGAGGGGAAATGCTAGCTAGCGAATCACCACAAAGTTAAAGCTGCCTCGCGCCGACTCGGTTAGCTTGGGGTACAAAATACCCACCCAACAAAACACCAAGAAGGTACCCCTTCACCATGCAATGGTCCCTCAGGAGTCACCTTCCTCCAGGTTCTATACTAGTATGTGCATAGAAAGAGCACCCAAATCGCGCTATTCCAACAAGAGGTCTTAGCCTTCACTAGTCTCTCGACCATATCTACGCTCTATACTACTATGTTATGCAATACTAGCAATCAAACTTTCCCAGACTCGGTTAGTTCGGGGTCCAAAATACCGGTCCCAAACAACACCGTGTAGGTGTTATTCTAGTGTGTGTGTATAAATACTCCCCATACCCTTCTATTCCACCAAGAGGTATCATAATCACTATTGGATCTCAATCCACTTAATGCTCTACACCTTACCGACTCTTCAAGGATCACAACAAAACAAATAGGACAAACAATCATATATTCTTTACCTCCAGAACTACAACTTCCTCGCACAGACCTGGTTAGCTTGGGGTCCATAATACCTACACCACACAACACCAAGAAGGTACCTTATTCACCACTCAATGATCCCTCAAGCATCACCTTACTCCAAGTTCTATGCCAGTGTACGCGTAGAAATACTACCTAAAACTTAGATCATTTTCCTATAGGATCTATCTTCCCATGGATTACAAATTTAGGCTATGCACAACTAATGGCTCCAAGAAAATCACCTTGGTCACATCCCAACAAGCCAGTCTATTACAACCTGTATCATAATGACCACACTCAAGTTGTCTTAATATTGAGGAATGGGAATTCTCAAGTGTGCAATTGGGGAATCATAATGCTTCACCACTCTCTTATCACTGTAATGATACTTACTTAGACATTTTTGGACATAGACTCAGTCACATAGGTCTTCGACAAAAACTTAGGATGGTCGAGCTCAAGCTAACAATTGGGTACCTCGATACCACTATGTTTCCTAGATCCAAAAAAGAACACATAGCGATTTCACTCTTTAGGTAATTCTTCAACTCACGGTCTTGACCACGAACAAAAAATTAGGTTCATTCCCCATTTTGTCACTACTTAGGATCGACTTCCTCTCAGGACGTGGTCGACTCTTCTCCACTGATGAGAATAGTAGACTGGTTGATGATAGAATGAATGAATAATAGCCAATGTGTATTTAAATCCTCTCTCAATAGGGTGATAGATATCCAACTCTCAAGGATTGATTTACTTGACCACGTAGCTTCATTAATTAGATGATTGGAAAAATCAATGATAGATTGATAGGCTAATTGATAGAATTCTTGAGAGGGTACTGCACCATACTCTTCGACGGATTGGCTAATAGACTCACTGACAAGATGAATGAAACATATTTTCCACAAGGTAACTCAGACCCATGATTTTCTTTCCCCAAGACAATAAATTCCTAAACTACCTTCATCTTGAAATCATTAAGTGATTTAGGTGCATTAATGAAACTGACATCTAATAGGCCATAATTCCTTTCTAGGACACTTGGATCCCATCTATTAAATTCATGGATTCAATACATCCTTCCCTAACCTTATGGTGATCATGCCCTTTTCTCTTATTGCCTTTGTAAAGTCAGCTGTGGATTTATTTATTATTGTTTTGCACATGTACATCCTATTTACAATATTACTATGCTTAATCCATGCATGGTTCACTAACGATATGCATTGGGGAATCCATGGTAGGGAATTTTGCTTGAGTTCCTCACCATGTTCCTTACAATTTATCAATGATATTATATCATTTACATAGTTTATGTCAAGGATCAAAACTAGGGAGATTATAGTACCCTCCCCTTTGAAACAAGATTGTGCTCGGTGCTCTTCAAAACTGAGAAAAAATGGGTATGCCTGCCTCACGGCATCCTCCATATCCCACGTCGCTTCATATGGGCCAAAGTGATTCCACTACACCTTTACCTAGCTGATGGTGCAATTCTTGAGCACTGTCTCCTTCTTTCCTACGATTCACATAGCTTCCATTTGGAATTCTCCCTCGAGTTCCACCTGAATCACATTCCAATTGATAATATAATTACGATCATGTATATATTTCTTAAGAAAATAAACATGTAAAACATTATGAGCTTTCATATGTCCAAGAAATGCAATCCTATATGCAATTGGTCCTATTCTATCAAGGACTTCAAATGGTCCACAATATCTTCATGCCAACTTGTCACAACTTCCAAGTTTTAGAAAGTTATTCCTTGGATTAGCTCTCAGATAAACATGTTCTACCACTTTAAATTATTTATGCACTATTTTCATATTTGTGTAGGTCTTTTTCCTATTCTAAAATGCTTTCAAGTTCTTCCTAATATTAACCATTTCCTGCTCTAATTCCTTGAGCATTTATGGTCCAAGTACTACTATGTTCACTGGGTTTTCCCAACTCACTGGAGTCCTACATTTCTTACCATACATGGCTTCAAATTGAATCATTCCCAATGATGCCTAATGACCATTTTTGTAAGAAAACTCCACTAAATGTATGTAATCTTCCCATTTGGGTGGCTTATCCATCACATACATCCTTAACATATCTTCCAGCACTTGATTTACTCTCTCTGTCTGACCATTTGTTTGAGGATGGTATGTTGTGCTGACATTTATATTAGTTCCCAACTCTTTGAACAATTCCTTCCAAAAATTTGATGTGAATTTCGCATCTCTATCCGATATTATTTCCTTAGGGAATCCATGTAGCTGGAAAACTTCCTTCATGAATATCTATACAATATCAATATTCTTATGCGTTAACTTAACTGGAATGAAATGCACTACTTTCTTCAGCTTGTTCACCACTACCATTATTGATTCATGCTGCTTCATTGTCATTGGTAGTGTTGTAATGAAATCCATAGATATTTCTTTCCACTTCCACCCAGGAATAGGAATGGGATGTAGTAATCCTGTTGGGTGTTGGTGCTCAAATTTCACTTGCTATAACTTTTGACATCTATCTATGTACTATGTGATATCATTTTTCATCAATGGCCAAAAATACTACTTTCTATATGTTGTCATAGTCTTATGATATCTTGGGTGACCTGAATATGGCATTTGATGAATCTCATCCATTATTAACTTCCTCAATTTTGCATTGTATGGAATATACAACCACCCTTGGAACATAAGAATTCCATCTTCTTCCAATTCATATCCATCATAGTTCTAGTTTGGTTTCACTTTCATAAGTTCATCGCTCACTTGCGCATACTTCTCATTTTCAACTGTGACCCTTTCAACTCATTCTCTATGGTCAACGTGGAACAAGCTCATGGCTGCGAAATGAGACTTCCTGCAAAGCACTTCAATGATCTTATTATATTTTCCCCTAACATGCTTGATCTCAAGATTTAATTCACTCAAGAATTCTAACTAATTGACTTGTTGAGTATTCATATTTGGATGATCAAACATATACTTTAAACTCATGTGATCAGCTGGCAAGTCAAACTTTCTTCTGAGTATTTAATATCGCCACATCTTCAAGGCATGCATTATGGATTCTAGTTCCAAAAATGTGTCACATACTTCTTATTGTGCTCCTTTAACTTTCAAGAATCATAGAATATTACATGTTCTTCCTACATAAGTACTCCTTCGAGACATTCGGTGCAAGCATCTATGCATACTATGAAATATTTATATGGATATGTGATTTTCAGAATAAGGGAACTAGTGATAAATTCCTTTAGGCTCTAGAAAGTTTTCTCACATTTATTAGACTACGCTAACTTCACATCCTTCTTCTATAGTGACATAAGAGGATGCACCACTTTGGAGAAATATTTGATGAATATCCTATAATATCCTACCAATCCCATGAAATATCGAACATCTATCATGTTTCTAGTGGTAGACCAATTTACTATCACCTCAATATTTCCAAGGTCTACCGGAATTCCTTCTGCTGAGATGACATGACCGAAATACTAAATCTCCTTCTGATAGAACTCACATTTACTAAACTTGTCATAAAACTTGCATTCTCTAAGCACCTGTAGTACCTTTCTGATATGCTCTGTATGCTCTTCCTAATTCCTGGAATATATGATTATGTCATCTAAGAATACCAAGACAAACTTATCCAAATATTGGTTGAGCACATTGTTCATGAGGCAAATGAAAGTAGCTGGTGCGCTGGTTAAATAAAATGGCACTATAATGAATTCATAGTGGCCATGCCACATCCTGAAAGGTGTATTATGGATATATTCCTCATTGATCTTGACTTGGTGATATACCGACCTTAATTCAATCTTAGAAAATACGCTAGATCCCTTGAACTGATCAGAGCGGTCATCTACCATGGGAAATGGATACTTGTTCTCAACTATGGCCATATTTTGTTGTTTATATTCAATGCACAATCACAAGTTTCCATTCTTCTTTTTGACGAATAGTACCAGTGAACCCAACAAGAACATTCTTAGCCTATTTTACTTCTTTTCCATTATCTCTTACAGTTGGATTTTCAACTCTACTATCTCCATAGTGCTCATTCTGTAAGGGGCTTTCGACGCTGGGGATGTGCACATCACCATATTAATTGTAAATTCAACATATCTTTGGGTGGAAACCCTAGCACTTCTTCTGGAAATACATCCTTATATTCTTGCAACACTAGGAAATATTCTAGCACTATTTTACATTATGTCGATCTTTTGACATGAACGACATAGATTTGGAATTTCTTCTTGAAGTATATTCCTAGTTGTAGCACTGAAACTTGACTTATAGAAAACTTATTCAGTACACCTTTCACTATTTGAGGATTTCCTTCATCATCAAGGCATTCAATAGACTTATTATAGCAGTCAATATTTGTGTGGTGCTTTTCAAGACAATCCATGCCAATGAGAAAATCATAAGATCCTAGTAGTAGGATGTTCAAATTTGTTGCATTGGATAGACCATCCAATGTTAACGGAAATCCTTATACCACTTCACTTACTTTCCTCTTTGTACCTATGGCTAACTGGACTAAACATGAATTTCCATGCTTAACTTTCTCAAGCGCACAAACTTTAACAATAATAGGATGAATATAGCTATTACTGGATCCTGGGTCTATTAAAATAGAAACAAATGGCACGAAAATCTTATCTCCAACTTCAACAACTACAAATTGATGGTATTCCTGATTATCATCCAATGTTGCATAGATTGTAGGAGTTTCTCTGTCCATGTCCTCCACGGTGATGGAACCTTTAATGTTATGGACTTGTCATGACTTCTCCTTCTTGTGAGGGAAATCATACATCTTATGATTCTCTTTGCATCCCCAACATTGCATTGGCTCTCTTGGCCTTCCTGCACCTGGAATAGTGTGATGGATGTTCTTCGCACACATTCCTTTATTTATTCCTATAGGTTACAAATCTAAACTCTTTCTTCCTTGGATCAAACCTCCCCTTGGGATTTCCTTTCCCTACTTGATTCTCCTCAAATATGCCCTTTCTCTACTCATAGCAATGCATAGCCTTTGGAATAGCATCATCCAAGGTCTTGGGTTGCACAAACTCAGTTTTGTCGTGGTATTTCTAGGGAAAAGCACTTAAGAATATCTTAATCTTTTCCTTCTCATTTATGAGATAATGCACATACCAGAGTAGCTCTAGGAATCTATTGACATACTCCTCCATTATCATTTGTCCCAACTTTATCTCATTGAACTCCCTACTCTAACTATCATAGTATATTTTAGAAATATATTTCTACTTGAAATACATTTCAAACTTCTTCTAGTCAATCCTCCTTTCATTGAGGCCTTTCACTTATCGAAGGTGCTCCCACCATATTGAAACTTTTCCATTCAGATTAAATATGAAAACCCCATCTTTCTCATTTGTGGAAAACTCACGAATCCTAAAGTACTTTTTCATGCGAAGAAGCCATTCTTCAGCCTCCTATCTGGACTTACTTTCCCCATCGAATGTAGGAAGACTTACCAACTTCCTGAATTCTCGAGAGGAATTCTCTCTATGAGGCCTCCTCCTCTTAGATATTCAGGCTAAATGTGCTGATACATTTGATGAGATTTCTTATCTGATTAGTTTGCTTCTTAAAGTTCCTGATGGAGATAGGTTCATTCTCCTTCTGCACTCACTTCTTGCGTGGTGTCATGACCTTTCTCTAGAGTGACTAATCACACTCTCTCCTTCCTTACTGCCATTGTTCTACTTTAACCCTATATTGGATTTCTACTAAATTCATGTTAGGCTTCGCAATATGAAAGCATTGATATGATGTCTTTCCTCCTATTCCTTAATCAACCTTTCATTAAAACTTCTCATAGTATATACCATATCCAGAGGTGTGATTTGTTCCCTTCTTCATTGAACTCTATTTTTGCGCTACCACCATGCAAATCCTCTCCCATAGCATTGTTAGTTTTTCAGAATTTACTTCAATATGATCTAGGATATTAACTGAGAGAACAAAATGTACAACATACAGCATATCAATCATGGACACAATAATTCAAGCACACAAGAGACACAGAGTTTCACCAGGGAAAACCAAGAAGGTGAAAACCCCGCAACTTCCTCAAAGATAGATAGAGAAATGATACAACCCAAGCATAAGATATAGACTTCTCCTAGCAGCTACTCCTCCTTCCTCACATGTGCGCCACTCTCCAGTGAGTGTTTGAGTGAATAATAGAATGATCAAATAGAGTGCCTCCCGCACTCTATTTATACTTGACTTGACTTTGCTAATAACCTTTACTAGGTCGGCCTTAACTTAACCACATAACATAATGTTGAAAAGGCCGACCCCTAATAGGGTGGTCTAATAACCCTTTAACCCACATGACTTATATAGGGCCAACCCCAACAAGGTGATCTAATAACCCATCAAGTATAACTTACGACACTTCCGGAAAGAGGAATAATAACATCTCTATAGGAATACAAACACTTCCATATAGAGGAATAATAACATCTCTATAGGAATACAATATACATATATGAAATACATTCCAAAGTTACAAATACATCAACACTCCCTATTAACTGGGAAGGTATTTCTCGACACAGATCTGCTAGCACAATTCTTCTTCTTTGGATCAACATCACTGAATCATCATCATCGAATCATCGTGATCGTCACGGCTGCTGCTATCTCAATCAATCTCTGATCTACTCGTCATAGGAAGTTCTACAGAGCCAACCCTTTTTCATGCTGGATGTAGGCTCACCACCTGTAGGTCTTCATCATCACTGGCCATACTGTGGAATCCTCAGGACTTATTACGTGCGTCACAATGCTTCGAAAGAGTATCCGAGGATCCTTTATGCATTGAAGCACGACCGACAAGATCTCCTAGGTCCACTTACATGTGACTGTCACAAAACCTTAAAAGAGTGTCTTGACTAGCAAGAACTCTAAAGAGCATCCGAGGCCTTTTACGTGACTAGCACAACCTATTTGGATCTCCAGGACGTATTACATATGAACCCCACCACAAAACCTTAAAAGAGTGTCTTGACTAGCAAGAACTCTAAAGAGCATCTGAGGCCTTTTGCGTGACTAGCACAACCTGTCCGAATCTTCAGGACGTATTACATGTGGTCATGGAAAAGCCTCGAAAGAGCATTCCAGGACTGATTACGAGCATACTGCTCAACCTATCGGATCTCCCAGGTCTAGTTACATGCCATAGTACAAAGCCTCAAAATAGAATCCTAGGACCGATTACGAGCGTACTACTCAACCTATCGGATCTCCCAGGTCTAGTTACATGTCCTCCCAGAGCAATGCCTCAAGAGAGTATCCTAGGACTGATTACGAGCGTACTGCTCAACCTATCGAATCTCCCAAGTCTAGTTACATGCTCATTGTTAAATTTTTAGTATTAAATCACAATACTATAGGATCTTTGCTGAGAGAATAACATCTACAGTATATCAATGCATGACAATCATAATATGACAAGCATCACAAGCATCAGAAGAATCAAAAGCATAGAGACAAGAGACACAGAGTTTCCGTGGGGAAAACCTTAAGGTGAAAAACCCCACAACTTCCTCAGAGATAGAGAGAGCAATGGCTCAACCAAAATACAACCAAATAACACTGAGATAATCTCCTAGCAGATGATCCTCCTCCTCCTCACTAGTGCGCCACTTTTCAGAGAGAGAGATAGTTACTTTTTCGAGTGAGTAAAATAGAGATCTCCTATCTCTATTTATACTCACCTTTTTGCCCAGTGACCTACTGGGGCCGACTTGTCTACTTGGATACATCCACATTATATTATATATTAATTAGGTCCGACCCGATAAGGTGGTCTAATAACCCATCGGAAAGTACACACACTTGCGACACTTGTCAATCCACATGACGACACTTCCTTATAGAGGAATAACACATCTCTTATAAAGGTACAATAAATATATATATAATACACAGATGAAATACAATCCGAAGTTACATATACATCAACACTCCCTCTTAACTAGGAAGGTATTTCTCGACATAGATCTGCTAGACAAGTCTTCTTCTCTGGATCATCGTCATCGATGCATCGTCATCATCATCATCACTGCTGCTACTATCTCAACCAATCTCTGACTCTACTCGTCATAGGAAGTTCTATAGAGCCAGTCCTTTTTCATACTGGATGTAGGCCCACCACCTGCAGGTCTTCGTCATCACTGGCCATACTGTGGAATCCTCAGGACTTATTACGTGCCTCACAAAACCTCGAAAGAGCATCCCAGGATGTTACAGGTACATAACTCCGACCTGTAGGATCTCCCAAGGTGCTATTACATGTGACCCCACCTCAAAACCTCGAAAGAGCATCTCAGGATGTTACGGGTACACAACTCCGACCTGAAATCTCCCAGGGCCCAAATTACATGTGGTCCACCACAAAACCTAGCAAGAGCATCTCAGGATGTTACGGGTACACAAATCCGACCTGAAATCTCCCAGGGCACAAATTACATGTGGTCATGGAAAAACCTCGCAAGAGCATCTCAGGATGTTACGGGTACACAACTCCGACCTGAAATCTTCCAGGGCCCAAATTACATGCCATAGGACAAAACCTCGCAAGAGCATCTCAGGATGTTACGGGTACACAACTCCGACCTGAGATCTCCCAGGGCTCTATTACATGTCCTCCCAGAGCAATGTCTCGAAAGAGCATCCCAGGTTGTTACGGGTACACAACTCTGACCTATAGGATCTCCCAGACTTGCTCATCTGCACAACCTGATCCACGGCCACAGAGTATCAACCTGATACTCACCATACATCATCCTGATGTACTCATGATCGTCCTCATCATCATCACTGCAACGTCTTGCTGCATGTCATCTGGAGCAACATCCTGAAGCTCATCATCCATGATCATCCTGATCATCACTACAACATCCTGCTGCATGTCATCTGGAGCAACATCCTGAAGCTCATCATCCATGATCATCCTGATCATCACTGCAACATCCTACTGCATGTCATCTGGAGCAACATCCTGAAGCTCATCAATGCATCCACCTGATGCATACCAAGTATCTACCTGATACATATCATCATACATGATCCACCTGATCATCAATGCATCCACCTGATGCATACCAAGTATCTACCTGATACATGATACATATCACCATACATGATCCACCTGATCATACAATGTATCCACCTGATACATATACAGATACATGGTCCAAGCATCCAACATGATGCACATACATACATAAATGATCCACCTGATCATATCCAACATCCAACATGATGCATACATACATAAATGATCCAACTGATCATATCCAGCATCCAACATGATGCGTACATACATACATAAAAATGATCCAACTGATCACGTCCAGCAGAAACCAGAACATCATCCTGATGCCCATTATCCAGCGCTTACCTCCACATCCATGTGAAGGATCCTCCTTCCAACATGCTTGGAATGGCTTCAGCAAATGTGTCCATCACTTCTTCCTCGAAGTGTCCTCGATCTGAAGAATGCCAAGCCTCTCTCTGAAGTACTCGAACTTCACTCTGGATAGTGGCTTCGTCAGCACATCTGCAATCTGCTCGTCTATCGCAACATACAGAAGTTTCACAGCTCCTCTCTGCACCATATCCCTGATATAGTGATATTTGATCTCTATGTGTTTCGACCTGTCATGAAACACTGGGTTCTCGGACAGCTTCACACAACTCTGGTTATCACAGAAGATACCAGTAGCCTCCAGCGGGAGATCAAATAACTCAGACAGTAGCTTCCGTAGCCATACTGCCTCACAACTAGCTGAACAGGCTGCAACATACTCTGCCTCAGCTGTACTCAGTGCCACGCAGGACTGCTTCCTGCTAAACCAAGAGATCACACCTGATCCCATACTGAAACAACACCCAGATGTGCTCTTCCTATCTGCAGCATTGCCATCCCAATCTGAATCAACATAACCCTGTAGGTTAAACTTTTGATTAGCTTTATACTTGAGCCCATAATCCACTGTACCCTTCAGGTACCTCAGAACATGCTTTACAGCAACCAGGTGAACACTCCTCGGATCCGTCAGGAACTGGCTCAATGTGTTCACAGCAAATCAAATGTCTGGTCTCGTGTTCATCAGGTACATCAAGGATCCAATCATCTGACGATACATAGAGACATCAACTGGCTCAGATGAAGCATCACATAGAAGCTTCAGATTTGATGCCATAGGTGTGGCCATGGCCTTGCAATCCATCATCCCGAATCTCTTCAGGATATCTACTGTGTACTTCCCTTGACCAAGGAAGATCCCACCTGCATTCTGCCACACCTCCATACCTAGGAAATAGTGCATCATTCCCAAATCTTTCATATCGAATTCAGCAGCAAGCTTCCTCTTAGAATCTACAATCAGTCTGTCATCTCCTGTTACAAATAAGTCATCCACATACAGGATTAGAATCACAGGATTCCCTTCCTCAACCTTGTAGTAAAGGTTGGAATCCGCTTTACTCTTGGTAAATCCCAAACTAGATAGGAAACTGTTCATCCTACCATACCAGGTTCTGGGAGCTTGCTTCAAGCCATACAAGGCTTTCTTCAATCTGCACACATATGACTCCCTGTCAGGTCTTGGGACTGCATCCCAAACATCTTCTTCATGATCTACGGATCATGGCATTCCATTTCTTCATCCCAGATCCTGGGAACTTCAATATCTTCAATAGATATCTTTCTTGCTGGAACAAATGTTGTAGTCCTTTTGTAGGTGAAGATATACGGTCTTTCCTACAAAACAAGTTAAATAACATGATTAGAAACATCTCATAATTTTCAGAACAAATTCTTTACACATAAAGAAATATGTCATGCAGTCATGCCGTTATCTTAGCCAATGCTTCAATACAACATTTATCCATGTTCCACAAATTTCTAGATGCCTTCCAGTCTCTACCAGAACATTGTTAAGAGTTTGCACTACTCCCAACATGTCAGCAAAGAGGTTTCATTCTAGATAAGTAGCACTAGAATGTTGTATAGTTCCATAAGCCACTTACCCATCACATGCATATTAGTAGTATACTGTTCATTAATGCAATCATTCAAATATGCACAATACATCTCCTAAGTCTAGGAACATAAGCATAATATTATTAAACAAACAAAATAGGCAATAAATGATAATTGAAATACTTATCTTTGTTTGTTTGTTTGGGTGGACTCCCTCTGAGTCTTTGCTTCCTGGTAGGAGCTGCTGAAGTAGCTTCTTCTACACCTTTCTGTTGTGGAATGTAGGAAGATGGTCAACTCCCTCTGAAGATCTGCATCCTTGCAGGAGCTGCTGGAGTGTGCTCCCTTTTGATCTTTGCTTCCTGGATTACCTATCCTTATATTAATCTTTGCTGACATCAATATTCTTGAACCCAGAAAAGACCTCTTCTGGTGTCTTGTTGTCCAATATCTTGTGGGGAGTTCTGTTCTGCACATATACAACTGTTCGAACTGCTTCTGCCCATAGATGCATAGGTAGATCCTGGTCATGCAGCATTGCCCTTGCTGCTTCCATGACTATTTTGTTCTTCCTTTCTGCAACTCCATTCTGTTGAGTATTATAAGGAGCAGTCAACTCCCTCTTAATCCCTGAATCACTGCAAAGCTTCTTGAAGTCACTTGAGTTGAATTCTCCACCATTGTCAGATCTGAATGTCTTGATTTTTTTGTCAGTTTGATTCTCCATCAAGGTTTTGAATTCCTTGAATTTATTAAGCACCTCATCTTTTCCCTTCAAGAAGTATACCCAAGTTTTCCTGGAGAAGTCATCAATAAATGATACATAGTAAACATACCCACTCAGGGAGCTGGATGACATAGGGCCACATTAGGACTTGGCCATCCACAAATGCAACCCTCATACCTTTTGCATCCAATGCAGAGATGGAGAGTAAGTTCTTCTTGAGCCCAAGTACATAAAGTACTTCTTTCATCTTCAATGATTTTCCAGAATCTAGGTTGTAGGAGGCTTCACCACTTCCTTTGATTGGGTATTGATAATCATCCCCAAGTTTCACCTTATGGGGTGATTCATGTTCAGATAGGTTCACAAAGGATTCTTTAAACCCAGTCATGTGTTTGGAAGCCCCACTATCAATCAACCAATCATTACATCCATGGGAGATGGTACCTGTAAGAGCATAAATTAGAACATATTCTTCTTCACTTGATGAGTCATCATCACTACTACTTTCTGCCCTAGCCTTCTTCTTTGGAGGTTCATCATCTTCGGCAGCATGAGCATGAAACCTTCTTTTGCTGCCCTTCTTCTTCTTACTGGAGTTGTTGTTATTATCCCTTTTGTTCTTGGGACAATCTGAAGCAAAGTGACCCTTCTCATTGCATGTGAAGCATCTTAGGTCCTTCTTACTCTTTTGATGGAATCTTTTGTGGTGAGAGCGATCCTTCTTGGTTTTGCTTCTTTTGGTGTGAGTTGCAAGAGCTTGATCTTCTCCTCCCATCTTTTCCTCATGAGCTAGAAGTCTAGCTTCTTCTTGAGAGCATTCTTCCCTCAATCTGTTGAAGGAGATCAATTTCTTCCTTGCACAAATTCCTTGAATAAAGGAATCCCATGACCTGGGTAGGCCATTTAGAGTGGTCATCACCACTTCACCATTCTCCACCATTTCATCTACTGCTTCTAATTGTTCCTTGATCTGGGAGACCCTTGAAAAGTAATATTGAATGGTTTCTCCATTCTGAAACTTCACTGCATTCAATTGGTTCCACGGGGTCATCTTCCGATTTATGTTCTTTCCTTCAAATAGCTTGGTCAAAGATTCAAACATCTCTTTGGGTGTCTTAAGAGAAGACACATGAGGTATGAGATGGTCTTTGATAGAATCAGCAATGATTCTCTTTTCCTTGACCAAGTTCTTCTTGTGCAATGCCTTGGCTTCTTCATCCTCTGGGATAGGGATGTCTTCTTTCACATATGAGTCCAACTCATTCTCTTCCAGGATTAATCCAATCCTATACTTCCAGGCTCGGAAGTTATCAGCCCCTTCAAGCTTATCCTCAAGCTTGGTGTCGAGAGACATCTTTTGAGAGTACTTCAAATGGAAATAGAAAGGATTTAGGACTTACCACTTGAAGTGCTGAAAACTGGATCTGGTCCCGAATTAGGGTTTGTCAGAGAAACCCTAAAAATTCAAAATGTGAATTTCAAAATTCCGAAAGGATAGAAAGATGCGCCTTGGAGAGCTGATCAGCCTAGTACATTCAGAATTTGAGATCAGCAAAGTCTTGCCCTTCAAAATTGCCTTTTTGTCCTCCCGGGTTCACTAGGAGAGCCTTGAATTAGGGTTTGAGTTTCCCGGATATCTACCCAGCCAAAAATATCGATCCAAAGCTCTAACCTTCGATTTTTTCAAGGAGCTTCCAGCTGTGCCTTCAGTTTCCAGAAATTCCTATTTTTGTGGAAACCCTAATTTTTAGGGCCAAATCTGAAAATGCTCGGAACTGAATTCTGATTGGACATATAGATGCACCTTGATGAGTAGATCCAATCTACTATACTGAATTTCAAAAATCTGTGGAGAGAAACCCAATAAGCAAGGAATACAAGCTTCCGTCACTGCAAAATGTCTTCTTCTCAGTTAAGCTCTGATACCATGTTAAATTTTTAGTATTAAATCACAATACTATAGGATCTTTGCTGAGAAAATAACATCTACAGTATATCAATGCATGACAATCATAATATGACAAGCATCACAAGCATCACAAGAATCAAAAGCATAGAGACAAGAGACACAGAGTTTCTGTGGGGAAAACCCTAAGGTGAAAAACCCCACAACTTCCTCAGAGATAGAGAGAGCAATGGCTCAACCAAAATACAACCAAATAACACTGAGATAGTCTCCTAGCAGATGATCCTCCTCCTCCTCACTAGTGCGCCACTTTTAAGAGAGAGAGATAGTTACTTTTCCGAGTGAGTAAAATAGAGATCTCATATCTCTATTTATACTCACCTTTTTGCCCAGTGACCTACTGGGGCCGACTTGTCTACTTGGATACATCCACATTATATTATATATTAATTAGGGCCGACCCCATAAGGTGGTCTAATAACCCATCGGCAAGTACACACACTTGAGACACTTGTCAATCCACATGACGACACTTCCTTATAGAGGAATAACACATCTCTTATAAGGGTACAATAAATATATATATAATACACAGATGAAATACATTCCGAAGTTACAGATACATCAACACTCATATACACAACCTGTCCACCGCCAGAGTATCAACCTGATACTCACCATACATCATCCTGATGTATATCATCACATGATCAACCTGATCATCATCATAGCATCATCCATATCATCTAGAGCAATATCCTGAAACTCATCATCCATGATCATCCTAATCATATATTGCATCCAACTGATGCATACCAAGTATCTACCTGATGCATATCATCATATATGATCTACCTGATCATACAATGTATCCACCTGATACATATACAAATACATGATCCAATTGATCATATCCAGCATCCAACATGATGCATATACATATACATGATCCAATTGATCATATCCAGCATCCAACATGATGCATATACATATACATGATCCAACTGATCATAACAAGCATCCAACATGATGCATATACATATACATGATCCAACTGATCATAACAAGCATCCAACATGATGCATATAGAGTAGTAACCGGAGCGTCGTCTTGATGCTCATCACACAACGCTTACATCCACAGCCATGGGAAGGATTCTCCTCTCACCATGCTTGGAATGGCTCCTGAAAATGTGTCCATCACTTCTTCCTCGAAGTCTCGTCAATCAGGAGAACACCAAGCCTCTCTCTGAAGTATTCAAACTTCACTCTAGCTAGTGGTTTCGTCAACACATCTGCAACCTGCTCATCTGTTGCAACATACATGAGCTTCACTGCTTCTCTCTACACCATATCCCTGATATAGTGATATTTGATCTCAATGTGCTTTGACCTGCCATGGAACACCAGTGTTGCTTGGTTCTTCAACCAAGCATGTGCAATGATGCACCTATTAGCTTGTAATAGCAGTCTTCGAATAAAAGAAAAAAACAATAATAAATCTAATCTAACATTAACATAAGCATGTCTAAATAAACAAGAACTAAATCAATAACAAGAGATCTATGCAGGAACAAGAGTAAACAATAATAGATTTTTTGCATTACCTCAAAGGTGAGGATGTTTGGTGTTGAGCAGCTCCAGGGTTGAGGTGCTCCAATGGTCTCTTCTCCAAGATGCTGAAATGGGGGTCTTCAAACTCAAAATGGGAGGCAATGGCTCTCAATGGGAATTTGGCAGCATAAGGATAGGATGAAATGTGGATGGAAAGTGAGGATCCCCTATTACCTTTTTACAATTTTTGGTGATGGGGAATACCATTATGGTTTTAAGGAAACCAATGGTATCGGCTAACATGGTTTAGGTCTCTTTTTCCCTCTTTTTTTCTTTTTTGAATATTTTGAATATTTTTATTCCCTTTTAATATTTTTTGGGAATTCTGGACCCTTTTTGAGGGTTTTTTGAGGAAAAATATATATTTTGAGGGGAAAAAGGTGTATTATGGCCTTTTTGGTTACCTTTTGATGGCTTTAGAGGCTCAAATGGTTGAAAAGTGGACAAATGGGTCATGTGAATAAGGGAATGAGCTAGTGAGCACTTTTTGGGTGTTAATAGATTGCCCCCTGATGTGTGAAGGAAGGAGCTCATCGTATGGCCGATAGACATCATAGTTCTTTTGTCTTTTTCCTGGGGTTTGGGGAAGAGAAGAGACCGGTTGGAGACTGGAGCAACAATCCCTTGGAAGCTGCAAAAACTGAAAAATATTACATGGCCTCGAAATGAATGAGGAATAATCTCTGACTATGGACGAGGTGGGCATACCCATCCTCGTATAAAGACATATACATAACAATTAGGCCCACGAAGGGGGGCCTGAAGAAATACATAAAAATATGCTGGTACATCATAATGGTCTAGAGGGGACACAATGCTTAGATATACTCATGGTCATATCATGACTGATCTGAATAACTGATACACTAGAAAAAAGGCAACAACCGTTCTAAATAAAGTATCAGAAGGGTTGATGAACTGCTGAAACTGAAGGTGTCCAACATCTGAAAATTGTTGCCAAGTGCAACTCGGATATCCATAGGAAAATGTAACTAGTTGTATCCTTAATTAGACTCTCATATGTGGTAGAGTTAGATGATATCCAGGGTCTTCAACAAATAATTGAAAGGATCGATTCCCTGTATGACTCTCAACGATGAGATCAAGGTGTTGAAGTCGAGCATGTGAGAACCAATCATTTGGAGAAGCACTGAGGACTCCTTTCGAAATGATTCGTAGGCACTCATCATAAATGGTGATGAGTCCAAGGCACAAGGACCTCTAGGTCTATCCTCTGGAATAAATTTGGTTGGCGTCAATAGAGGGAGACCAACAACTATCAAGGCAATGATGTTTCCTTGATAGGAGTGCGAGGTGTACAACCAAAGTGTGATAGTACTGATGGTAAGGTTGACATACCGTGGGGATGGGAAATAGATGGGGTCATAGAGTGGGTGGACTCAAACTTCCTTTGTTCAGAGCATGATGACATGGTTGACCTGGCAGCGTAGGAAAATGACTTGTAGGTGCGGGGATCATAACTTTAAGGACTGCAGGGTATGTATTGTAGATTGGAGTGACTCTGGGGGGACGAGATGATGGATGCTATAGAGGGAATATCAGGGTGACATACTGCAGAATACTCTGAACAAAGGTGACTAAAATGGGGAAGCTGCCATATGAGTAGACATGATCTGTCGTGGCGCCGAAAAGCACCATTGGGTCCTTCTTCGTAGTTTTAATGAGCTCCAAGAAGGGATAAAAGTGTGCTCTAAAATGGTACTATCCTATGGATTTATGTGAGCCCAGGACTGTTCATGCTCGTAAGTGTTTTCATTTTTAAGGAGTCTAAAAATGATAAGAAGACTCTACAGTGGTGGTGGAGTACCGTCCTGTGGATTTATACGAGCCCAAGATGGTGATTGCTTGTGGTTGATTTCATTTTTTGAGAGTTTGAAAGCGGTAAGTAGACTCCATTGGTGTTCTTTTTCGTAAGTTAGTGTCTAAGGCCCAAAAAATCATAAAATGATGCAAATGGAGAACTCTTCTAGTCGGTGTGACTAGAGTATTCCTTTTTCGTAATTAGTCTACAAGGTCCGGAAAAAGGTAAACTTATACCAGGTAGACGCCCTTCCAAATACTTTTAGTGAGAATGAAAGGAAGCAAGGTTGCTCGATGATCTTTTCATTGTTTTAGGAGTCAGAAAAGAGCTTAACAGAAACTCCCTAAGTGCTTTTTTCGTAAAGGAATTGCTCAGCTCGAAAAAGGGATAAAATTATACCGAACAAAAAGGTATTGATGAGAGCGAGAAATGGTCTCAAGCATCGTCATGAGTGCGGAAAACTGAATACGGTGACATAAAGATAGTAAAAAATGGGCAACGACTGATGTGGCACGCAAACCGAGGTGATGAGTAGCATTTTGAAAAAATGCCCAAAAATTATGGGGGTGAGGGCGAGAAATGATCTCAAGCATCATTACGAGCACAAAAAACTGAATCTCGCGGTATAAAATTTGTCAAAAATGGATGATGGCCGATGTGCCATGCAAATCGAGGTGACGAGGGGGCATGTAAAAGATGCACAAAAAATCTAGGCATGAGAGTGAGAAATTATCTCAAGCATCATCATGAGCACGGAAAACTGAATCCGACGATATAAAATTAGTCAAAAATGGAAGATGGCCGATGTGGCACGCAAACCAAGGCGATGAGGGGGCATGTAAAAGAAATGCCCAAAAAATCTAGGCGTCAAAGCGAGAAATGATCTCAAGCATCATCATGAGCACGAAAAACTTAATCTGGTGATATAAGACTCATAAAAAACAGACGATGGTCGATATGGAATGCAAATCGAGGCGACGAGGGGCATGGGAAAAAATTCTCGAAAAATGGACCTAGTGGAATTGGGAAAAGGAGAGGACTATCATGAAGTTCTCGCTGTGTTGATTCCAACGGTACCAACAGTTTGAAAAACAGATGTCGTATGATACCAAAATCGTTGTTGGAAAAATGGTCAAATTTCTATAAATAGGGTGTGGGCCCAAAGTGACATGTGTCATTGTTACGTGCGAGTTTCATAGAGCAATTGACTGAGGTCAGAGCTCTTTCTTGATTTGTGGGAGATTCAACCATTGGATTTTCGTTCCGCGAGTTTAAGGTAATACTATTCACCTTATCCTTTCAATTTATTTGCTTTTTGGTTAGCGGCGGGCCCCCAAAAACTGCAAAATTGCACTTTGGCATTCCAACGTGGAATATCGCGGGTTTCGCATCCTTTTCCATGATGAACATCGCGAGTTTCGGCTCCAAACCAGTGATGTTCATCGTGGGTTTGGGGCCGACAGTCGCAATGTTCATCGCGGATGTTTAGCTAATAGTCGTGATGTTCATCATGACTGTGGGGCCGATACTCGCGATGTTCATCGCGGTTGCGAGGCTGATACCCGCGATGATCATCGCGGCTAAAGGCTTGAAAGCCGCGATGGAATTTTTTGAATTTTTTTTTGTTTTCTAAAAAATTTTCTTTGTTTTTTGGCAGGATGCTGAGGAGGCCGCAAGTATCATGGTGGGAGCAAGAGATCGATGAGGACTTGATGGATCAGATTATGACTGACCCGAGTGTCTAGGAGGCCTTGGATGCTGACGGGCTCCTAAAGTTCACTCAGATTCCACCTATGCGTTCAGTTAGAGAGTTGATGAACAAATTGGTGGGTTTCTGGGTTCCAGCAGAGGCTGCATTCGTGGTGGGGGGTAAGCGGTTAGAGATCACCCTTTCTGATGTTTATTTCCTCACTGGGTTTCCTCGCTTAGGGGAGGTACGGGAGCTCCAGCCGAGGATCCTTGCTGGGTTGGAAATTGAGGATCTCTTGGAGAGATTCTGTGTTAGGGGAGCTATTGCGTAGAACAACGCATTGAATTTGACATCTCTGCGGGAGTGGGAGATGCGAGCAGTTGGGGCTTGTGTTCTGCGTGTGTTGGGTGTCGCGGTGCCACATCATTTGTCTGGGGGGAAAACATTGATGGTAGATTTTGTGTTGAGAGAGACCTACTTTGCTTGGGGTCAGATATTTTCGGCCTATGTACAGTAAGATCTGGACAAGGTCAGTCATGAGGGGGGGGAGTTTTGCTATGCCTCCTTCCTCTATTGTTTTTTATTTGAGCGAGTACCGACCTTGTGGCCCCTTGTGCCCGTTCGGGAGGGGTTGGTTAGTGAGCTGCGGATGGTGCAGTGGGGGGAAATGATGCCCCAGGGTGGTGGTGGTGTCCGTGGTTTCTTTTCGATAGATATGTATGAGTAGTGGGAGGAGATCCCCTTGCTGACTGATGATTATCCATATGCTAGCATGGATTACCGAGGAGATCCGGAGATGCCTCGGGCTCAGGGGCAGGCCTGGGGTTTAGATGGTATGTCTTTGTTTTTGGTTCTCTACTATATCATGTCTTTAGATGATTGTTATGAGTATAGCTAGAGATATTTATATGATATTGACTTGGTTCACTTGTGTGATTGTGCATATATTGGTCCGAGGCCACCACCTGATCATGTAGGCCGCAGGGGACGGGCGATGGTGGTTTTTCCTCCACCTATAGTGGTACCACCTCCACGTGCTCAAGGGGTTGTGTGCCCTTGAGATGATGCCCCGGAGGGCATACGAGAGACTTTGGATGAGATTCTAGCAGGAGCGCCAGAGGAGGGGTGGAGAAACTTGGACCGGGCCACTATCGAGCATTGTTTTGATGCTCCTCGTGAGTGGCATTCTATCCTGCTTAGAGCAGCAGTTGTGATGGCGGAGAGGAGGATTCGTGATTGGGAGGATCCGGAGGAGCTAAATGAGGAGGATCCAGAGGATCCTGCGGATCACGATGACTAGTTGATCTTGTGTTTGCCCCCAAATGTTGATGAGCGTATGGGGATGTACCTTTTTGTATGGCTATGTATTTTTGTATATTGGGTGTTGAGGGAACCTATGACATTGTGACTATATGATTATATATATATATATATATATATATGGTTTGGTATATAGTCGTGTATGCATGTGGATGCACATCTTGTCTATTTGTTTGCCCGTGGAGGCACATGTTATGCATGTGGATGCAACATTTTAATTTCTTGTATATTCCCATGGAGGCACATGTTTGTTTTTCCTGTGGAGGCTTTATCATATATATCTTCTGTATCCCATGGAGGCATGTCATATATATCTGGTGTATGTTTATGTTTGTATGCCCATGGAGGAACATGTTATACACGTGGATGCAAATTTTGTTTTTTCTACATGGTTTGATTGGTGTGCCAATCAAGAATGTTGTTTGCCATATGGTCTGCTACACTGTTGAGATTCCTTGGGACATTTGTGCATGAAATGGACTCAAACTGTCGAATCATTTGTTTAGTGCGCAGGAATTTTATGAATAGACAGGGATCGTGTACCTGGTAATCATTGTTGAGCTTGGAAACAAGGAGCTGGGAGTCTAAGAAAACGCTAAGGTGACTTATGCTCATTTGGAGAGCAGCGGTTAGGATACCGGTCACAGTGTCGTACTCATCTTGGTTGTTTGTGGTGGCAGCTATGCACACTCCATCGATGTGGTTCAACTCATGTGAAGGGGAATATATTACCCAAGTTGCAGAGGCGATATTGGGAGACCAACGGCTTGCACCATCAGTGAAGCCAATGTAGCAAAGTGGAACAGGATCCATCTGTGGTCATGCAGGAAAAACAAATTTTTAGGTTTTTGTATTTTTTGTGAAAAAGAAAATAAGACTATACAATTGTGGATTGTGGTGTCCATCAGATTTTCTATGCATAAAATCGCTTGAGGTACAACCCATTACCTGGGTTGCATGGGAGGTTGCCTCCTGAGTCGGTCAGAATATATGCCCCTTATCCGAGGCAGGTGTGTACAATATATGGGCCTTGCCACATGGACACAAACTTTCCTTTTCCCGTTTTGTCATGAGCTTGATCATAGGCAAGTACAAGGTCGCCTTCACTAAATGCTCGTGGGTGAACATGTTTATCATAATGAAGTTTAGATCTATTCTTTGCGGCTTCAATTGTTTGGGGAGCTGGATGGCGATCTTCGTCAGCCTGTTCTAAAAGAAGTAAGCGTTCTTCAATCATTGATGTATCGGGGAGAAGTTCTACAAAAATTTGAAATGTTGGTATCTGGCATTCAGTGGGGAGGACAGATTCCACGCCATGAGCTAAATGGAATGGGGTAAAGGCGGTGGTAGTCTTGGTCGATGTGCAATAAGCCCATAATGCGGGAAAAATCATGTGATGCCAATTGGATCTATGTTTGTCAACGGTGCATTGGAGGATGGTTTTCAAAATTTTGTTAACAGCTTCGACTTGGCCGTTCCCTTGGGGGTAGTAGGCGGAGGAGAAATGATGTTCAAACTTAAGGAGTGTGGGAAATTCTCTCCAAACAGAGTCTTCGAAGTGAGAGCCGTGGTATGAGACAAGTTGTTTTGGTACTCCGAAACGAGCAATAAATGGTTGAGGAAAAAATGGGCTGCAGTGTCGGCTTTGCAATTGTAGGTAGGCATGGCTTCCGCCCATTTGGTAAAGTAATCAACAGCCACAATAATGTGTTTGTGACAGCCAGCTGATGTGGGATTGCAATCCATGAAGTCAATGGCCCATTTACAAAATGGTCCAGCGATGACAACCGGATGAAGGGGGGTGGGTGGGGTTCTTGCCTTTGGGGCAAAGACCTGGCAGTTTTGGCATTGTTTGACCATTGTGATACAATCAATGAATAATGATGGCCAAAAATAACCTGCGTGGATTACCTTTTGGGTGGTGTCCATTCCTAAAAAATGGCCGCCACAGGCACTACTATGACAGTCGTTAAGGACTTGTTCTGCTTCGTCTTGGGAAAGGCATCGTCGTAATATTGTGTCGATGCCATGTCGATAGAGGACATCACCCAAGAGAAGATAATGGGGGGCATGGTGACAGATGCAACATCATCTGTCATGTTCGATGTTGGGTCGAAACTTCTGTGTGCGGAGGTATACCAAAATGTCGACATACCAAGGGTCGTCCGACAAGATAATGAACAAATGTTCGTCGATCATATCAGTATGGATAGTTGGTGATGACGACGATGATGGTAAGTCCATAATGAGTTGGGTGAGCACTAATGCTTTGGTTCTCTTCGGGGTTTTAAAAGTTAGGTCATATTCTTGTAAGATAATCACCCATTTGGAAACACGGCCTTGTAGAAGGCGACGATTCAAGAGATAGACCATTGGATTGGAATTGGCTACAACCATGGTGTGGCTGAGGAGAATGTAATGTCGCAACTTTTGTACTGAAAAGACAACAACGAGGCCCATCTTCTCTTCATGTGGGTAGCAGAGGGGTGGGCCTGACAAGGTCTAGCTCACATAGTAAATGACATGCTCTTGGCGAGCGGAGTCTTCTTGGATGAGAACTCCAGAGACAGCGTGATCTGACGCTGAAATGTAAAGGGTAAAGTCTTTTGTGAAATTGGGTGGAGAGATCAAGGGGGCACTTGTAAGTGCTTTATTTAGGTCCGTGAAGGCTCCTTCTGCTTGGTCGTCGCATACAAAGCAGGTATGAAGACGCAGCAAACGAAGGAAACAATGTACTGTGGTGGCATAGTCTGGGACAAAACGGAAAAGGAAGTTGGATTCCCCTGGAGGCTTTGCAGCTGCCTTAATGTACATGGTGAGGGGAGGTCCAGTATGGCTTGAAATTTTAGAGGGTCAACGGTGATCCCTTTTTTTCAAATGACAAACCCCAGCAAGCGGCCTGCTGTAACGCAAAATACGCATTTAAGTGGGTTCAATCAGATTTTGTATTTGCGTCAGCGCAAGAAAACCTGTCGAAGATCTTCTAAGTGGTCAGATCGTTTCTTAGATCAGGCGGTGAGGTCGTCTAGATAAACTTTGATGATTTTATGAAGATCATGAAAGCAATAAGTCATGGCTCGTTGGAAAGTGGCTCCCGCATTCTTGAGACCGAAAGGCATGACGCGATATGCAAAGGTGCCCCATGGGGTGGTAAAAGCGGTCTTGTATTGATCTTCTTTATGGATTTTGATTTGGTTATATCTAGAGAAACCATCCATAAAAGAGAGTACCTCATGTCCCGCACACTCATCGATTAGTTGGTCAATAAATGGTGTGGGAAGTTGTCTTTGGGACAAGCTAGGTTAAGGTCGCGGAAGTCAGTACAGACGCAGATGGTGCCGACTTTCTTATTAACTGGTACTGGATTTGAAACCCAGGTCGTATATGCAATCGGGTATATGAAACTTGCTGCTCGAAGCTTCTCGATTTCTGCCTTGACGGCTGGAAGCTTGGATGGGTGAATGGGACGTTGTTTCTGGCGGACCGGTGATATGTTGGGCCAAGTGTCTATGTGATGTTCTACTATGGTAGAATCAAGACCAGGCATCTCGATATAAGACCAGGCGAAGAAATCTCGAAATTCTTGGAAGAGTTTCTTGTAAGCTTGGGTTTCTTTTTCAATGTAAGATGCACCCAAAGAGATAAGCTCAGGTTTTCCAGGGGTGGTGGAGATGTCAATTTTTATAATGGGAGAAATGTTAACCATGTTTCCTTCTTTGAAGGCTTCTAGAGCTGGTATTGGATCTTTGAACCAATCGACCTTAGTTGGTAAGAAGTCCTTGGATTCAACAGATAGTTTGTTTGCCGTGGTGGACGTAGATGCCTTAGGGAGGAAGTATGATCGATGGTGCATATCATCCCAAGGGTAGTCCGTTGCGATGAGTGTTTCTAGAATTTCCTCATCAGTACGAAAGTAGTGGGACCATAAATTAACAGGCTCAGGTTTATAAGTAGTTGAAATCATATATACAGTATTGATTTCTTCTGAATGGGAAGATTCTGGGGGGAATATTTCCTCAATAAGTGGTGGGGATATCTCAAGGTCAGCATTATTCATCTCGTATAGTGCTGCTTTGTAATCTTGGAGATCGGGGCAGTGAAGTGAATAATAGTCGTAGATTCCGCATATTACACAAGGGTGGTTTGTGCACAATGATTTATCATGAGGTTGAGGTGGAAATTCTAATTTGACGATTGGAACGTTGGTGTCATCATCCAACATATTCATATGTTCTTGAAGTGCTGGTAGTTGTGGTCATAGGTGAGTAGTGTGGCCAATATCGTCGCACAAGGAGTACTTAGGGAGCACACGGGTTGGGGGATTCTCAGCTAATTTAGGCGTCACCGGGGTGGTACGAGTTGTGGGTGCAGTGTTGTAGGTTGGTGAACCTCTGCCCCCAGTGTTGCGGGATTGAGGGGGGACATAACTAGATGTCGATGTAGTGCCCCCTGTTGGAATTGATCGATTTTGGGGGTTCAAAACACCAGGTGGTGGGCAATTTTGGGGGTTTGGTATGCCAGGTGGTGGATGGTTCGACATATTCATAGGTTGTACCAGTTGTAGGACAATGGTTGGATTCGTTGGGGGAGTTGGGGCAGGTAAGTACCATATAGCTATTCCTAACGTTAAACCTGGAAGGTTAAGTGTAGTCATTACTGGCATGTTGACAACTCCTGAAAATGGGAACAAGAACGGGATTGTGTGAATCGATGTTGCTCCGATATGACTAGGCAGAATGGGTGCTTGTGGCAGTGGTTGAGGTTGTTGAGGATGTTGTTGTTCATTGTGCGATAAGACGATGCACAAATCGGATACTGCAGTTACCTGAAGAGGAGGTGGGATTGACAGGAAAGTGCTGGTTATGGGAGTATCCGAATATATCCTAGGGTCGACTGATCATACGAATGATGTCGGTGCACTGAGAACGGGTTGTTCGATCATGGAAGAACATTTTCTGGTGCTGTGGGGGCATTGGGATCATAGTATGTAATCTGGTCAATTTTGACTACGCGTCCTTCATGGGGGAACATCATGATGCAGAAAACTAAAGAAGCGACAACTTTCATTTTATACATGTAGCTTCGTCCCAGAAGGAGATTGTAATCAAGTTAGGCGTTAATGACCTATATCTATGAGAACCAGTTTGCCCCCAAGCTGTATGGGTACGTTCACTAACAAACGTTGAGGTTGAGCTGCATGACCATCGTAAGCTCATAATGCGGTAGTGGATGGTTGTAGTGTTGGGGATCCAAGTTTCTGCCATACGAAAGTCAACATGACGCAGGTAGAGGCCCCTTCTTCAATTATGCATCGATTAACGACGAGGTTGCGAATGGAGACGGAAAATTGAAAAGTTAGAGATAAAGGCATGCGAGGTTCAGCTTGTTCTAAGTCAAAAGCCATCATGTTAGAGTCATTAGGATCTATGGCACCAATGGCAGATAACAACAATTTTCTCTCTGCAAGACAGTTTTTTAAGATTTCAAGAGCGGACATAGCAGTAGGGGACTGAGCTAAATCCTCTACAATGTTATAGTTGGAAGGTGCATGAGTGTTCCTGTTATTGTTAATTCATCTCAAAGGGAAACAAGGTGCTTTGGGGCCCCCATCCATGGGCATAGTGGGTATGCAAAGTGGTTGATCGGTTGGGAGAGTACTCGACGATGGGTCAGTAGGTGTGGCCTCCGAGGTGGATCCATATTGATTTCGATGGGTTTGAAGATTGACATCATTTGATGACATCATAAGCAAATGGTGAGTGTTGGACTCTCCATGCTAGTAGTCAGCTGCCTCGTAAGTGATTTGCTATTGTGTTGCAGCGGATCCTTGAGGGGGATCATTTGGAGGAGTGTTTACCATGCTTTGGTTAGGTAAGGGATTTTGCAATATCATGGGTTGTTGCTGAGGAGGAGGTGTTGGTTGTGCAGCATGTCCTTGCTGTTGGGCATCGTCAGTCAAGAGTTGACGTGCTCGATCTAAATGGGGACAATTATGTGGGTAATGGCCATAGACTCCACATATGGAACATGGATGGTTTGTTCTCAAGTTATTATTTTTGGCCTGTTTCGGTGGACGATCAGGGTTTTGGTAGGGGGGAGCAGCGTTATTATTATTTGGAGGATTAGGTGGTGGTGCACCTTGGTTATGTTGCTGGTTATTTCCGCATTTATGTCCTCTTCCACAGTTTTGTTGACCTCCTTGGTTATGCTGTTTGTTCTGGTTTGGAGGTTGGTTTTGCTGTGCGTAAACATGCCCTTGGGTAGTTGGTGGATTTTGAGGTCGTGCAGGCTCTGGAGCAAGTTGAGGTGGGTAGTAAACAGGAGGGTTTTGAGGTGGCCCTGGTGTTTGTTGCGGTTGTGGGTAACCTTGAGCTGCTGGAAGTGTTGGAGCAAGAGGTGTTACCTGTTGAGGATAATAAGCCACTTGGGGTTGTGGCTGGACCGGAGTCTGGTGGGCTTGTTGGTTATAACATGGAGCTGGCGCATAAGCTAATGTTGCTTTCCCATAACACTGTGGTGGACATGAGGGTCCATGAGTGTGGTGGGTGTGTATTACCGGAGCATACGAAGTTGTAGCTCCAGAATTAGATGAAGCCCTAGAAAGGTCTGGGGTGTTGTTTGTACTCATCATTGTAAAAGGTTTTTTTTGCATCATAACTTGGCCGATAATACCATCGACGGCATGGGATGCCCCCGGTGTCTCATGGCGGGATGGATCACCGCGTGGGGCGTTAGGTAAAATAGTGTATAGATATCCTGATTGGGCATATATGAGGTCGAATTGCTGGGATTTTAAGATGGCTTCTTCTTCCGAATGGGGTCATTCAGAAGCTACATCTTTGGCTATGAAAGGGAGGAGTGATTTGAGGAACCAGTCCAAAAAGATACGGTTGTCAATCTTTATCTTGTAGAGGCTACGTCGCTTACGCCACTCATGGATATGATCGGTGATGTGTGTAGCGATGTGTTGTCTACAAGACAAAAGTATTTCCACTCCTGCATCATAGCGTACAGGTAGTTGAAAGAACTGAAAGAACATTGAGGCGAGGGATGTAAAAGTGTTGTGAGTCCCATGTGGCTACTCAATGTACCACTTGGTTGCAGAGCCAGTGAAAGTTCTTTGTAAAAGTTTCAATCTAATGGAATCATCTACTATGGAGTTAGAGGAACACCATAGGTGAAACGACATGATGTTGTTTTGGGGATCTTCCCCAGCTTTTCCTTCAAATTTTTGTATATCTGAGGGAAGCTTTGTGGGCATGGGTGGCCACATAGGGTTGTGTCTAATAGGGTCATTTTTTAACCTTGCCAGGTCTGTTAGGTTTAGACTAGCTATGTATGGCAGACTGGTAGATGGGTGTGGTGTGGTCACTGGGGTATAACTGTTAATGGTAGCATTATGGAGTGGTCCAGTGCCCCCTAAGGGTATGCTAGGTGTGAAAGGAATGTTTCCTCCAGTCGATGTGGTGTGGGAGGGGCCTGCGCTTCCAAGTGCAACATGGGTTGCAGATGGGTTAGGAATGGTTCTGGTAATACCTAGGATCTAGGTAGTGGTAATGAGAGGGGGGGTGGCCCCCATGTTGGGCATACCTAAAATAGGTGGTGGTCCTGTGTTGGGCATGCCTAAAGGTGGGGTTTCCCCTATATTAGGCATGTCTAAGGGGGTTGTGACTACCATGGTTGGAACGGTAGTAGTGGGGTTTGTTGATGTAGCTCCAATAGCACTAGTGAAAAGGGGGTCATATTGTGATCCTGCCATGGGATTGGTTGGTGATGTCTCGGTAGGGTGCTTGGATTTAGCCTCAGAATCAGATGTAAAGTGAGGTGCGTAAGAATGGGATGATTGTGTTCTATTCCAATGACGTGTGGAGTCAAGGGACAACTCTCTACGTCTATGACATGTAAATTCAAGTGTATCGAACTGAAGGGGTTCACCCTGAAAACGACGGGATCGTCTTAAGTTCTCAATGGTGAGAAATGTCTATAAATGCCAATGGATGGTGGTGAGATAAAAAAATGCAAGACCCTAATGCCACAATGTGTGCAAGAGGGGAGTGTGAAAAAATAATGGCTTTCAGGCCAACAACCAACCTCGAAAGCACTTATTATAACAACTATGCTATAATAAGTGGAAGAATCAAGAATAATGGTCAGAATACCAAAAATCAAATGGTTCCTAGAAAAAGTGGTGCTTATTAGACCAAGGGGGATAGCAGAGCATGCAAACTCCTAACTAAAAGTGGTATTATGACTCAACTAAACATATCCTATGCAAGGTGATGAAATCCAAGTCAGACAATATGGGTAGTGGAATCAAAGGCTAGATATCTCCCTACCGAGAGGGACACTGGGTAGACAATCCTAAAAAGTGGTCACTAAGATACCCCGTTCATGACACGTTCGGTTGGGTAACTCTGCAGTTTGGTTCTATCGCCGTTGTACTCCCATACGGGTGGTACACCGAGAACTGCGAAAGGTATCCTTCGATTACTGAATGGATAGCGATATTCCACTCAGGCTTCCAGAACTAGTCTGGCTACTTCAACCCTCCTAAGGGAGAGGCCTTCCCGATAAATTGGTATATAACCATGTCAACAAATAATAAGGGATTTTTGGGACCCTAAAAGACAACCACTATGTCTCAGATGTAAATAATTGAGGGGTGTTATTGGAACACCTATCCCCCCAATCCTACCTAGCTACAAAATTCTTCAAGTGTTCCCTAAGTGGGGTTAAAGTGTTGGTTGAGTTTAGGTAGATTTTAAGGCTCAGTTAATTAAAAATGTGGCAGATTGGGTGCAAGTGTGATTATTTAACTGAAAATGAATTTGCCTCGCTTGAGCGATTGATTACAAATTAAAAACAAGACGATTTCAATTTGCAAAACATAAAAGGCTTTTTTCTGAAATGTAAATGCTTTAACAAAAATACTTAAAAAACTATGGATTTTCAAAATAATTTTTTAAAGGAAAGCAAATATCAGAAAAATTGCAAGAAATAAATGGATTTCTAAGTGCTTGCTTGGGCAAAACTATTGAGCAAATCGGAAAGATGGTTCGAAATTTGCAAAGAAATGAAATCTCTGATCTAAACAAAGTGCTAAAAACCTTTCTTTCACTTGTTGAAAATTTTTAAAAAGATTTTAATTTGAGCATATGTAATAGAAAAAAGATTCACTATTGCTGCAATAATGCAAAAAAAATAATGCTGGAAAATAGGCTAAATGGGAAAAAAATGCAGCAAAATTTTTTCTAAAAATTGGGCCGAATGAAAAAACACAGCATCGCGGGTTTTAGGGAAAAATCCGCAATGTGTATCGCGGGTTTGAGCCGCGAAGTTGCGATGTGCAGTGAGGAAAAGGCCGTGAAGCCGCAATGTGCAGTGTGGAAAAAGGCCGCGAAGCCGTGGCACGCAACGCGGAAAAAGGCCGCAAGGTCGCGATGAGCCGCGCAACTGTGGGGCGAAAATACGCGATGCAAAAATGGAAAAAAGGTCATCGGAAACAAAACCGAAAAGTGAAATTTTGGCATGTTAAAGGATACAGAAAGGGCCAATAACTAGGGAAACAATGAATATGCTGTCTAGTATGGCAGATCTGTTTATTGGAATGGTAAAAACAAGTAAAAAACAAAGATCTAAAGTAAAAAGTTGCAAAAATTTAAAGCTCAAAACCCAGCAAGGTCGCCAAAAAACTGTTGCTTGGTTTTTCAACCAAGCATGTGCAAGTTTGCACCTATTAACTTGTAATAGTAGTCTTCGAATAAAAGAAAAAAAAATTATAAATCTAATCTAACATTAACATAAGCATGTGTAAATAAACAAGAACTAAATCAATAACAAGAGATCTATGGAGGAACAAGAGTAAACAATAATGGATTTTTTGTATTACCTCAAAGGTGAGGATGTTTGGTGTTAAGCAGCTCCAAAGTTGAGGTGCTCCAAGCTCCAATGGTCTCTTCTCCAAGATGTTGAAATGGGGGTTTTCAAACTCAAAATGGGAGGCAATGGCTCTCAATGGAAATTTGGCAGCATAAGCATAGGATGAAATGTGGATGGAAAGTGAGGAGCCCCTATTACCTTTTTATAGTTTTTGGTGATGGGGAATACCATTATGGTTTTAAGGAAACCAATGGTATGTGCCAACATGGTTTAGGTCTCTTTTTCCCTCTTTTCTCCTTTTTTGAATATTTTGAATATTTTAATTTCCTTTTAATATTTTTTGGGAATTTTGGACCCTTTTTTAGGGTTTTTTGAGGAAACAAATATATTTTGAGGGGAAAAAGGTGTATTATGGTCTTTTTGGTGACCTTTTGATGGCTTTAGAGGCTCAAATGTTGGAAAAGTGGACAAATGGGTCATGTGAATAAGGGAATGAGCTAGTGAGCACTTTTTGGGTGTTAACAACCGGGTTCTCATATAGCCTCACACAACTCTGGTTGTCACAAAGGATACGAGTAGCTTCCAACTAGAGATCAAATAACTCAGACAGTAATTTTCGGATCCATACTGCCTCACAACTAGCCGAACAAGCTGTAACATACTCGGCTTTAGCTATACTCAGTGCTACATAGGACTGCTTCCTGCTAAACCAAGAGATCACACCTAATCCCATACTGAAGCAACACCCAGATGTGCTCTTCCTATCTACAGCACTTCCATCCCAGTCTGAATCAACATAACCCTGTAGGTTAAACTTTTTGATTCGCGTCATACTTGAGCCCATAGTCAATTGTACCCTTTAGGTACCTCAGAATATGCTTTACAGCAACCAGGTGAACACCTTTGGGATCCGTTAGGAACTGGCTCAATGTGTTCATGGCAAAGCAAATATCTGGTCTCGTGTTCATCATGTACATCAAGGACCCAATCATCTAACGATACACCGTGACATCAACTGGATCAGATGAAGCATCACACAAAAGCTTCACGTTCAATTCCATAGGTGTGACCATGGCCTTGCAGTCCATCATCCTGAACCTCTTTAGGATCTCTACTGCATACTTCCCTTATCCAAGGAAGATTCCATCTGTACTCTGCCACACCTCCATGCCTAGAAAATAGTGCATCATCCCCAAGTCCTTCATCTCGAACTCGGCAACAAGCTTCCTCTTGGTATCGGCAATCAAACTATCCTCACCTGTAACAAACAGGTCATCCACATACAAAAGTAGTATCACTGGATTTCCTTCCTCAACCTTGTAGTAAAGGTTGGAATCCACTTTACTCTTGGTAAATCCCAAACTGGATAGAAAGCTGTCTATCCTACCATACCAAGTCCTAGGAGCTTGCTTCAAGCCATACAAGGCTTTCTTCAACCTGCACACATATGACTTCTTGTCATGTGTCTCAAAACCAAGTGGCTACTCCACATACACTTCCTGCTCGACTACACCATTCAAGAAAATTGTCTTGACATCCATCCGGTGTATCTTCCATTTTATCACTTGCTTTATATTTCTCTATGCTACCATCTGCAACATGCTTGATCTTTGGAAGTCACAATAGACTTCCCATTTGGTCTTGGGACCACATCCCAAACATCTTTCTTCATGATCGACGGATCATGGTATTCTTCCATTACTTCATCCCGGACCCTGAGAACTTTAATATCTTCAATAGATAGCTTTGTTGCTGGAACAAATGTTGTAGTCCTTCTTTGGTAGGTGATGATATACAATCTTTCCTACAAAGCAAGTTAAATTGCATGATTAGAAACATCTCATAGTTTTCAGAACAAATTCTTACACATAAAGAAATATGTCATACAGTCATGCAATTGTTTTATCCAATGCTTCAATAGAACATTTATCCATATCCCATAACTTTATAGATGCCTTCCAATCTCTACCATAACATTATTAAGATTTTGCACTACTCCCAACATGTCAGCAAAGAGGTTTCATTCTAGATAAGTAGCAATGGAATGTTGTACAGTGCCATAGGCCACTTACCCATCACATGCATATTAGTAGTATAATGTTCATTAATGCAATTATTCTAATATGCATAATACACACCCTAAGTCTAGGAACATAAGCATATACATCATTGAACAATATTATTTAAACAAACAAATATGCAAGAAATGACAATTCAAATACTTATCTTTGTTTGGTTTGTAGGGTGGAGTCCCTCTCAGTATTTGCTTCCTTGCAGGAACTACTGGAGTGTGCTCCCTCTTGATCTTTGCTTCCTAGATTACCTGTTTTGAACTTATATCCATCCTCGATCACTATGCATACTTACTAGTATCATCATTGTGTTATCCTTGAGGTCTCATACATACATTCATTAGTATAATCTTAATACTATAAAAAACATTATGATTCTAAGTAACATTAAACATGTATGGTCAAGATCATTTCATACACAGATAATTTATCACAATTCTTTTACTCATGCATATTCCTATTTGACCATAGGACTTTTATGGTTAGTCATATCATCAATCAAAGTAAGAAGCATAATATGCCTAAACCCATGATTACTCAAACCTATAACTTCATGAATAGTCATTATCAATCATACCAAGTATACTTATATCACAAGGTAGGATTCTAACTTGATATAGGAAAAACATACCTGGATTGATATGTTAGTTGGCTATGTCTAACATACCCACATGATGTCTTCTTGTTCTCTTAAATGACATGTGCTAGTGACCTGCATATCTCATAATTTAACTAAATTATACATACCTTGTAAGTAGAGCTTCTATGTCATCCATGACTATGGATGAGTCTTTTGTCTTCATGTCACCATGGTCATATGTTCTTGATCTAGAAGTTGATTTGTCTTTCTAGATGTACCTTTCATATTAGCGGACAACATCATCCTCATACAACAACACAATGCATTAGTACAATCATAAGTGTCAAAACCCTAATCAATGAATATCTGCATTCATAATTTTATTAAGGTGATATGACAAGTCTAAAGTTAATCAAGATTGTACTAACCTTAATGAAGAAAAAGATACCATAAAATTAATCATGAATAGATCTCAAAACATACCTGGATAAGTCATACCTATCGAGATTGCTTTAATCTTCTTATGTAAGGTCTTAGCCAGAAACTTCTTCACTTATGCAGGTGACCAATCCATTCTCTTCTAGGATTAACCCAATCCACTTTGATTTGCTGAAACTGGATCTGGAGCTAGATTAGGGTTTGTTAGAGAAACCCTAAAAATTCAAACTTTGAATTTCAAACTTCTGAAAGGATAGAAAGATGCGCCTTTCTAAGCTGGTCAAGCTGGTATACTCAGAATTTGAAAACTGCAAAGTTTCACCCCTCAAAATTTGCTTTTAGATTTTCGGATTCACTTAGGAGGACCCTAAATTAGGGTTTCATTTTCCCGGAGATTCACCCAACCAAATAGTTTGATGCAAAGCTCTAAAATTTGATTTTTCCAAGGAGCTTCCAGCTATGGTCACAGATTTAAAAAATTCCCATTTTTGCAGAAGCCCTAATTTTTCACCTTTCCAATCAAAGTCTCGAACTAGGGTTTGATCAAGCCCGACCTTCTACCCAACCAAAAATTTGATCTTAGTCTCTAAATTTCAATTTTTATGAGGATCATCCATCCGTGGTCTCTGATACAAAAAATTCCAACATTCTCTGAAACCGTAAATTCCCAGAGCCATGAATAAAGGTGTTCAAAATCCAATTTTGTTTTGAAAGAAATATGCACCTGATTGTTTTTGGTGTAACTCCGAAATTTCAGATCTACAGGGTCTAAAAAGTCTTTCTGTGGTAGCCTGACCTGTTATCTTTCCAACCCCATAGGTCTGACCTCAAATGGATTTTCTAAGAGAGATTTATGCCAAGTGTCACAACGTGACCAGTTTATGGGATAAAACAAGAGAGCGAACTTGTACGGAGTGCAACGTGTCACTGGTTAAATTTTGGCCTCTGAAAATCAGACCTATGTATGAAATTACAGTCCATGCCCTACTTGCCACATTTTACGAAATTTCATTTGGAGCTTCCTATCCCAAGCTGTGATCTTTTTTCCTAGGTCACTTGTTTATGACTGAGATCTGGAAGAGGAAGAAACCCTATATTGTACAGATCATAAATCTGAAAGTACAATGAATTATAGGTTCTTATTTGGACACAAGGTACATGGGGATCTTATCTTCGACCTATAATATTTTCAGATCCTGAAACTTCTCCAAAATTAATTTATAGAAAAAGTGCTACGATGACTGGTTTTTGCTATATCAAGCCTTAGCTTCGCAAGTGCAACAAGTGTCATAAATGCCATACCATGCCTTCTTTTAGGCTAGCTATGATACCATGTTAGTTTTTTAGAATTTACTTCAATCTGATCTAGGATCTTAACTGAGAGAACAACATGTACAACATATCTACAACATATCAATCATGGACACAATAATGCAAGCACACAAGAGACACAGAGTTTCACCGGGGAAAACCAAGAAGGTGAAAAACCCTGCAACTTCCTCAGAGATAGGTAGAGCAATGATACAACCCAAGCATAAGTGATAGAATTCTCCTAGCAGCTACTCCTCCTTCCTCACATGTGCACCACTCTCCAATGAGAGTGTGAGTGAATAATAGAATGATCAAATAGAGTGCCTCCCACACTCTATTTGTACTTGACTTGACTTGCCTAATAACCTTTACTAGGTCGGCCTTAACTTAACCACATAGCATAATGCTGGCAGGGCCGACCCCCAATATGGTGGTCTAATAACCCATCAAGTATAAGTTACGACACTTTCGTATAGAGGAATAATAACATCTCTATAGGAATACAAACACTTCCATATAGAGGAATAATAACATCTCTATAGGAATACAATATACATATATGAAATACATTCTGAAGTTACAAATACATCAACAAGCATCTTCTCCACAATTATAGGGATCTTGCGCATCATCGATGATAATCATTCAACTAGATAAATCAGGTCCTTTTGCTTGCTTCCTCCTTTCCTTTGTTGCAATACTTTTTCGGCTAATGCTAGCGTAGTGCATAAAGGAAAATATATTAGCAAACACATTAATAATATTAATAATCACTTTAATAGTATTGCACATGATTCCTTTTAGGGTTAAGAGGCCTAGTGTTGAAACCACTACTCTGATACCATTCTCTGGCGTTACCGATAATATTTATTTCCTATTGTGACCATAGGTGATCTAATTTCTTCTTCTTAACTTACTGATACCAAGACACTACTATCTAGAACTGGGTCATTTACTTCACAATAGTTTGTGCTACATAGTCTTAACCCACCGCAGAAACGTTGTGTACCCAATGCTTTAGTCTGCACGCACTTCCTCTCTTATCATATCTTTACTACACAACCACACTATGTTCATAATATAAACTACCACGTGATTTGTTGTGCAACAATGTTTGTTTACTGCTCAGCCATTGTCATGCATTCCAACTACTCTATGGTGACTTATCTTACAATGCTAGTTCACTAGAAACCTGCAAATTTAGCACTATACACGTAGTGGAACTTTATAGGCATGCAATCATATGTATGTGTAGGTCATTCACATGAAAACTAACAAACTCATTGATAGATTGACAGGTTGACTGACTAACTCCTTGATAGGATACTGCTCCATACTCTTCAACGAACTTATTGGAAAACGCATTGACAGGTTGACTGACACATATCTGCCAAAAGTAACTTAGAACCACACCTTCCTTTCCCCAAGACAATAACTATCTTAACTACCTTCCTCTTGGAAGCATTAAATGATTGGGGTGCATGAATCAAACTGATATCTAGTGGTCCATCAGTCCTTTATATGAAACTTGGATTTCATTATTAACTTCATGGATTCAATATGTCCTTCCCTAACCTTAGGGTGATCATGCCCCTTTCTTTTGTTTCTTCGCGCAATCAATTGTGGATTTTTTTATTATTATCTTGCAAATGTACATCATATTTACAATATTATTTCATTTAACTTGTGCATGGTTAACTAAACATAAACATTTGGGGAATCCATGGTTGGGCCTTTGCCTTGAGATCATCACCATGTTCCTTATAGTTTATCAGCAATATTACATCATTTGCATAGTTTATGTCAAGGGTCAACACTAGGGACATTACAGTATAAATCCTTGGTCAAAATAAAAAAAAAAAAGTAAGAAAAATAACACTTCTATTTTCAACGCGGTATATAAGTTCAATACATTTTAAATAGTTAATTTTAAATAAGTTCAGATTTATTGGTCCTATAATAACTAAAAATGTTATTGCAATAAATACATAAAGATTTCAGTATCGATCGGGACCTATTTTTAGAGAATGAAAGTGCTAATCATCTGGATGTCAATCCTACCACAAGAGTTACCATGAACAAGGTTATTATAAAGTTATATTTTTTTGGTTAATATATAATATGAAAGAGTTGATTTATAAATGGTTTTCTTTAACTATAACTAACATGGATTTTACTTGCCCACTACATGAAGATATATCTTTCATTCCTAGAAACCACCAAAATCAAGAGGTTGAGAAGAAAATCAGGAAGAAGATCCTAAAGTTAGATTTGTGGACCTTCTAAACCAAAACAAAAAAATAGAAGGAAATAGTGTAGTATATGGATGGACAAATTTTGTTGTACACTAATGTACAATATATATCATTTTATGTACCATACAACATTTTCATATATGACTTTTTACTTTTAATCTATACATTTTCCACTATGATGTGTGTGTGCATTGTTTAGCAATTAAAATCATGGGTATGAGGAGATGAGAGTGATGTGTGGTGGGAGATAGGGGGGTTCAAGGGGCCACGTGAGCCATAATTTATTAATTTAAATTTTTTTTTTTTATATTTGAAATACTTTAATAGACCTTACTCTGCTAGTCTCCAAGCCTTAAGTATCTAGGTATTCAAAATGTTGGTTAGAAGGGGAAATCTAGTTACGTTGTTGATTGGATTCTTATAAACAAGAATTTCCCTCTCATGAAGGGTTTTATAAAATATTTCAACACATTCATGTATACTAATTTTTATGTTATATTTGACTATCTACCACTAAATATGCCATCATATTTTGGAACCTTTCTAATACATTTGAAAAAAAATAGGAGAGGATATTTGTATATGAATTCATTACAATAGTGCATCTTATGTATAGTCTAGGTGGGATTATTAAGAGACATCTCATAAGTATTTTAGGTTATATTTATCATTCCCATTATTTCCAATGTTTTGGAAACCTAAAAAATCTTATGGTCCTTTCCACAATACCTTACTTTTTTTAAGTTGCTAGTAAGATGGACATCCCTAAGCACTAAAATTGCTCTACAACTTATCTATAAATACCTTTTTAATGGCATGCAATGGATTTATTATTTTATAAGTCTTAACACTACAAAATAATGGAAATCACAAGTGCTCCAAGACCATATTCTAGTATTATGTATATATTAGGTGCTAATCATGGTGATACCATGTGACCATGGGATTGGTCCTAACGTTTACAAAACCTAAAACTGAATTTAGCTGTGATGGTGAGTAGTCTCAAGATTAAAATTCCTAGAAAAGGAAAAGTTCAAGAATCTTAATTATGTAATTTTAAGTAGTTTAGACTCAAATGATGTTTCATCAACTCATAATGTTGCATTATTGAAACAGCGTTGATAGGGGAAACCTAAACAACCTATTTTTTTTTTATTTTTTTAAAACTAAACATACATCACTTAACCAACTTGTAAAGTATCACAAGTATAAAATAAATGTTGAATCTACATCACTTAATAGACATATCATCAATTATTAACATCCAAAAAATGCCTCTTGATCGATGTTTTATATGTCCATTAAGCGATGTTTCTAGCATTGCTTAAGCGACATCTATAACGTCCAACTAACTTCAATTAACCAATGTTTGTTTGATTTTATAATGTCACATATTAAATGCATATACATTGACGTGTAATTGATGTTTATTATTTTACCATTTGACATTTTCTCAATTCCAAAAGGCAATGAATTGGCATCGAATTCAAAAACCCCAAATGTTGTAGTGAGTGTATAACTAAATCCCCCATCCACTTTAAATTGGGAATAGGATTCATGCCACCAATAATGGGATATAATCCTTGACACATATTCTAAGTAATCATAGTTTATTGTTTGTAGTGGTACATTGTAATACCCTAAGATCTGATTTCAAAGGATGTTAACTCCAATTCAAAATTAAAACATGAATTTGCAAATACTGAAACAAGTTATGAAGAAACTAGTCTTGGTCACTAATTAACCCACCTAGAGTTTGATAGTTGGAATTTTTCATATCTGAAAAATATGATAATGGGTGTGAAGCAACATAAGAATCATACTCAATTCCAATTTCAAATTCCTATGCACGATGTACTGGGGCCATTTATGTTTCAACAACAACTATCGCCGAAGTTTACTCAAAGGCTTCCTGGGCACACCAACATATGCATACTAGAGTCATTCACTTACAATTGAAAGAAAAAAAAGGGTGGATATCAGGAATTAACCCCCTAATATATTTATGGACCAGATTTACAGATTTTTTGGGAGGATTTGGCAGTGTTTGGACGCAAAAGGAGGAAGAGCGCTATGTAGGAATAATTAACTACTTAACTTTCAAGCTCTCCCAAACAGGATGAGAATGATACGAATACTTGGGAGGATACTTGGATGGGATTCATAACTGACTTAAGAACCTAATAATACTAACACAAAATAAAATAAGCATCCAGAGAACTTGAAATCAAACATACTGCAGAACTAACCAAAATTGGATGCCTAAAGAGCTAGTCTTGATGAAACTCAACACAAACATCCATTTGGGCTCTCGAAATATTCTTATGATGACTAATATGAAACATAAAGAAATAAATGTATAGAATAAAAAAATATCATAAGCTACTATGAATAAAATAGAAGTATTACAACACATACTTCACCATTAATCCTCAATCTTGAAATTCTTACAATGTCTGGTGAAGAATGCTTCAAACAAGAGTAAGAGAGGAGATGTAATCACTAGATATGAACTACAGGAGATCAAGTATTTTTTGGATTCTCGTGGGAGGTGCACTGAGCTGCTAAATATTTCTATAGGAAATCAATCTCTCCAATGGTTCCCTCTCTCTCTAAGTGAATCTCATCAATACCACATCTAATCTGCTTGGATCTCTACATCAAATATGAATGTTCAATATATTCATGAAATGAGATGGTTCAGAAATGAAAATCAGTGATAAATTGTTACACTGGATCATGTGAAGAATACTAGAACATGAAATATGGGGTACATCTCCCACAAGTGGCTAAGGGCGCATCTCTAAAGCGTAGAGAAGCTTAGATCTCACTCATTCACAAACAATAAACTGTTAAAAGATATCAAAGTGGTGTGTGATCCTTATTTTATAAGTTGTTTTTCTTCTTGGGCAAGTAATCCATGAGTTAGATGCATTGAAACTGGACACTAGATCTATCCTTCTAGACTTCTCTCATGAAAATTAATAAATTAATAATTAATAATTTTTAGGAGAAAATATCTTTTGGTGAGTTGGACGCTTCTTTGGTAAGTTTATTTTTCCTTGGACCTACTTTCCTTCATGATTTATCCCTCCTTGGCTAAAATTTATCTTATGTTTCCTTCCTTGAGCCTTTTTCCTGCTTTCTTGCTTTTGCTAATCTCTCTTATCTTCAAAAATTAGGGAACTCTTGCTTTCTGCTTTACGTGCTTTATCATGCTTTACTGTGTTTAGTCTGATTTCTTGATTTTACTACTTTATTATGATTTTCCACTGCTTTTTTGCTTTAAGCCTGCTTTTATTGCTTTGCACTGCTTTTTCTGCTTTTTGTCAGCTTTTCGTTGCTTTAACTATTTTCCTTCCTTTTCATTGATTTCAAGATTATCTTATCAATATTAGCTATCTAAGTACCAAATATTTGATACCACTGGAATGGAGAAAATTAGTCTCCTAAGTAAACTTCCAATGAAGATATGACAATGGATCCATAAATGGATAATAGTAAAAGATTATATTTGATAAGATATAAGATGATTTTACAATTTACAATTAATTGGATTTTAAAAGCCCATTGTACCTTTTCGTAGAAAACATGACTCTCGACTTATAATTGTTCATTCTGCTCTTTTAATTTTGCATTCTATATATAAGAGTATAAGAGTTTTGTACTTAGATAGATAATATTGAATGCATGAAAAATTAGCTGGATTTAAGTAAGTCAATTCAACTCATTTTATAGCTGGTGACCTTGAATCTCATTGTGTTTACCAAAAACAGATTCCAATTTTTCCCAAGCTTGATCTGGTTCATCAATTCCAGATATGTGGAATCGTAAATCAATAGAGATTGACATCCCAATCAATCCACGAGATTCATCACATTTATTGTCCCATTTTATTTTCTTATCAGCATCAGTGAGCTCTATTTCTTTCCCTGAGGTAATTCAATAAAGTCCCCTACTTCGCAGGACATCCTTTACATGAGATTTCAATGAGAAATACTTAGAACTAGTAAGTATAATAACGCATGGGGTGTCCATATTGAAAAATGAAGGCCGTAAAAAAAGACACCAATGATCTGGATGCAAATATATTGGAAAACCAGGCTATTTAAAAAAACAACACTCAAAACTTACTCTGGATGAGGAAGTTATGCTTGATTGAAAAAATGGTTGCAAGTGACCCCAACAGATACGAGGCAAGAAAAGGATTGACCCAACTGAAAAAAAAAGACCCCCCCCATCTTCAAACGCTTTACCTTTTAAACTTACTTTACAATAATGTTGCTATATGTGAACCACTTTTGTAAAATAAGTGGAGTTTCACTTTTACAATAATTTTACTTTAAATATTGCATGCAAAAAACTAAAAGACTTTAAGTGACTCACTTTTATAATTTAAGGGAGATGCACTTGTACAATAAAGTAATGGAAAAATAGAAATTACATGCAATTTTATAAAAAAAACTAACAAGAAGACTTGAACTCAAGACTTCTTATTAAATAAAACAACTTTTAACCAAGCGAGCTAATATTAAAAGTCACATAAAAGATGGAAATGAGGAAGGATTTTTTTTTACTCTTTTGTATCGAACTTCATGCTTACCAAAAAAAGACCTTTTCATTGCAAATCACTTCACATAAACCGAAACAAAAACAAAAAATAATAATATGCCTTGAATTTGGGGTTATACTTCATTAGCTTTCCCGAACTGTATATGTTTTCTCACCATTTTTTATTTGTTGCGGTTGAACGAAGTGCACTGCAAAGAGCATATGTAGTAAAGGAAAAAAAAATTATTTTGTTTCTGATTTGCTGAGATCACACAAGGTGCAAGGAAAAGAGCATACACAGAAAGAGAATGTAACAACCCGTAACCAAAAAATTACTAGATCTAAAAATAAAATAAGAAAATGATTTTAAATATAAAAAATACACGTCACTATAACAATATATCTCTAGATTTGATGAAATGAAAGTATCTTGGGAAAACGTAATCCTTTTTCGATGGAACTAAAATTGTTCCTCACTGTAAACGACGCTCCAAATTCAATGAGACACCTCTCACAGCCCAAAAATGCATAGAAATTTCAAAACTAGAAACCCTTTCACATATTCGGAAACACCGGTTCAAGATCTAGATCGCCAATGGAAGCGGTTCTTCAGAAAGGATCTGATACCATGTTCGACTACATAGGATAATTCCAAAAGACTGAACAACTAGAGCAGCTTCTCACACAAACAGATCACAGATCAACACACCAATGTTTTCACATGGTTTAATCCCTTGAAAGGGAAACACTCCATGGCCCTAGCCAAATATCTACTCGAGGCAACTTATTATGCAAAAGAAATAATGTTACAAATGAGCTTGTCATAATCGATCAACTAGCAAGTGACCCTCCATGATCTTTAAATAGATATCATGGACCAATCGGGTGTTAAGCGATGGATCAAAGGTAGTTATGATCTAAGAGAAGTTGAACCGTTGGATCACTCTATGTCTAGAACATATTGTGACTGTCGGATTAGATATTTACAAATTAATACTAATGCATACTAAAGAAACGCACTTTTCCTAACTCGTAATTTTCTCAATATCCTAACATCCCCCCTTAAGAAAAACTTGGGATAGGATTGAAGGATTTACAAAAGTGACACGTGAAACTATTAGGAGAAGGAAGGAGGCATTAGAGCCTATCCCCCCTTAATGACAAGTTCCTTAACTCCTAATATTGATCAAAGTTTAGAAAACTTTGCTTCTGTAATAGATTTGGTGAAGATTTCTGCAAATTGATCATCTGTAGGGAAAAAGAGCACTTCAAGAAGGTGATCATGAAATAATATAATAAGAAAACATTTTGACGTATTTAAATTGTACAATTACAATCAAGTTTACCTGTTTCCCCAAGGTTGTTTTCGTATGATCAATAGCCGGGTGGCTTCCCTGATCAACGTTTTGCATCAAATATAGATAACATTATATAAACCAAACGAATATACTAATGAAAAAACATAGCAAAACAAAACTCTTTTTTCTTATTATATTTTTACTATTACAAAGATGTATACCTGCTTCCTCGAAGAAGTTGTACTCCTTTGACCATCTACTGGTCGATATTTTCCTCGATCACTACCCTGTGAAGTAAATATAGAAAATTTAAATGAAATAAACTAACGAAAAATACTTAAGTTGTTAAATTCTTTAATAAAAGGTTGGGTAAATTGTTAGATGTACCACTCGCATAGTAACCATGTTTGTGTCTACTCGATTCAAATTGTAATTAATAAGCAGCTCTTCCCTTGCAACTATTGATTTAATGGTGCATACAAAAACACAGTTTCCTTCACGCCCCTCAAATTTGCATTTGGGTTGCTTAATTGTAGACCCTGGTTGTGTATTGTTTATAAACCTGCAATATTCCATGTGGCTTTTGGCCTTCCGTCAATGTACAACATTGCGCCTTTATTTGGATCTTTGTCTTTCAACTGTAAATAGTTTGCTGACAATCCATATCTACACATACTTCGTGTATATTGGACCAGGCGCATCCAATCTTTGTAGTTGTAATAGGGTCCAACATACTCCATCAATTCTGTACATCTGGTGTAACTGACCTTTATTCCATCCATGTAAAACAACCCCAGACCATGTAATGATGACGATGCAATTCGATATATCCTCTTGTTTACACAAAAATCTGTGTTCAGTTGAGGAGGATCCTTGGGTACCCATTGTTTCACTATATGTCTGTACCTCAAGGGCACTTCGATGTCGTCTATTGTCTCATCATCATAAGAACATGACCCCCCTTCAGCGATAAAAAATTTCATGCATTTATGGAATTTTCTTCTGATATTTTGACATCCAGTTGATAAAACTCTTGTAAACATATTGGATGTCTCACTTTCCTCTAGCCTTCCTAAACTCCCCTCGCTCGAGGAAGACAGATCTGACCAATACATGTTTGGTTATACTTGCACCAGGAAAAAAATTTCAAATAGGACCTCAAGGCATAGTGCCGTTTATAAGGTGACGTGTAGCGCCTAAGTGCAGGTGTTGGTTAAGGGCTACGCATTAAGTTTAGGGGCTATATGTTCAGCCTCAGGTACTAGGATTTCAGCTACAGTTTTTGGTAGTGAATATCAGTTTCAGGTTCATTTTTCTGTTTCAGTTTCAGTTTCATTTTTAGTCTCATTTTCATTTTTTGTTTCAGTTTCAGTTTCAATTTCATTTTAGTCTCATTTTCTATTTCTGATTCTGTGGGTGAAGAGAGCAAGTCAGGGAAAGGTTGGTCTTACAACCTTTTGCCACTGATAATATTACGACTCTGGAGTCGCTTCACGCCTCCTATGCTACACGTCACCTTATAAAAGGTGCTTCAAGGCATATGCATAGTTCATATTAGAAAATTACAATGCATTAAGGCATGCATTTTCCACTATCATCATACATAGTTAGCATGCCTCGACCAAATGTAAACTCCTTTCTTTTATTACATCTAATAAACAAGTATCACTGAAACTAAATAAAACAACATTAACAAAACATAATTTTCATCTCTTTCGACATTTCGACATTAACACTACCAGTTGGCTCATTGTGTTAATGTAATATTCAGTAACATGTAATTTCTAACAATAGTTAATCAACATTAACATGAGTAAAGAAGATAGGTTTAGGGTATTTACATCGTAATGTGGAACCTTCTTGTCAGATACTCATAATTATTACTTTCAGTGAAAATTGTACCTCTCATAGGGCAACCAACACTAGGAACCCACTGACCCTACTAAAGGGTAAGTAAAAACCAGAGAGAGAGAGAGAGAAAGGTTGTATGCAATAGTAGTTATAAGACAAAAATAGTTACATTCGTAACAAAAGTTAAATAAAGAACAAATAATGATTACAACAAAAGTCTTAGTGCAAGGATAAGGTACCACACGCCAAGGACAAGGTGTAAGGAACAAAAATAAATCAACCATTGTGGGAAAGGTACAAATAAGGTCAAATATATATTGCAATAGCTCCTTGTAACTACCTGATATTTGACATGCCAAAGAGATAGAAGGTCAAATAATGTCAAATATATGCAATAGCTCCTTGTAACTACCTCTTATATGG